>VYXD01003081.1:97549-120823 GCA_013397195.1 Hylia prasina
TAATTGTAGCACAGACATCTTGTAATTTGTTTTGATTCACTGGGCAATCTTAAACTTCTTCCTGTGTCCTTTGAAAATTCAGAAATCATTTGAGATAAAAAATACTTTTCAGTGAAAAAAGGCAATATTTGACAAAAAACAGAGTCAAGAGTTGATGTGTAGGATGAGGTCACCAGTAAGAAGGGGCATCTACAGGGAACCTGGGCACCTGTGTGCTGCTGAGGCAGTGTGATGCATGCAGGCAGACTGGGAATCTGTCAGTAAATCCACTAATTAAACACCTCACTTGCCTAAATCCCAACTAACAGGTCATATCTTCCACTTTCTCTTTCTTCCACAGGACTGCTTGCCAAGTACAAACTGGTACAATGCTCAGATCCAAGATTCAACTTGGCATTCCCCGTCACTTGAGGTATAGAGTGCGTAGCCTCATTAGTTGACCTGCAAATTCAGCAATATTGGAGCCATATTGAGAAAAGTGGAATTGAAGCCAATTCTTGATAGGATCAAAGCCAGGGGTGAGGAAATGGGTGTGCTTAGAAAATTGGATGAGTCACTCAAAGAACCAAAAGAAACTAACTGTGATTGTCATCAGTCTCAAAATGATGACCTCAAAGTAGTTAAAATGATGTAGCTAAGAATAAGCAATAGTCATAAAAGGTGACAGGCAATAGAGGAGCACAATTAGCCCTAATATTTTATAACATATGTAACTTGTGTCCTTTTGTAATTGATTGTGAAACTGTAACTGTCTGTAAGGGAGCAAAATGTAAACAATATGAGCATTTCATAAGTGCAATTAGGGCTATGGAATGAGGTCTAAGACAGAAAACTGTAGCAGTTATTAAGTCTAACCAGGACCCTGTAAAAATACCTGTGGATAATACCAAACACCAGTTACTCTCTTTTGGGGAAGCTGATTTTATGGCAAACAGATAATCAAGATGAGTATTTCCTTCCAAGGAAGGTAGTAACAGGTGACAAAGCATAGAAAATGATATTAACAGTCTCAGGGCATCAGGACAACTGAACCATGAAGAGATTACAGTTTGTGTTTTTCCATTCTCTGTTTCTCTTTGCTATATTTGAGAAAAATGCCAGTGTTTTGTTAATAAAAAAAACAGTGTGTTTACCCTTTAAACTTGAGGCTGTCTATCCCAGAATATTTTAAAAGTAGTCTAAGTGTCATTACTGATAAAATTTCAAAATAATATAAAGTAATGAAACTGTAATGAGAGGAAAATACAAAAATCTATGGAAATTCTTTCCTTGTTGTATCTCTTGCTTGCAGTTTCAGCCTCTTATGAATTCACCTGGGAAAAATTGATGGCATTTTGGTCATGATATCTCACCATGTCCTGCAAACAGATACCTAGAAAATTTTGTATATGGGCATTGGGTATTAATCCCTTCCCTCTGCATAGCAAAATTAACCTAAGTGTTATGTGCAATGTTTTGGTTTCTTCTACTGCTTATTCAGGTTCTGGAACTTTGCCCTGTAGCAGAAAGACAGGAGAGAGTGGCCACACCTTTCCTTGGGTACAGATAAGCCCTGATGCCAGCCAGGGCACAAGCAGGGGGGTGCCTATGGGTGGTTAAGCTGTGAGTTAAGCTGTTCTGAGCAGCATTTTGGTGACTACCTGCTGGAGATCTGATTTCCACTGCCAGCAAGACAATATTACAAACTAGCAGGGAAAGTCCTGAATTGTTCTTCCTCTGTGTTTGCTCAACAGCACAATGGGAAAATCCGACTGTGTTTGCTTACCCACAGCCTAACGAGCTTAGCCGGCTTTGTTTCAGTTTAGACATTAGTGGTCTTTCAAAGGTACTGAGCTGTACTGACTGAGCTACACTAAGTGGAAAATAAACTTGTTTTTGGTTTCTAGTCTGGGCCTACGTGGAAGATCAGACAGCTACAGAAGCTGAGCTGGGTAGCACCACCAGCCTCTTGGCTCTGGTACAGTGGAAGCCATGGGAGAGATAAACTCAAGGCAAGAGCAAAAGTGAAGACATCATATCTGGTCACTCTGACCACTCTGACAGGAGAAGATGTAACAAGGACATTGGTCTTGCAGAAGAATGTAACAGGGACTGTATAACCAAAAAGATTGTGTTACTAAGGGAACAGGGGCAAAGGGGTCCGAGTGGAAAATTCTGTATGGAACTTAGAGAACTATAAATATGGGTGATAAGTGTAATAAATTTGTTTTGCTTGCATAGCATGGTCCATGTCTCTCAATCCCTGCAGGCCTAGACTTTATAAGTCTAGTGCATAGGCAGTAGCACTGGGGTAAGTTAGGAGAAGTTTTAAAGATTGTACCAGTGATATTTCTGCGGAGATACTGAGAATGGCACAAGTGACTTGTGACCTCTCTGTTTGGGAGTATACCGGAAGCTTTTCATTGAAATTTTATCATGGGATTTTCTAAAATGTCTCTCCCATAATCTTTACTGTAAACAGGACAATGGAAAGGCAGTAGTGAGGTACAGCATGGCTCTGTTGCCTGCTTTCACATGATGGCAGGGGCCTGCCTAGGATTCTTGCCCACTTGCATGTGGTGACCAGAGCATTGCTTTCCCATTTGCTTCTTTTCTTATTATCCCACAAAAGACGCAATCATCCACAGTACGAAGTCATGATGATTCTGTCCCTGCACCTCTCCAAAGATACAGAAATCACAACCCTGCCATTTAACCTGCACATTTCATTCATGTTAGTAGGAAGGCTCTCTACTTGGGCTTTGGAGCAGCCCTGCAGCCATTAGAAAATAGATTGGAAAAATTTGAAAAAAAACCCACAAAAAAGGGATGCCATAGATCATGGCTTTGTAACTCAGCTTGGCACATCCACTGCTTAATTGATTTATTTTACCATTCCCTCTATAAAGAGAGAACCACCACACACTCAAGCCCACCTCTGATTTTTGTTTTTCTCCAGTTGACTTGATGCTGCCTTTAAATACCCAGGAATAAATGAAAATTTCTAGCTTGACTTCTGGTTAAGCAGATAAATGTGAGTGCGCTGATTTTTGCCTTCCGGCTTGCAGCTGTTTTGTAGCAGTGCTAGTGTGTGCTCTAGGAAAAAAAGCAGACAAAGAATTGGCTTCTCTGCGTGCTGCTGTCTTTTCTCTTGTCCAGATTTGGGCAGAAGGGTGGTGGAAGGCTTTCTATGCTTTTGGCTCTCATCTCCTCTTTGTGAAAGGACTTACAATTTTGACTGTAAAATTTATCATATGTGTAAGTGCTTGTGCCAAGCTGATGGGTTAGTGACTTTGGGGAGGTTACAGTCATGAACCCTGGCTTTTATGGAAGGTTTTGAATGGGTTGCTGGCTGCTTACAGGCTCAAAACTGCAGAGAATAGGTGTATTTGTATACCTTTGTGTAGCATTTTACCTGGTGTCAGGGGCAGGACATTCTGCTTGCTCCTATTCCTCTCAAAATTCCAAATCAAAATTTCAAATTATTTCTTACAGTGTAGGCAGTGGATTTTATATTTTTGGATTAATTTCTCCTCCCCATGTTTTAACTGCTGTTTATACTTTGGAGGAAAGAAGAAACTCATTCCTGTCAGGTCTAAAATAACTTTTGGGAAGGCTTTTTCCTTTACTGCTCTTTATGGATGTCCAGCCCCATCCCCATCACAATGTAGTGCTAGTAATTATTTCTTCTTTCAACTGTGGCATGTAAAAATTCTCCATCTTCCTTCCTGTTATCAGGATGGCGTGAAATCACACCACATTAACAGGGTATCAAAGTGCATAGGTGGTGGGGCACAAGGGAAGCCAACCTGTTGTAAGGTAGTTAAGGGCTGACAAAAAGTCCAAGTGGGGCTGAGGTCACACCGTATCAATTGAAGGAGTTACCTGGCAGGTGGCAGGAGCCAGTGGTAAAAATAATACTGTGGACCGTCTTTCTAGAAAACACAGCTTTATTAAAGCACACATTTAACTGACTCCCCAAAGGGTGAAATGATAAGAACAAAACAGCTGCAAAGGTTTATATTAATCTTTGATGTACTGTCTTATTGCAACATGTGGAATATGTAAAAGTTTTCTTAAGAAAGGATGTTCTTTGGTGTTTGATCTTTGTATACTTTCAACCCTAATCAACAAGAAGGGAGATTTAATCTGTGAAACAGATAGCAGCTAACAAGCAAACTCTAAATGATGCCCATGTATCAGAAAAATAAATCCTTGTTTAAATTTAGGGCTTGACATGGTTCAGTGATCTCAGATCTAGGGGGAGGTTTAACAAGGCTTGGGAAGAAAGGATGTGCACTGATATTGGACACAAAGAATGCACAATTTATGTGACATCTGGTAGAACTCCCAAGATAAGGGAGAAACTAATAAAGCCAAGTCAGCAACTGTGCTGAAATTAGCTCTGACTGGGTAAAAGGTAATTCCTGCCAGGGAATCTGTGACCACCAGCTCACAGACCACCAACCCAAGAAGCCCACTGACTCAAAAGAAAAGAAAGACAGAGCATGCAGATTGATTAGCATGGGAAGTAAGAGAATTGTTAACCAGTAGAAGATAGGATACTAATTAATAAGAACCATGTATTTTCAGTATATGGCACCACTTACATTACTGAAATTAAAATTTTAGGTAAAGTCTTATAGAGTGTTGTAACTTTAAGATCACAAGACCATTAATCCACGCATCATTTCATGTCTGATATTAGAAGAATTCTTACTGATTAGGGGAATGAACAGGAACTGTCTGTTAGTGTTTATCACCCACTGAAGAATCTTAGCATCTGCTAACAGCAATTTTGATTTTTCTGAAAATTTCCTGTGAACAGTCTTCATCAGTGTCCCTTTGCTTAGGAGCTTGGTGTTACACAGATTTCTTGCATCTGCTTTTTCTAAGGTTACATGAGCAATTCCTAATTTTCACAGTCTTTCAGTTCAGGTTGATGATGAAGCAAGAGCTGGAGATATGCCCATGAGTATATGTTTATATGGTGTGTCACAAAGAATCATCTGTCTTTAGATCAGCATATTCCTTTTGCTGAGCCTTGTGTATGCTCAGCTTTCCAGAAAGGCAAAAATCATTCTGAGGAACTTCTGGTGTTGTTGAGTGGCAGTGGCTTCATTTGTCAGCTCAGCAGAACTGTGCAAGATAAAGCAAGAGGTCACAAGAGAAGTTCTTGTACTGAAAATGCTGTGGTTCCCAATAGCAATCATTAGCAGTGGTTAGGTTTTGAACATAAGGACAGGGAATTAAGAGGTAGTTTTCTGATAGGAAGGTTTTGTGGTCATTTTATGACTTTTGAAAGTGAGAGCTGATTAGTGTACCTTTCCATGGACACTGTAGCACTTTGCTCATCTTTAGGAACAGGGAGACTTCATGGAACTTTAAACTTCTCAGAGTTTTTGCAAATGGTCATGTTTTTGTTTTCCTTCTTTTTTTTTTTTTCTTTTCCCCCACAAAAATCAATTAGAATATTTTAAAAATCTGGATTTTTCAAGGTTGTCTTTGAAGCCCAGGTTTTGTAAAAAATCATGCTTTCCATACAGACAGAAACGAGGCTTTCCATAAAGCCTTAAGTAGGTACGTTGTAGCCCAGAAGCATCTGAGAAAGAAACATCTACATTATGAAAGGTAGTGTTTGAAAGTCAAAGTTGCCAGAATAGCCTTAGTTCAAGCCCTTTGAGGTTAGGCATTATGCTACCAGCTTTAATTACATTGTTGCATACATTTTTTGCTGCTCAAAATTGCGTCTACTGTTGTGCTAATGTTAATAAACCTTCTAGTGTTTGATTTTTGTTAATAGTCCCCTATCCTCTAAGTTCGGCCCCTCTACCTCCCAGGAATTCACTTTAGGCCTCCAGCTTGATTGATGGGCCATTAAGCTCCCTCTGAGTTTATCTGAGACGGTGTTCCTTGGAAATTCTGTTGCCTAACTGACTGCTGTTGTCTGATGCCTTGTTTTTCACACCTACTATTTGCCTGGATGAAACAATACTATATTTACTGGACTTCTGAGGAAAATTCTAACCCAGGTTATGCCAGGAGTAAGACTGCCAGACAGCTGCATCTAACCCTAAGCAGCAGTCCTGGATGAGGCTCTGAGCTCTGCTGGGCCACAGTAGTTTCCCCAGCACCTCCCTCCCATTGCAGCACCTCTTGGAACTCAGCAGCTTTGCAGTTTACAACACTCGAGCCAGCAAAACCTGGCATTAGGGTCTGGGCTGATACTCCCCTCCTCAAAGTTCAACCCTCACCTGTTGAGAGGTGCAAAGGCATCCAACATGAGTATTTCACTGAACTTGAGATGAATTTTTAACAGGTATATACCTCTGTACATACTTCTTTGTGCTTGTATGCATGCATGAATTGATTTAAATATAATTTTCATTTGTACGTTTCATTCATATAATAAGTAACACAGTGGACTTTACATTTATGAAGTTATGCTTTTGGAAGCTTATATTAAACCTTTTTTCTTTTTAAAGAACTTTGATGGTGATTCTTTAAGTGACATGAATCACTCACTCATAACAGATGTGGAGAAAGCTGGAAAAGTGGGGACATAATTTCTTGGAATTTTTAAAAAGGAAGCCCCTCTTTAAATAATTGTCTTAAGATCTGCTGACCTCTTTTCACATGGGTCTTTAACAGAGATAGGGACTCCTGACACTTTTCTCATTATTTGAATTAAAGAATTGATAGATAAAGGTGGTGGTTGAACCCAAGTGATAGATAAAGGTGGTGGTTGAAACTTAAACTTAGTGTTTAAGTTTCCTAAAACACTAAGTAACAAAACCACAAATGTGTAATGCAGCTTGAGCTACTAGCCTCTCTTCCTCCATGACATACTCTCCTTTTCCTCTCCTTTTCCAGTCTGAGAGACTGAGTTTTAAATATGAAGATGCTCAAAGAAGAATCAAAATCCCACGTCTATAGTAGTGTATTATTTCTAGTTCATTCTGCCAATGAATACAGGCTTTGTTCTCTCAGCAGCTATTCATCTGCTTTTTAGATGGATGAGAATTGCAATCAACTTTTTCCTAGTTCCCTCTCAGTGCTCTTTGAGGGATGCTGTCTTGGACCTCCCTTATGAGGAGCTAAGCACTCACACTTTTCAGGAGCTGCTCAACTTCTCAGCAGACACAGACCATCTAGCAAATGACAAAGTATTTTTCTAGTGAAAAGAATATGTTGGAGGAGAAAATAAATTACTACTTAAACAATGCCTTTGAGATTATTCTTAGAGAAGCACAGACATTGGAAAAGAAGAAAAATAACATATTTTTAAAATCAAAATCTCATGGAAAAAATCTTTGTGTTTGAGGGAATGGAATACAGACTCCAGTTTCACCAGCTGTAATTAAAACCATAAACTTCTGTTGTGATCTGATTAAAAAAAAATCCAGGAATCCTTATGGAAGTCATTATTCAACCTCCTGGTGCACCACTGAAAGAGGGAAGAAAGCTGCAGTGTCACAAGTCACAAGTCACTCCACAAGGGCAAACTTCTTTACCCATGAGTTCCACTAATTTTACTAATTAGTAGGGTGGTGGTGTTGTCCCAGATCTGAACTTATTACCTGATACACAGCACCAGTTCACAAACTGAGGTGAGGTATGTCTATCTTTTATTCTAAATTTCATTCTAAATAGGTTACATGGTGGTAACCCATGAAATGCTAGCTCATGGATCATCAAAACTTTACACTATTCATACATTTTAACAATTTATAAATCATCATTCACTGGTTACAATTACATAATTTTTAAATTTTTTAATACCCAAACCTCTATTTATTACTTATCTCTTTTTTCCTATGCTTCTTAGTCTGTAGGTACGGTTCTCCCTTCATTTGAATGTGGGGTCTGTTTTGAATAGGTACACACTGAGTCAGAGGCTAGGATGGCTTGCTGCTAAACCTTTCCCCCAGTTACTGCTCAGTTCCACTGACTTCTCCTGGTGGTTCTCATCCAGACCATTCACCTTGAGATTGCCATCAATTTCCTTTAAACAAAAGTTTAGCCAAGCATACAACATTCACAGTGCAACTGCTTAAACATTAACTGTCTAGCTATAGCAACTGATTAACAAATAAAAGTTTGATTCAAATTTTGAGGTGCTTAAATCTTACCGGGCTTGATACCAAGGTCTTAAAGGGACATAACTGGCAGCTTTGTAGAGCAGCAGCGCTTGGCTTGGTCTCTGCTTTTTAGTTTTATCAACATAGATACACTGGCAGGATGATGGCAACAGCACTAGAGTGTGTTGATGTATCAAGCAGTCTAATACTGTGCAACATGGCTGTGCAGGCTTTGCACGCATTCAGGGAGGTGAGGAGTGCTGGCTCTGCTGCCCAAAACTGTGCTTCAGCACAGAAGAGTCCTGGGTCTGCATCAGCCCATCTGCCATCCCCATCCAAGGTGTACATGCCCATCCTACTGCAGTGACTTGCAGCATGAAGGCCTCAAATATAGACAGACAGTGTCAAACCATGAGTGCCTGCAGAGATTTCCCACCATTTATAAAAGGATGCCTGTGTCTAATCTATAAGGATCTAGCCCTTTAAACTTTACAACTGTGTAGGTAAGAGATGTGCTATGAAAAGGGTACCCTTTTGGACCATTATAACTTTAATAATCTCTCCTTTAGCCTTCTATTTTTGAAAATACATAGGCAGATATTGTCTCAGAAAAGAGAGAGACCAAGAGCAAAAGATGTTCAGTGAAAGGGGTTTTATTTTCTTGTCTTTATGTCCATAAAAGAGTTCATTGTTCCACCTCCACAGTTCATTGCTGCTTGTAAAGAAAGGAGCAAATTACTGAGTGCCAGCAGAGGAAAAGAATGGTATTGAACTGGGATGAACAGGGTTTTTCGTCATGACAAGACAGATAAGAAATCAGTTGATTTGTGTTCGATGGCTGATGTTATATTTTAATATTCCAGTAGTGGCTGTGATGTCTCTGATGCCTTTTGGAACTGTTTGTACTTTGATTTAATTGAGAATTAAAGCTTTAAAACGATTCACTAAGCCCCTGGGGGAAGAGCTACTTGTCAGCTGTGATTACAGTTAATTAGTGAATTTTGCCATTTTGCCCCTTAGTCTCACCTCAGAGAGGCCTATTGAGTCTCTTTGGAGTTCCATATTCCCTTTTGGTTCTCTGGATTCTGACTTGCACAATACTACCATATTCTTGATGTGAAGTTTTGTAGCAATCCATAAACCCAGCCAATATTTAAAAAAAAAAAAAAATCATGTTACACGATCAGGTCTTAACAGAATGGGCAATACAATAAGGAACAATTTACTTTGTGGATGAGTGTTAATTGTATCTGGGACTTCTGTGCATGTTGAATTTACTTAGTAGTAACCCAGGCTGCATTGATACAGAGATCTGCATTTGTCAGTGTATTCCTCTAGTTTAACATGATTGCCAGCAGCAGTTTTGCTGGGGTCTTTTGTGCTTGGCTGTGCTATCAAAAAGTCTGAATGATGAGGATCAGAAAATTTACAAAGTGGACAAGAGCTTTCTTGGAACACTGCTGCTCAACATTACACAATATGTAAAACATGTTTGATAACCTTTGTGAGTACAATGAAACGGAGGGAAGAGGCTTGTCTTTGGAGGAATTACACATGGAGTACAACCAGCAAAGTAGCAGGCCTAGCAGACAAAACCTAGGAATCGCTGAAGAAGGGAAATTGGTATATTCAGGGAACAGAAAAGCTGTTGCAGAAGCAGATCTTATGTTTAAATGAACTAACAAAGCATGCTTTCATGCTGCTCTTCTACTCTTCTGACTGACTGCCTGTACATTAACCTGAAGTCACATCAGCAGCAGGCCCTGAAAACCCTGTGCTTGAGGAACAGCAGCCCATAAGAATCTGTGACTCAGAAACTCCAATAACACTGCCTCAAAGGGAAGAATAAATCAGTCTTCATGGAGCTGGGCACTGGGAAGCATCCAGCTGGTGAGGTATTTTGTGCTACTCTGCAAAGGATCTGTACAAGGGCTGGTGCTGCTGGGCAGAGAATTTCTTTTTGACAGGCGTGAATTATTCTGCCTCCTCCCAAGAGCATGCCTTGAAGGGTCATAACCATTCTGCTAGTGATTCCTTCTGTAGTGAAAACAGTGACCCATGGAAGCTGAGTTGCTTTGATGCTTCTGGAGGTGAAGGTGGTGCCTTATTAACTCCTTCTGCCTCTGGAGTTCCCAAGGGGGTTCCAAGAGGTTAGAAACCTTGAATCCAAAGATTAAGATTTTCAAACTAAGATCTTCTGGTACTACAGAGCCCTCACTGCACAGCATGTAAGCAGTTGCAATTTAAGAAAGAGAGAGCTATTGTTTGTGCAATTTTCTCATTTTGCCCATTAGACCAAAATCTACTGCCTAGAAAGAGCCGGAAAATACCATTTTACAAAGTGTGAGGAGAAATCCATGGAGAGTAGTCTCTCTTTCTTTGAGTCTTTTAGGCTGTTTAAATGTTTAAATACATGGCATGTAGCTTCAATAAGGCACACTGAAGGTGAAGCAAAAGTGTGTTCTCAGGAGATCTTGGCTAGTGGTTCACACCTCAAGGACACCTGACTCAATATGCTAGTCAAGGTTTCTTTTGCCAAATAGATATCTTCATGTCTGTGTCAGATGTCCCTGTTACCATATCCCCAGCAATTCTCGTTTAGGAAGTGGCACTTCCTAGTGTACAGAGACTTGCCTGGAAAATTGATGTCTTTCTCTTGCTGCAATGCATCCTGTACTGCTTCAGACAATACTGGAGACAAAGCTTCAGAATTGGATTCTGGCATTGATATTACACATCAAGGATCACTTTTCCCAAAAACATGCTCTGTGGTCTGTTTTGGTGACTTAGTTCCTGATGTAATCAAGTCTTCATCAGCTGTCGTAGACAGAAGAAGAGGAAGATTCAGAAGACAGGAAAATACAGAGTAACATCCACAAAGTTGGTCAGTAGATGTCTTGAGGACTGCTGGAGGGAAAACAGTGGCAATAACTGTAATTCAAGAGATGTGCTCACCTTTGTCATAAGAGTTCTGCTTGTCAGGCTATCAGCACTGTATTAATTAGCACCTGTAGACACCAATCATGAACATCATGAACTTCCAGGTGCTCTGTGTGCTTGCAGAAGCTCTCATATGTGTATGTCCCTGTTGCTGAAACCCATAGATCTTTTTTTTCAGCTGCCGTGCATTGCTCTGCTCTCCCTGACGTCTCTTTACTGCTCCCAGAACCACAATGTGCTAAACAAAGATATTCTGTGTTGTCCTTGCTGAAGTAGGCACCCAGGTTTCTCTTTCCTTGGTCTCATACTTGTTCTCTTTCTTGTGAAGCTGCAGAGGACACAGAGGGACCTGTGACTTCCCATGCATCCCCAATCTGCCCAGCAGCATGGCAGGATGAAAATTAGAAAGCTCTGTGTAAGCTCTTCTCAACAATAACACAAACATCTCTCTGTTGCCAGCCCTGTGTTCAACACAAATCCAAAACAGCCCCATGCCACTCACTGTGAAGAAAATTAGCTCTACCCCAGCCCAAACCAGTGGAAACCCCTAAAGCTGCCATCACAACTGCTGACTAGCACAATGCATGGCTTCCAGCCAGCTTGCAGTGACCAGTGTACACACACCCTATGAGCCTGACTATCAGACAAGCATGGGTTGCCTTTCTGGTGGTTGTGGCTGTCCACTGGCACTGGCTGTTTGAAAGAGTCAGATCTGAGATGGGAGGAGAACATCCCAGGATTTTTGTTGTGTGATCCTAAGGTGGGGCATAGCATTTTTTAATTGCTCCATGGCCTGCACCTGAATACTAGGAAGATGCCAACAGGAATGGAGGTCAGCACTATTCTAAGCAAGTGAAACCATCAGAGGAAACCTTTTTAGTCTGAAAGCACCAAGTCACTGTAACGTTAAAGCTGTTGGAGTGCTGCCGCTGTGTGCCTGCTCAGATGCTATGCTTACCATGAGGTACATAATCTTGACATAACTCAAAGAAAGCAGAAAAGTTCTAAGTAATTTTCTGTCTTCAGTTGGCTCATGTTGGTGTTGCTGAAATAAATGGAGTTGCACAAGTGAGATGTACATACTCATTGCAATTGCTCTAGACTACTTTTTGGCAAATTTGTTTTCTTATTTAATATGATCCCCAAACTAGAATAATTCTGACCATGACACTAGAATTTAGCTTCTCTTTAGAAAATAATGTTATATAGGTGTTCAGCAGTCTGGGTGTAGTCCTCCCTTTTTGCACCAAAGCTCCACTTATAAACTGGAAGTCCTTTAACAACACAAAAATATCTCAGGAAAAAAATTAGTTACCAATCCAAGACTAAGTATAAGCTGTGTTGGCTTCCCAGTTCTGTTCCAAGTTATAGCCTTGAAAGATTTGTATATTGTCATGAAATGCCACAGAGCAGAGTTAGAGCCATGTCGGGGTACGGAGGTTGAGCTGCCATGATGGCTGAACACCACTGCTGTACACAGAGATGCTGCTAGGTCAGCAGACTGCCGATTTCCTGAACACTAATTCAGAAAGTCTGGAAAATGCACGATATTTATCTCACTGTTTCATTATTGCTTCACAAGTGTTGCAATTCTTTTCCTTCATCAGTGGTGGTGGGCTGACCCTGGCTGGATGCCAGGCACCCACCAGAGCAGCTCTTTCACTCCTCTCTGCAGGTGGACAGGGGAGAGATAATATTACAAAGAATTCATGAGTTGAGATAAGAACTGGGACAGATCAATCACCAAATACCATCACAGCAGAACAGGCTAGATTTAGAGATATTAACTGAATTTATTACTAACAAAATCAGAGCAGGATAATGAGATGTAAAACAGACCTTAAAAACACCTTCCCCCCACCCCCTCTCCTTCCCAGCTCTGCCAGCAACCACAGCAGCACAGGGAGACAGGGAATGGGGGTTATGGTCAGTTCATCACATGTTGTTTCTCTCACTGCTGAAGTGAGCAAGGAGTTCTTCCCCTGCTCAGCACGGCATCCCTCTAACAGGAGACAGTTCTCCATCAACTTCTCAGATGTGAGTCTGTCCCACAGGCAACAGTCCCCCTCAAACTGCTGCAGCGTGGGTAACTCTTCCATGGGGTGTAGTCCTTCAAAGACAGGCTGCTCCAGTGTGGGCTCCTCTCTCCCAGGTCTCCTCTCAGGCATCCTTCCCGCTCTGGTGTGGGTCTCCTCTGGTGCCTGGAGCATCTCTTCCCCCTCCCGTGGGTAACTCTTCCATGGGGTGTAGTCCTTCAAAGACAGGCTGCTCCAGTGTGGGCTCCTCTCTCCCAGGTCTCCTCTCAGGCATCCTTCCCGCTCTGGTGTGGGTCTCCTCTGGTGCCTGGAGCATCTCTTCCCCCTCCTTCCCCACTGACCTTGGTGTCTGCATGATTATTCCCATCACATGTTCTCACCCCACTCTTCTCTGGCCACTGTACAATGAATTTTTTTTGTAATTTGTAATTTCTAATCAGCCCAGCCTTGGCCAGCAGCATGTTGGCCTTCAGAGCTGCTTGGCATTGGCTCTGCTGGACATGGAGGAAGCTTCTGGAAGCTTCTCACAGCAGGCACCCCGGTAGCCCCATGCTACAAAAGCTTGACCATGCAAACCCAATTAAAATAGTTAAGTGAAGGAAATATTAATTAAAAGGCATGAAAATAAAATGAACTGCCACTCTGGGCGGTGATAGAGACAATGCT
This sequence comes from Hylia prasina, assembly GCA_013397195.1. Classification (NCBI taxonomy): domain Eukaryota; kingdom Metazoa; phylum Chordata; class Aves; order Passeriformes; family Sylviidae; genus Hylia; species Hylia prasina. The sequence goes on from VYXD01003081.1 coordinate 111,252, forward strand.
GAGATTATAGTGACAATGGGGAGCAAACTCCTTTCTTCTCCTCACAATTTTCTCATCTTCATTTAATTTTCCAACTTTCTTTGTAACGAAACTCAGAATTTAATAAAGAGCATCCATATTTACTCAGTTGGACTATGTGAGATCAAATTACTTTTTATCTCACAGTTAGCTGCTGCTTATTTATTTGCTCTACAAAGGCCACAATTTCAATGCTCTCCCCAGCTGCATGAAAGAAGACTATGTGTGTGCACGTGTGTGTTCAAACTATCTTTTCTTTGTGTGTGTTGAGTGGATGCCAAGTACATTGCCTTCATTACCAAAATACAGATGAATAAAAATAATGCAATATGTGATAATCTGTTTTTCATGCACACGAGGTGTGCAGGCAGACCTGTTTGGTGCTGCTTAGCAGCCCAAGCTTTAAAGATTCACTCTGCAGTGTCTTGACAAAGCTTTCTGTAAACTAGATTGCAGGCCGATGCCTTGTTATTTATTGGTGCAAAATAGAAAAACATCATGTATCTTTGTCATGTAACCACCTGGGTAAGAGAAAGCAGGTGTAACAGCTATGATCTTGCAGTAATCAGTATCTCCATTAAAGGAATGGAGAGAAATACAGCAATTAGAAACTTGCAATATCTGGTTAGCTATCAACCTTAGCCCTGTATCTGAAAATGGTGGTTCATTTTTTAAAAATCTGAACACATCTTCAAAGTTCAGGGCTCTTAACTGTCCTTGCTTGAACTGACAACATGAGAAAATAAAACCCTGGGCAATTTTTGTCCTCCAAGGCTACTCTCTCTGTTTCCTCATGAACATACAAAAAATGTCATGAGTACAAACAATTAAAGGGGGAGCCTAACCATATCAGCACTGTTTAACTCATGCTTATGGCTGAACATATTTTGCAGCTGCCAGTGCAGTTCTTCTATGACACTTACTGGTATTCACAGTCCCTTAGGGAACTTTATTTTAAAACAAAAGGGGTACTTAACACTTGGAAATATGATAACTCTCTGTAGAACCATAAAATTACAAGCAGTTTTGCACAAGTGTCTATTGAAAGGCAGCAGAGCGTTTCTCCTGCTTCCATGCAAAATTGATTTAAAAATTGCTTCCCATATCTCTTTCCTACTTTTAAACTAGAACACAATATGGTTTTCTCTCTCTTGAGTAGAATTTATGTTAAGAAGGTGTGCACATCAAGTTTGTGTGTCTGATGACTTGGAAAATATTTATATTTACATTCAGAACATGTTAGAGTCCACTGAGGGACATACATTGTGCATACTTTAGTATACATGAAAGGAACAAAATTGGAATGTATTTGGCATATGTCTAGATGCCATTTACTGTGGTTGAGCAAAGTAAAAACAACAGGTGACAGACTACATGTCTGACAAACATTTTGTTAGAAAATACACAGCCATAATGTGTTAATATTAAAGTTCAGAAGAAATTTGCAGGCTGGCATTCCTCTTAAACAAAGTGAACAGGAAAATGTTTGAATTTTGAATCTCATTAAGGTTTCCCTATCAATATTTAAGTGGAACAGTTACAGTATCTTTCTCTCTCTTAAGTAGGTGTACAGTATATTTTATATTATGTATAATTCAACACAGCAGCTGGAAAAAATTACACTAATACAGTAATATCTTAAGATATCTTGAGCATTCCAACACTTTCTCCCCAGATCCTTGAATTTCTTTTCTGAAGAATTTGAGATTTTGGGTTGTTGGCCATTCAAAAGAATAAAAATACAGTGAAAATTTGTCATAAAACGGCTACTGCTCAGTAGTAGTGGTGACTGCTTTATTTACAGAGCTCTGGTGGCAAAAACAGATCAGATAAAACACTTCAGAGGAAGTTGAAGAAACTGATTTGGGACAGCTACAAACTAGAAAATATAGTTTGGTTGGTCAGAGCATGCTGCTAGTAATGCCAGGGTTGTGGGTTTGATCCCTGTACAGGCCATTCAGTGAAGAGTTGGATGATCCTTATGGGTTCCTTCCAGCTCAGAATATTCTGTGGTTCTGTAATATATTGTTCTTGAGATTCATGATAAAAATACTGTCTTGCTTTCACATGTACAGTGAATTGTTGATAGAGGATAGCTTAATACTGGACAAACAAAACTGGCTTTCCTATTGTCTGTTTTCTGATTCTGTGAAACCATACCATGTGCTGTTAAGCTATTAAAATAAGCTTTGAGCGCTCACCATCAATTTCCAGCTCTACATTCAGTAATAGCAAAATGTGGGGCATTACTCAGGCTCAGACTGCTGCCTGGCACTAGTGGGTGTACTGTGACCTGACACAGTCAGAAAATTATCAGTGCTGATTATGAACCTCCCCCCAAGGCCACCATGTAATTTAGAAGGTAACTGCAATGAACAAAAATTTTACTTATGGGTAAAACAAGACCCCTGGTGTAGACTTCTACGTGATTTAGGAATGCAGAATAGATTTGTAGTTTAGAACATGGGCCATTTCAGTCCATATTATTTTAACCTATGCTGATGGCAAGGAACAGCATTATTCCAGATCCCCAGAGTCCACCTGGGGATTGGGAAGAAAGAACTAAGTCACAGGATTAAATTAAGTCTGCAGGAGTGTGCAGTTAGTTGGCACTTGTACATCTGCACTTTCATTTCAAAACAGAGATGCCATTGTCACCCCACAGTAATCTGCATGACATCTCAGGGGAACAGGAATCTAATCACAGTTGCCTAATGACTGAAATACTCAGTCAGGGTCAGCTGGGCATGCAGTCCCACTGAGGGGGACACTATGACATGGCTTGGGTCCTATCAGCCTGGGTGGCTAAGTTGTAGGTCAGCCCACTATCAACAGCTTTTGTGTTGGCCTACTGCCACAAGATGCTGCCAGAGAGGTAGTGCTGTACCTTTTGAGGCAAAAGACAGCAGAGATAAATGTGCTATAATAATTTGTTTTCTCCTGCGCAATGTCATTTACTCATGTCCAGAAATTCTGGTCTGTTAATATACAGAAAATATGCATGTTTGAGCAGTGTTTTCTTTCTCAGTAGATCCAAGGCTTCTCTGTTGCAACATAACCTGGCAATGACAGGGTGTTTAAATGGACAAATAGCAGGCAAGAAAGTAAGCAAAGCAATCAGTGTCACTAAGAAGGTGACGATTCATGTTCCACCCTTCAGTCAAGCTGCCACCTTTTCAGGTTTTGATATAAACTTTACTCTTAGTCTTCTGTAAGCCCCAATGTTCCTATGTTATCTCTTCTGTTAATCTTGAAACAAATACATGTACCAAAATATTCCAGCTGTCCAGGCTGAACTGATCTGGATGTTAGGAATTTAAAATGATGATCTTGTCATTAATTGATCTGGATAAAGGTGAAAGTAATTGCATGAGAAAACTTTACTGCACAAAGGACAAAACTTCTCATTAAATTACTAGCTAAGATCCATGTTATTTCCTTTTCTACAAGAATTAGAGATTTTTCCTCCCCCTTCTATCTTTCTTCTGTAGAAGGTTGTCCTTCTGCATTTTACAGTCCTGGATATGGGTTATCTGTAAGCAGAGTGAAAGGCTGTCTTTAAACACAGCTCTGCTTGACAAATGTAGAAGGCAAATTGAGGCTGATAATTAATTAATAATTTATTTCTCCCTCAACAGATATTTTTAACACAAACTGTGGAAACACTGGAGAATATAGATCAACTTAGTTGATCCCAGAGTTGTCCCATTAAGGTTAGTGTGATGATTTGCATGAATAAAATGTACTCATGATATTACAGACTGTCCTCTGTGGCACAAGTTTTGCAGCTGTGCAGTCTGAAGTCCTGCTCTGAACAAGTACTGGTTAGAATGAAGAAAAAGACAGTATCTCCCCATACTACTACAGCTCTATCCTTTTGGTTTGAAGATTGAACAGAGGGTTTTTGGATTTTTAAAAGTTTTTGTTTGTCCTAACTGTGTCTGGGCCCTATCTTGCTGAAAAAGCAAAACATTTGGCCTGAAAACATTTTTTCTACAGTGAAAATAATTGTAAGATTTGGAACATAACCTATTCAGTAATTTCTCTCCACTTTAAAATTTGGAGTACTTCTATTGGAATACATGCACAACAAAAATTTGGGTTTTCAGAGGTAACTTTCAACCCGTATAAGTAGTCTGTGAGGTTCTAAATATTTTGGAACCCTGTTCAAACCCAAAGCGTTCCTACTGAAAGTCAGAGCAAAGTTGTACTACTTTACAATGAACTTACTTAATTGACAAAGCTCGCTGCATACTAAGAACTATTGACCATCTTCTGCTAGTTGTTAGACTAACAATTTTTCAATATAAATAGATGCAGTAAAAGTGATTGAACAAGACTGTAGCCTGATCATGTGTATAGGTGATTTGAGAGCTGAGGACCTGAAGGCACCGGTCACCTGTTTCCTGGGATGCAGCTCTGGAGCTGGAACATCTCTGCTTGTCACCATGACTTGCCTCAGCCATGTGCACAGAATTCAGGAACTGTCTGCCCTGGGAATGATATCTTTGATTCCTCAGCCTCTTGCTTTGCAGGTATAAATTTGAGGGTCTTGAAATTTTTAGACTGCTAATTCATCTGTAGATGCCAACATTTTTAAGAATCTCTTTTTCACATCTATAATGCTGTCAGAAAGAGGAATGTCAGCTGATGCTGGCACTCTGTGAAGATCCTTGGGGTTGCTGTCTTCATTCAGTGCAGAATTCCTCTAAAGAGAATGTTCCACTTGTTTTGAAATAATATTGTAAAGTGTGGCTATTTTCCCTGCAACAGATAATATAAAACCGTCGTATTAACCAGTTTCTGTGGTTCCATAAACTGTTAGTGGAAGTGGAAAGCATTTTTAAAATTGTGAGTGCAATGATCTGTGTCCAGTTGTAGCTCCTGAATAATAGTGGTGCCAGGAAAGGAACTGCATCTGGCCTATCTTCAGGGTATGACTGGGGGACCAGCGGCATGCTGCAGGTAGGGCTTAGGTTTAATTTAGTAACTGCAGAACAGGATGACACAATTATACAGTGAGCAATTATGAGTGCAGATGTATGACATCCCTTGACCTTTATGAGGTAAACACTACAAAATACAACTGGAGGAGCAATTGTGGGCTCAGAGAGCCATTTATTTTGCAAACCTTGCACAGAAAGCACCGAGGAGCAACTCAGAGCTCCTCTGGTGTAATATTGGGCTAAAAATAGCTAAATTGTAGACATGCTTTTTTAGTTTATGCTCTAGTTTCTTAGGATGATGGAGCTACTGTAACACAAGAGAACAGAGTTATTAAAAAACTCAACTAAATTCATTCACCAAGCAGCAATATTTGAACCACCCATTTACCCTGAATGACAATATTCTCTACTTAATCCATAAGGGCACTGTGTCAGGGAAGATTTAGACTGGATATCAGGAAGAGGATTTTCACCCAGAGGGTGACTGGGCACTGGAAGAGGCTCCCTAGGGAAGTGGTGACAGCACCAAGCATGTCTGAGTTCCAGAAGTGTTTGGACAATACTCTCAAGCATATGGTGTGGCTCTTGAGATGTCTTGTGCAGGACGAGGAACTGGACTTCAATGATCTTGATGGGTGTCTTCCAGCACAGGATGATCTGTGACTTAATTGGCACACACACTTGGACAGCAAGTACTTTCAGTCTGTCTACAAGCAGAGATGAATAATCAGTATTGCAGATCTGGCACATTCATAACAGTGTAAGTTTCATCCAATGCACACCACACACATGCACACCATGTTATGTTAACTAGCTGATAATTAGTCAAGACTTGTTTATGTCTTATCATATTCATAATTTAGCTCATTGAATTATCCTACACTATAAATATTAACCTATAATTCCTCTAATATAATCCCTTGAAATAACAATAACTAAGTTGCAGAATTGTAATGAATGTTAATTTGCAACTGATGTTGTTGAAGAACCAGTTTACTCTCTGAAACATCTCTTTTTATGGCTTTATTGCTTTTGCTCTACTGAGACCCCTACAAGTTGATATTTGGATATATTCAAATGAGATTACATATGTACAGGAGTTCAAACAGAACAATGTCAGTTTGGCATTTCTTCTGGAAAAATTACGTATTTTTATTTGGAGATAATGACAAGTAAACTTACATACTTAATATGTGACTGTTACAGCAAGAAATTTAGATCAGCTCTAAAAATGACAAAGTTTTTTTTTGTTTCTGCCCCCTTTCCAGAGAGTAATGGATTTCTTTCCTTCCAATAATGTACATAGCTATGATAGTAATGGAAAGGAGGCACTACCATAGCGATCGGTGTGGTTTTGTGAAAGTATGGTTTTGCAGTGACCTTGCTGTGAACTTCACTCACTAACTATTCTCACTTCAGCTGGCAATTATGTACGGGCTTCGTCTTCCTCCTGTTAAAATTTTTGTCATGATTTTGACTGTGTGAATAGTGTTTTCACTATAACAGTGGAACTGGGGTGTTTTGACATATTCTGATCTCAGCAAGAAAAGATCTGCCCCAAATTGCTGGAAGCACATTCATTCAGCTTTTAATTTTAGACAGCTTCTGAGTTCAGTTGTGAAATGGGGCAGATGTCACCAAACTGATTTTAAGTGACTTAAAATATAGCAGGAGTAGGCCATGAGGTGGGCTTAGAGCATTACAGGATTTTTGATTTGATGTGTTCATTATAACTTGGCTTTAGTACCAGGATTTGAGAAGTTTATTAAATGCAGTGAAATAGTTTTCTCTTTGTTCTCACTTCCAGTATTTCCCTCCTTAAAATTTATGATGAAAACGTGTTAGAATATAGATAATATCTGCAGACAAGTAAATCTCATTGATGAAATGTGTAAATATCCACTATCCAGAAGCTGACTGGAAAAAGAATCATAAGATCCTACTATTTTAGAGATTGTTTAAAGCTTTCCTTCTAGGAAAATGCTTTTTGTTTTGGCTTGGGTTTTTTTCCACATTTGTTCAAGGTTGTTTCACTGGTGCCCAGTGCTATTTTTTCTGCAGTTTTTGCCAAAATATCTATTTCCAGCAACAAAACATGTTAAGGTCAGAGAATGACTTGGGCAGAGAAGGAAAACAAGACAGAAAGAGATGCTGTGAAAAAGAAATGAGAAATTCCAGCTTGTCCCACCTTTCTTTATTAGTCCTGGGCTATACTAAAAAGGTGGGTGTGGTGTGTCAAAAAAGGTTCTGTTTTTCAGAACCATTCCTATCTGTCATGGGGAAATGTATTTCTCAGGGGTTCAGGTTTTTTTTGTTTGATCATCCCTGTTTTAGCCCTTGGTGGATAGGTGTGGGAGAGCAGGTTGCTTTGTGCTAGTAACTAGGGAGTAATCTTCACCTCTTGCTCCAAGATATTTAACCAACAGAAATGTGTCCTGGGTTCACAGGGTTCAAATAAACAACTTTCAGCTCATGCACATCGTGTTAGTCAGCTATCTTGAGGGAAGTTATTTACAGCTAGTTCTGCCTACCTTTTGACCTCACTAGCTTTCTGCCCCCCTTCCCCAAATTCTTGATTAATTTCCAAGGTATGACTAATGCATTTCTTTAAATGCTTTGGGCTTCACACCCCAGCTCTTTTACTTCAGTGATTTGTTTCATCGCAGTCCTGTTTACTAATGTTTTAGTCAACAAGAATTGCTTGCCCCCTGAGGGGAACGCAGGAGTAACAATGCCTAGAATTATTCCTAGTCAAGTTCCAACTACTTCATGATGAGGGAGATGAGAGATTTATTATTGTTAATATAATCTTGTGGGACATCAAATGTGTTTTGTTAATGGGCATCAAGATAAGCACCCAGGTATTTAACAGAGAAGGAGATTAAAGGATGGTGATATTAAGATTTAAAATGGAAGACTGTACCTGTCTGCCAGTGAGTGTTAATCAGTTGAGTGTAAATCAGTTGCAAACATTTTCTATTGTTTCATTTAAACTTGTCTAGGCTAGCATTTATCCAGATATTTACCAGTGTCACACCTTCATTAAAAGTTTTATAGTGTAGGAAAAATACAGTTCAGTTAACTGGTTCTAGCACTGGTTTAAACACCATTGGTTTCTGTCTGGTCAAGTGGTGGCAGGCAGTGCAGAAAAGCTACCCCAAGGAGACACAGTAGAGAAGTTGCAAACACTGGAAAATGACCATCTGTGTGTCTCCCATCCATGTCCAACAGAAAGGGGAGGTTGGGGTCTGGCAGGGATTAATAGCTGGCAGGAGGTCTTTGGGGAAGTGCAAAGGAGCCCTTTAATCCTTTGAGAGGTTCCTGTTGGTATCGATTGATGGGTATGACTATGAGTGTGATCTAAGAAGGAATTCAAAATCAGGGACTAGAGGGGTCACTGAGACTTTATGTTCTTCTGCATCTACTGTCTTGTACTTGGCTGAAGTGGGACTCCTTCTCCATCCAGCATATGCATGACTATTTATGTTCTTTCTGACCCGTGTCACCACAAAAGACATTGAGATTGTTCTTCCCAGAGACATGATCATTAGCAGGATTGCGTGGAGGTCCACAATGTTATATCAAGATGTTTTGCTCACAATACGTGGAAAACTTAATTAATTTCAACACAAAAGAATAATGTGTTGAAGTCACCTAATTATCTGAAAAAGCAAGTGGGCACCGTGGACTAAGAGGACTTCTGTGTAGTTTCTTTTTAATATCTACATTAATATAGGGAGATGTAATATTCCATGGAGGATCCTATGGACATGGGAGAGAAAGTGACATAGTTTGGAACCTCAACAGGAAGGTGGAATAAGACTCACACAGTCTTGTGCAACCAGGCTGATTATAAAAGTATGGGCAGTTATCTGGGAAGGGTCTTTTAAGCCTTTGCTGAAATTCCAGGCACATAAGCTGGTTTTGTGTAAGAGCTATTCTCACAGTTTTCTAAATCCTAACCTGTTTTAAACACTCTGGTAATCCAGGTAATTAAGAAATGGCACAGTTTTTCTCTTATTTTCTCTTGTTGACATCCAAAAATCAAAAAGCATTTATACTGGCAGTGTTTACCATTCCACTTACTGCAGCTGCTGCTTTATCATTTCTTGTTCCAAAATATGAGCAGGTGAATTCCTTTCAATTTTTACATTGCAGTTGACAAGAACTAATCAGCCAAGTTTTCAGTTCTTGCTTTGCAGATATTGTAGAGCTGATAAGTAAACACTGATAAAATCAAGTGAAGTTTCAGCTGCTTTCTCCAAAACGTACTGAAAGCCAGTGTTCACAAAACAGGAACTATAATGAAGTTTCAGCCACATCTAACCTAGTTTGAATCTTAGATGCTGATAGCAGTGTTATGTCACCTTTTGGGAAAAAAGGTATCCTGATTGATATTAATTAGGTGACATTCTATATTTGAAAGTTATGCCCCAGATATTTTAAAATCTGTCTGATGCTTTTGATATTCCTCTGATTTAGATTGATATGAATGTAGCTGTTTTTGTAGCATTTTCCTTGTCAGGGACAAAAGTTTTGATGCATCTTCATGTGTTTCAATTGGCATTTAAAATATCATCTTTTAAAAATACTTATTTCATTACATTG
>VYXD01003081.1:120907-132491 GCA_013397195.1 Hylia prasina
CACCCTACCCCCAAAACAAACCTCCCTCCCCAAACCAAAACTCAAACAAAAGAAAAGTTGATCAGTTACAGCGAGAAGGATAAGATGTACCCAATGTGTTCGTAATTTAGAGTCCTTATCCAGCACATTCTTGGTCCAATTATCACATATTTGTGCATGGAAAGATGAAGTTTTCCTCATGCAAACAGTTCCCAAATTCCATCAGATTTGAGTATGGACAAGTTAGAGTCAAAAAGTGAGTAATCTTTTGCTGAAAAGTTGAGACAAAATTCACCAGTATGTGTGTGAGGACTGGGTGAAACCAAGTAGACAGGATTTCCACTCTATCCCTTCTGTATTTTCTAATTACAGTTAAACTGTGTGAGCAGCTCAGAAAAAAAAAAGAAAAAAAAAAAAGAAGAAAAAAAGAAGGGTTATAGATGACATGATANATTCAAAATATCATCTTTTAAAAATACTTATTTCATTACATTGCACATGTTTAACAGCAAAGGAAGTACATATTCTGCCGTGTAATGTCCTAAAGTAACACTAGTACATGCTGCTTCAGGCCTGTATGATACTGGATAAGGAAGAAATTTTTTAGGGAGTTCTTGCTTTTCTATTCCCAAGCATTTATTTAAAACAAACAAAAAACCCAAAAACNGGTTATAGATGACATGATAAGAGGCACTGGGGGAGTACTGTAGTCTGCTCCAGAGCTACTGGCTGCTAGGAGCCCAGCTTGACCTGCTGAGCATGTAGGGTCATTTCAGTCCAACAGACATGAGCTGCTGAACCGGCAGGAGCAGGGCACACAGGCAAGAAAAGGGCTGATGATTTTGTTAGAAGCAGATTTCTAGGAAGTCTCTCAGCTGGTGAGGAGCACTTGCTGGATTTCTTATGAAGGCTGACAAGGTTTTAGGGCGGGGGTAGGGTGCTGCAGTACCGAAAGGGGCCCTGTTGGGAGAAAGCTGGAGAGGGAGTTTTACAAGGGCATGTAGTTATAAGACAAGGGTAATGGTTTTAAACTAAAAGGGAGTAGGTTTAGATTAGATATTAAGAAGAAATTCTTTACGGCGAGGGTGATGAGACACTGGCACAGGTTGCCCAGAGATGTAGAAGCCCCATCCCTGGAAGTGTACAAGACCAGGCTGGATCAGGCTTTGAGAAACCTGGACAAGTAGATGTCTCTGACCGTGGCAGGAGAGTTAGAATTTGATGATCTTTAATCATGGAATCTTTAGATGGAAATGACTTTCCAATTAGTCATTCTATGATTCTACTGTCTCTTATTCACTCAGACTCATGAAAAGGTTGCTCTTCAATGAATTTTTTTAAAAGAGAATCCCTGTAGAAAAATAACACCAGGTGGGGAATGAGGAATTGAGATGTTACTGATTGTTATTAGCCTGGGCTGTTCATAGCAAGGATGATCCAAGTCATTGAAAACAACAAAGCTTTTCTGTTCAAAGTAAATTGAGTGCTCTCAACACCTCCTAAACCAAAGCTAAAGTTCTTCAGTTACCGCTGACAGGCTGTTTCAACTAAAGAAGTACAGTTAGTTGCTGTTTCTTGGATCTTATATGTAAATAAATCTGTATAAAATTAAGGAGGAAATATTAGGGTATGTCCCTATAGAACTATTGATATTTCTTAGAAATCTTTCTGTTTCGATACCCTACACTTAAAAGTGAAGTATTAAAGAGTAGAGTCTTGATACCAGGTGCAGATGGTTACAATACTAAGATATTTACTTGACTGACTGATCTTACTACAAATGTAATTTGTCCTTTATGTATTTCCTCTGAAGTTTAGTGGGTTGACTGGTTAAGATTCGGGTGACCATATAATTGTAGAAATTTCAGGAAATAACATGGCATGATATTTCCTAAGCAATAAATTGAGACTTTTTTCTTACAGCAGTGATAAGGATGTGCAGTGACAATGATGTGCTAGCTACTCTCCAAGCACACAGAAGAGTCTGTAGTGCAGTGGAGTAATGTCTAGGAGGAAAACCAAGTGAAAGAGAAGAGGTAAGTAGAACACTAAAAGCTTTTTTCCACAAGAATAAACAAGATTACTAAAAAATCCCTAAAGACCTTGGTAGTTTGTTTGGTATTGGGGAATGAAAACAAAGTTAAAAGTGGAAATAATAATGGCCTGTAGAGAAATTCATGTGTTCTGGCTGGAGAAGAGCTATTAACAAATGGCTTTTTGAGAAACTGGTAGTCACAGAGAAATGAATGATGGTTTAGCAGAGTGCCATGAGAGACAATGAATGTAGAGAAACACACTTACAAAACTGTGAAAATAGGAGAAAAAATGCAAACCCAAACAATCCTGTAATTTTAAGGAGAAACTGGGCAGAGAACAAGAAGACACATTGCAAAGGTAAATAGCGCATAAAACATAGCACTTAGAGCCTACACGTTCATTTCCTCTGTGTCATAACACATTTTCATTTTGCAGTCCTATCCCACTACTACAGTAATAGTGAGAACACTATTCAAGTATGTAAGTATATATACATACTATGCAAGTAATGCACCACTAAAATTGTTGTCAAATTCCTCCCTGTTTTCAGAGCAAATCACCTTCAGATATGGTACACAGACATGAGACAGGGTGGATGGTACAATGGGAGGACCTGGAGAGGCCTTGCAATTAAAAAAGGCAGGAAGTTGTGAAGCCAAATAAACAACTCACTAACCACATCACTGTTTCTATTCTAGATGAGTCACCTTGTATCTTCCTCACCTTTACAAGTGCTTCTGTGCAAACCTTGTCTATAGAGGAAAGATGTTCATATCAAACAACCAGAGACAAGGATCTTAATTTGTTTCAAAGGCTGTTAAAGGTACTTTCTGGATGTCTCAACCTACTTTATCTTCCCATTTTGCATCCTTTCCCATTGCTCTTTGAAAAAAGTCCTGGTTATTTAGAGTGAATTGGAATCTGGATGGAGTAGGAGCCACTTCAATGTTCAGTTGCTTTGATCCTATTCCTTTTGGCCTATATAGCTGCAGTAGCAAAGTTTATTTCTGTCCCATTAGTCCTGGCACTTTACTTTGTGCCTGTCATTGTCATGACTTCCATGGTAAGTGGGCACTGGTCAGTGTATGCAGCAGCAACAATAGCACCATTTGGAGCAGCCTGATCTGAGTGAGAAAGTGTTTTGTGCAGCCAGAAGGGGCTATCATAGGAAAGCTGTCAGAGTAGTAATCCCTTTCTACATGAAAGAAAATGAAAAAATGTCACAAAAGCAAATTGAAAAGAGAACAGAATGTGACGGTTGCACTTACTTGAACATCACACAGCAAAGCTCAAAGTTTCAAACAAATATAACAGCAAGGTTACATTTGTAACCAGGGAACCAATTTTTCAGTGATGAAGGACAGTGGGTGTAGGAGTGGCTATTGGTTTTCAGATACAACCAGGATAAAGGCAACAATATGGTAGTCTGTCTTCCTCCTATAGCTCAAGACAGTAGCTCGATACAGAAAAGGGGGTCTGACTAACCACCATGGGAGAGCAGCAGAGGTGTGGAAGTGCAGATCATGTCAATGGGTGAGAAGTGCTGGCTGAAAAATACACTGGAAACCCTTTGGTGCCTCAGTGAGAGTGGGAGAGGAAGGGGGATTAAGGCCCACTGAGCAGGGCAGGGACTTCAGTGCATCTTGCCATGCTGGGCTTGCTTCTACTTATTTCAAAAGTGCTGCAGAAAGGGATTCCTGGGTTACCTGGCTACATCTAAAACTAGCCTCATGCTTATCTTTTTTTTTTTTTTNATACTGTTTTTAAAATAAAAACAATAAAGTTGTTGAGAGGAGAAGACAAAATGAGGTGAGTAAAAAAAGGCTAGTTCTAACTAATTGAATGCTATTAAGATTCTTAAACTTATGTGAAAATATTATGTTTTTGTGCACTCCATTATATTTCTAAGCTGTATATCATGATGGCCAACTCTATTGCTTTCTGGACAAGAAAGGACTGACAAATCAGCTATTCATTTACTCTGGTTATTATGGTACACATGTTTTAAGCTGTGTAAAGAACAATAGTGTATTACAATTGCTTTCAAGAGTAAATGAAGTTCATCTGCAGTTTCCTCAAGGCAAGAATTCTATGGCATGTGCAGTGCTTGCCGAAAGAAGCCTTGGTAGAGCAGCACTTACTTGTGATGCTATCAAAATGCTTGTAATAATAATCTCTTTTTAGTTTATTGAACCTTTTTTCTCTAAAGAACTAAGTGTCTGAGGTACCTTAAAAATACTCTGTGCCCTGGGAAGGACTTTTTCTTTCCTATAGTGAATTTATGTGCAGGGTTCACAGATTTAAGGATGGCAAATATTTTTTTCTCCCACAAAATAATGAAAGACAATAACTGATAACATTTTCTAGGTAATGAAAAACAGTAACTGCTAACTCTACTTGTATTTTTATACTGTTGAATTCTATTGTAATGCTCTAACCAAATTTGCTTGACAAATTTGTGACTCTCTGGAGGTGCCTGCTATATAGTGTGCTCTTAATTTCAAGATGCTCAAGGACTTGCCTAGTCTATTAAGATGTGAAAGAATGTGGGTTTATATTATTGGGGAGGATCTCTCTTTCTATCAGTGCTTTCTGTTGGCAGTCATGGTAGGTAGTGTACTTTGATCAGCAACTGCAGGGGTTCATCATCCTCAAAAGCTCTGGATCATCTAAAAGGGGGTCTGCCCACTTCTGGACATTCCTCTCTTAGCTGAAGAGCCAGTTTTGCTGCCATCAGCCAAGAAAAGGTTGTTCTATTTGAAGGAATCTCATGAGCTGTGAATCATCTGCATAAGGGAAAAACAGGTAGATCAACTCACACTGTCTGGCTGATAAGCCAATTTTGAATGGACAGGAGAGTGCTCCTGTAATCCATTTTACAGTGTTGTTTATAGCTGGCAGAGAATAGCAACAACCAACCATCAAACAGAACACCCATTTGCCAGCTAAGCATCTCTCTAGTCCCCTGAATAATTAGCTTGGGTTTTTTGTTTTCCCTGACTGCTCTGTCTTACCAAACATAAGTGTTCTGTATTTCAGCTATCCCCATATGATGTGAGTTTTTTGCTGTCTTCCTGACAGTTTATTCATATTTAGTTGCATTTGCCACATCCAGCCAAGCTGGAGAGAATGAAATCTAAGTTAAAATGCTCAAGTAAGTGGCAGTGGATTTGGTTGCCAAAACAATGTTTATATAAATTAAATACAGCCTAATATCTATTTCCTTGAAATCTTAGAAGGATGTTTGAAAGAGTAATGTAAGAGCTAGAGTCCACATGGAATCAAACATATTTTTATCAAGAAACCACTTACTAAACAACTATCACACTCAAGACTGTATTTTCTGAGTGTCTGGACAGGTTAAAAAACAGTAGAAGAAATAGGTTCTGTTTGCACACAGCAAGGCCCTTTACATAACCATTGCTCTTCTTGTCAGTGCTAATAAGCATATGCATTACCCAATAGTCCTGATAATTAGTCTATCATCAGAAGGAGCTGGTGTTGCAAGTGTGAGTAAAGATGAGGGAGATAGAGATAACTCATTTAGAACAGGAAGGGCAATGTAGTTGATGACTATCATCACTTCCACTCCACAGGGAGAAAAATAGTGACAAAACACAAGGACATTTTTAACTGCTGCAGATCTTCCTGGATGCCTAACAATAGAAAAAGCAATTCATTTATGTTGTTACATTTTCTACGTTATTAGCTAGGAAAAGCACCCATTTTCTCTGCAATTGCATCTGTGGTGTTTGGTTTAATTTCTGATCAGTCGACAGAGATAATAATTGAGGTCAAACCCTGAAATTGTAGTTTGTGGAGCTATTTTCCTCTTTAAGAAGCTACTCACTGATTTATTGCTTTCCTACTGTGATTATCACTTTTTTTTTTTTTTTTTAGTTCTCTTTCCTGAAGAATAAATAAATAATTGATCATCTGGAGTTTATTTCCCCCCCTGCCCCATCCTATGTGTGATATTTAGAAGAAGCTTAAACATCTCAACAACTTTACACTGTTTTTCCAACTTAAAAACCCATCTAGTTGATTTTTATTTTTTTTCCCAGAGAGTCATATTGAAGTCCTTGAGGCTATTCAGTTTTGCCACTTCAGGAAACATGTACCCATTTCCAGAAGACACGTAGAACATTTTTCAGCTTGTTGACTGGAGCTGATTGTAACTGATGGGTTTTTTTTAAGTATGTAATCACATTACATTCTAAGTTTTGTTCTGCTTTTTTTATACCACCTGTTACAGACTCCCAGTGAAAAACAGAAATACGTTATATAGTTCTCTAGCCACTTGATCATGGCTACATCTGCATAGCATGAACTTTTCAGAACTAGCATTTGGAAAGGAAGGAAAAAATAACATTTAATGAAAGGTTCTTTTTGTAAAGAAACTTTAACTTAACAAACATTTCATTTAGCAGTGGTGCTGTTGCTGAGGGCTGTTACCCCTTGCATTTATTCTCATCCTATACTTGTTTTAACTCCACCCTGCTTTGTCACAGGCTTTCATAAAGCCAAATGTGGCTTTATGAAAGGGATTAGCTCCTTTTAATTACATGCACTCTCAGTTGTAAAGATACAAACTGGTTGTGAGATCATACAGTGGTTTAGATTAGAGAGGTCATCTGTGACAAAAGCTGGAAAAAGGAGAAAAAAATAGTTCACAAGTAAATTATTGTTATTAGCTGTAACAACTGAAGAGCTGAAACAAGGATGCTGTGGAGGCTGGATAGGATGTAGGATAGCTATTCTCATTATGTTAAGGAAGACTGTTAAAGGTAAACCTTAACAGTCTGTAAGTGAACAGTAAAGTCATATTAATTTTCACCGCTTTTCTGAGGAGTCACTTCAGTAAGTGCTGTCCACCCCTTCCTTCAGGCTGCAGATCAGAATATGGAATGTCTGTTAGCTAAGAAAAAGGCATGTGGTACACAATGGTTGAAACTCAGTATGCAAAGTTATGAGATAGATTTCAGCCCGGACTGAAATGGTTCCTTCTGTCCCTGGCTTGACTACATTTTGGGCAGCATTCACAAAGTGGGGAAACTCTTGAAGGTATGGTGGGAGCCACCAGAGTTTTTATGGACAAACATGAATGACTATGCTTTGGAGAGGTTTTTGGTAGCTAATATCCAACTGATATTTAATATCAGAAGGTGCAATTTTGTCTTGTAAGAATTCACTTGCTCTTGTCATTTTTTTTTTCTGTCATATGTTTGGACAATGTTTATCAAATATCTCTGTTTGTTCTTCAAATGGATTTGAATGGACTTGACCTTTCAGCAAATGAATGTTTGATGAAAAGAAGAGCAACAAGAAATAGGAAGTCTGATGTTTCCAAACACAGAAATAAGATAATCTCTTGTAAGATGAAAACTTGTAAACATCCAAAAATACAAGAGGTACTAGCTTTTTGAATCACAGTCTGTCTTCTCATTCATAAAACCTGGGAAATTATTGCTTCTCTCACAACAATGTAGCAACCCTAAAACTTGTCCTGTAGCTGAAAACTAATTTGCCAAGTGAGGTGATCCTGTTCTTGAGAGAAAAATTTTCTAAAGGTACTCTTCTCTGAACCTATATATAGAAGAAGGCATTTCAGATGGCTCTTGACAACAGAAGATAGGAAATGTGTTGTGCTTCCTAACTCACAAGAATACCTTGTGGTTTTATTTGTTCTTCTCTGTTGACTTCAAAGAACAGCTATGTGTTCCTGTATCCAGCATTGCCATTTTCTAAATAATGGTTGTCATGTTTTCTTTTTTCATTCTGAGTAAGTTTCATTTTTTAAATGGAGGTAAGTTAAATGTATAGTTTTAGGTCCCATTTGATGTGACTGCTTTTTCAATGGGGAAGAGATGAGGTGCTTTGATATTAAATAAACACACTGTCAGGGTGTGAAAGGCTTCTTCCCCTGTGATGTGCTTTTGTGAACTGGAATTATATTCAGTATGGCTCAGATGTGCTTTAGGGTCACCACTGAGCACCACTGCCCTTCCCTACTAGTGTCTTAGTGAGATGCACCTTGTGTGGCTTTACAAAATAGATAAAGCCTTAATGATTGCTGTGATTTCAGTGAAATCCAATCTGCAAAAATTGACAAGTTGTTTTTATGAACACTGGATACACTGGAGGTTTCTTTGAGATGTAGCTATATCCATTTTTCAAATAGACTTACAATTTGGAGATAATTTCTCCTACATTAAGTCAGGCTTGGTGAAAACAAGGAAATGAAGATACTCTTTGGTTTGTGGTATCTGGGTCAGTGCATGGAGCAATTTTAGATATGGATAGTATTTCCACAACATGACACAAAAAAGGACATTTAAAAAATATACTCATAGAAGGAATAATTTCCTTTAGGAGGCTGTGTGAATGAAAGGAAAGCAGAACCATAACTCTATTTACCAGTGGAATTGTTTACTTATTTGGAGCTGCAAACAAGTATGGCTTGAGAATTTCTGTATTTTCTTACTTTTATTAAAAGGGAAGGAAGACAAGTGGAACTCTTACTATACTTTTTCCCCAGACTCAGAAATGTTATTTACTGTTGTAAATTTTAGGTCTTCCTACACAGCTGATGAGGGACAATGGAAATGGGTCTGAAGGATAATAGGGATTCTGAACTACACAGGTATCTGGGATAGATCTGTGTGCTCCTCATGCCTGTCCCTAGAGCACCACAAAGCATTTTGCTATCTTTTTCAATTTACATCCTTCACAACACTATCTCAATAATATAATAATGGTCTCAGCTTCATCCTCCTTGTAATTTTTCTTTTTCTTATTTAATCTAGTGTGTAGGTGGGGATTTCTTACAGATCACACTACAGTGTCAAATCTGAGCACTGTCTTCTGCCTAAGAAATAAGGGCTTTATCTCAGAGAAAACAGACAGTATTTTAAGAACATTATTAGAAGGCTTGCTTCAGGCATATTTTTAACATAAGTTTTCTGTGTCATAACATTTGGCACATTGCAAACTATTACCCCTCATTTATCTTAGAAGAGAGTGTCTAAATCAGATAGCTGAAGATCTAGTGAATAAATCCAAAAGCATGTGAGTTCTTCAGGCTTTCTAAAAATAATTTACTAAATGCTATCAGGTCTGCAAATCAAAATTGCTAGTCTAAGAGTCATACTGAACAGGACACAAGAAGAAAAAGGTGCGTCATATGACCACAAATGTATCAGCCATATTGAGCATGAATACTTAAAAAAGAAGGAAATAGGGCTTTTCACAGAGTAGAATTTTCAAGCTCAGGTATATTGAGAACAAGAGCTACAGCCCTGGTTGTTTGTGGTGTCCTGTCCTGCAGGACCAGGCTTAGTGGAATGAGTAACAGATTACTGTATGCACAGTCTTCAGCCCCTGCAAAATGAATTAGTTTTGCTTAATTCAGCTAAACTAAATCACGACTAGTGACTTCATCAGAGCCCTTTTCTTGTCCATATCATGTAGTAAAACATCTTAGCTTTTCCTCTTTTTGCTACCAACAAATAACTTGTTTTGGAGATAGCTCTGCATTAACCATTCATCTTTTCTTTATACTTGCCCCTGATACAAAGCAGGGAGATGTGACTGGTGCCTCTGTCATCCTATCCAATGCTCCCAGAGAATCTGCAGCCAGAATGGCATGGTCTAGAGAGGGAGGGAAGGATGACAGCAGTGACCATACTTTTCTCTAGGCTAACACTGGGCTCAGCTTTAGCAATTTAGAGCATGAAAAGATGTATTTTGCTAACAAAGACATAATAGGTAATTAAAGAGTGTGTGGAAAGCAGATATTTTCAGTATTCCCCCAACTAGGTTTATTTATTATGCAGACTAATTGAGAGCATTTTCTGATATCAGTTCCAGGGAAATGTATTTCCTTTGTTTAAAAATAGGTCAGTAGGAAACCTGACACCTCCTCGGCTACCTGACTTCTTTGTTTGCAAGTCCAGAATATCATCTGGAAATCAGAAATAAAAAAGTGTCAAAGGGACTAGAAGACCTTATTGTGCTAAATTCATTCAGTGGTCTTTCCCCTCCCCCACCCCGAGAACAATGAAAATTCTCAGGCTTTTTAACCACAGTGTGATAAGCATCTGATTAATTTCTTGTGTAATCCAGAACACATAGGAGAAGTAGTTTGTTGGAGAGGATGGTTTCTTACTGGTGGGGAAGTTCCTGCAAGATGTGGCTCTGATGGCAACTTCACATGTGATGGAGCAGACACTCTATTGTGCGTGAGTTGGAAAAATCATTGTAAGCTCATCCTTTTCTTCCTGTTTTTTGTTCACTTCATCCAGCTGCACCAGTGAAAAGCCCTGTAATAACGTGAATGAGTAATTTCATATGTTGCTTGATATTTGATTTGAAATTCTTACACAGATTTGAGCACCTGACTTCCTCTTCTATGATGACTTGGTTTTAAAATCAGTTCTGGAATTGTTGAACACTTGATTTAAGGAGTTGCAACAGGTGCCAGCTGTGATCAAGCAGAGACATGCTTCTGTGTGTTTGAGAGAGTAGAATTAGTCTCTGGAATGGATCGAGGATTTTTTGTGTATTCTATTCTCTGTCTGAAGTCTGAAAAATATTTTTGTGGTCTGGAGGCATACACAGGGCATACACATCTATGCATGCAAACAAACAGGGAACTTGGTTTTGTACCCTGCCAGTGAGTCTTAGCCAGGGAAACCATCTAATGTGGAGAGATTGGTACAGGAGGAAGAGAAAACTTCAGAGGCCCTATCACTAGGATTTCTTCCAGTGTGCATGCTCCGGGTCAGGGGGTTAGAAAGGAGTTTTGAAAAATCCCATTGCCTGCTCACATGAATGTCACAGGGTGACTTTTGGCCTTTATTTTTTTGGCATGTAAAATGCCAAACTCCTCCTCACCACTTGTAGAATAAAATAGTATTGCTCATTAGTCCACGTAGGTGCTGGTTTTGGGGTTTTTTTCCCAGTTTCTAACAGTCAGTGAAAGCATAAAGGGATCAAGAATGAATAAATAAACAAACAAAAGCAACAAACAAGAGCCATATCCTTAATTCCAAGTGGCAATGTGTGACCTTTTATTGGGAATCTGGCTTATCTCTACAGAGAGATCCCAAGGGTCCAAACTGCCCCTGCTCCACCTTTCAGCAGGTCTCTCTCACTGTAACCTGTGGTGAGTTATCCTACTATGTCCCCATGGGACCTCACTGTTACTACCTCAGAAAAAACTGGCACTAGTTCCTCAATGGTGAACCTTCAGCTGGCCTGTGCATGGCACGCATGGCATGGGCAGTGGCAGGACTCAGCAGAGGTTGGCCATGGCTGAGATGTCTGGGAAAGCTGGTGAGGCTTTTCCTCAGGGATCTGCCAAATCATGAATGCAATGTACCAGGCAGGAACACCTGTTTGCTGTCTCTTCCAAAATGAATGTTGGGAGGAATCAATAATCAGAGCTGCTGGTTCATCAGGCTGATGGGGTCAAGGTGTGAAAGGGCACCTAAATCATAAATGGGTTGACGGAGAAATTAATGAAAAGGAATTCTCCTGAGGACCAGCTAATGCACAGTGACCGTAT
>VYXD01003081.1:132861-177264 GCA_013397195.1 Hylia prasina
TTTTTTACTGTTCTCTGCTCACTCAGCTAAAATGTTTCTAAAGTGTTCATGCATAGTCAGGGATATTGACATTGCTGGGAAGAGTGGGGGTTGCCCATTGCAAATGGGTGACTTCCCCCTTTGTCATGGGGAAACATTTTAACTCAGAAATCTTGTATGGGCTCTTAGCATTAAGTCATACATCATTTTTTAAGAATTCTGTGAGGTAGAAGGAACTTACAAAATGTAGGTGGAATGGTTTCCACAGGCAACCCCAGTCTTGCAAGAAGCCTTCCTTACACATGTTCTAGTACTTGTGACTCATGCTGGAGTGCGATACTAATTGTTAGTGCCAATGTTTTCGTGGGAGCCCCCTAATTCAGTGTCGCTCCATGTTCGGGTCGTCAGATGAGGATGTCATTGGAAACTTCCTCTAAGTCCCACTAGCTTCAGGTGGGTGCTAAGAGCTGCTCTCCATAAACATGTGAGTCTCACTGGCTATTCTACATTTTAATCACTATTGTCATTTGAGCTCTCTGTTCTGTTCTGAAGAAAAATAAAGGTGCCTGCAGGATTTTATTTGCCCTCACACGTGCCTCTGCTATGGAAACTGTCTGCAGAATGTCCCCATAGCCTTAGCTCACCAAAAACTGATTTAGATGAGATCTCTGTCAGGGCACAGACAGTACAGCAGACTTGGCTCACAAGGCAATGAGTAACTTAGCTACACTTGGCTCCTCTACAAGAGTGGCACAGCTCTCACATGACAATCAGTGGTTAAAAACAGGAAGGTCAGCTTCCATTTTTGAACCATGGGGCGCTGTATAAACACTGGGATATATGAACTTGTCATATCTAACAGTGATCAGTGGAGTTTCATGATGTAGCTGGCATAATGCCATAAACTGGTAAGTAATCTGAATCCCATTTTACCGTGGTTCTCTTTACATTGACTCACAATAAATAAGCACATATAAAGAGACCCATGATACAAAATGCATGCATTTTTTGCTGTGACAAAACAAAACCCAAGTGCTGGATTTTTTGCTGTCTAAATCATCAGAGACATAACACAAACAATAAGTCCTGATTATGGTTTTGTTCTGGTGTTTCCTGCCAATTAGGATGACAGCAGTTTCTTGAGTGTCCTCTCTAGAAAAACAACTGAGGGTTGATCACTGACAATCTTGCACTATCTGTGTGCCCTATACTGGTCTGAATGACCTGCTGACAGTAATGATTTAATTAGTGTAGCAGGTACAGAATCCAGGTTGCAAATGGTGTGTGTATATATGAATAAATTATTTTTAAATGATCAGTGCAAAACCAACGAGTGGAGAAACTATCATCAGTAGCTGTACATGCCAATAAGGCTCCTGCTGATGGAGTACCATCTCTGTTTTCTACTGTATAGAAAGAATACTAAAAGATGAAGTGATGTTAGTTCCTTAATATAGATACTGAAATTTGAGTTATATATATATATACACACAGCATTTAACCATTTTCATCAAAAAATGGAATTTGTATTTTTTTTCTCATCTGCATTATATAGTTATGCCAGTGAAATTTTGACTTTAAAAATTAACTCTCAAAAAGTAGCATATTAGTACAAAAAAAAATACAGTAAAATATATTCTAGTTTTGTCTCATCAGAAGTCAATCTTCTTGGTTGAAAAATATGTGATGTGTGTAGTATTTTTTAAAACTAAATTATAAGAGAAGAAAAAAGAAAATTAGCAGGAGTAAATCTCTTATAAGAGACTAACCTGTAAATTAGTTAAGGCAGAAATGTATATAGGTTCATCAGAAAGTCTGAGTAAAATGTTAAAATAAGGAAAAATAATTGCCACAAAAGATATGAGATTTTCTCACTGCTGAATTACATAACTTGTATAGGTTCAAAACTGTATTTCAATGGATTTAGATGTCTAAAAACAGAGTAATGACATAGTGAATTGCAATAGTGCCCCGTTATCTGTGTGGGGACTTGCACAAACCTCCAGTGTCTGATTTGAAAACTCTGAAGCAGATGGTCAGTGTGCTCTCTAGTCACTGGCCTTGACATGGTCTGTTTTTGATGGGGCTTTTGCCTCTGGCTTTGCTGAAAATCAAACACCTTATGCTTATACTGTTTGATAACAAGAAACATGATTAGTCACTTAAACATCTAATGGCTAATTTTTTTCATGGATGAGACTGGTGAAATGCATCGCATGAGCATGTTCTTTGATGTTCACCTGAGCTAGGGTCTCCACTACTCATCTAGACAACCTCTATGGCAGTTTGCTGGCTCTGGTCAATAGTGACTCTTTTTAGTTTTTGAGAAGCTTGATACACTTTCATTTTGTGCCCACAGAATCTCGGAAAGACAATTACATCACTATGTGCTTCAGTTAATTCCTAGAAAAACACTATAAAATAATAATAGAAGATGCAGAGATATAAATAAAAGAAGAAACAAAAGAATTGCAATGTTTTCTTACTCACCTGCGCCAGTAAAAACAGGCTGGAAACTTGCTGGATAAGGAATGCTGACTACAGTTTGTATACAGAACTTAGCTTGTACAGATGTAGTGTCCTGTCACAATATCTCAAGGTATTGATTCGCACAATTTATTAGAATATGTTCTTCAGAGTACACAAGATTGACATCAATGTAAATTAAAGTATGTTTTCTAAATCTAATATCTACCCCATCTGAAACCAGCACATCTCCTCCTTATGCCATATGATTTGCCTCATGCACACATCCCACACAATCCCAGTAATGATCACCTCACTTCTTATTCTTTTATATAAGATTCACACATATTGCTCTCTTAGTCTAGGACCACCCCTGAAAAATGTGCATAAAATATCCAGCAAATGTCTGTTGAATTAAATTAGTCCTTAAATTTGTGCTCCATATGTTATGGTGGTCCTTCAGACCAGAAGAGGTGGTGTGTTGCATGGACTTACTGAGGACCAATGCCACGTCAGGTTTGGTCACTGCTGCACTGCAACTGCTTCTTGCAAGGCTTCTCCTCCATTGGTTTGGGTAATTTCTCTTATCGTAAGTCCTGAAACATGCCACTCAAATAATGGCTTACAGTAATTTAAAGCTATATCCATTAAAATCTCCACCCCCTGATCTTTTTAGACTAGGTTTAAGCCTGCAATGAACCCCTCCCCTTGTTCTCATCTTGGCTAACAATGAGGGGTTTCTTCCAGATTCCACCAGTAGCACAGTCCACATCCTAGTCCTTTAAGGGCTGCAGGCAGATCTCTGCTCCATCATGGTCCCGTTCACATCACAGTCCCTTCAACTCTTCATAGTGAAGCTCCACCCTGTCCAGTATCTCAGCACAGAAAGCAGCAGCACCACACTGGCCACTGGCCAGTGCAGGTGCTTCATCACGGCCCTCACCAAAATGTTCCCAGGCAGAACACAGGAAAGTGATTAGCAGTACAGCAGCAGCAAAAGTCATGGCCAAAGCAGCAAAATACGGCCACTGCCAAGCACTAGACTCCAATACTTTCCCCAGGTTTCCCTGTTTCTCATATTATCCCTGTTCCTATGCTCTGTAGGTTCCTTTTTGTGTTTGAGTTTTTCCAGGAGCTTCTTGTTCATGTACACAGGTCTCCTGGAATTTTTGCCAGATTTCCTTTTTGTAAGGATGCATCACTCCTAAAGTCCAGGGCGGTGAGCTTGCTTCTTGTCCGCCTCAATGCTGCAAGAATCTTGAATCACACATTTCATGGTCACTTCAGCCCAGGCTTCCCTTGAGCTTCACCTTCTTCATCAGCCTCCCCGCCTTGTTGGTGAGAATGAAGTTCAGCACAGCACCGCTGCTTGTTTGCCCTTCTCTCTCTTGGAGAAGGCAGTTGTCATCAGTGTATGCTGGGAGCCTCCTGGATTGCCTGTGCCCTGCTGTGTTGTCCCTACAACAGATGTCAGGGTGTTTGGAGTCCCCCATGAGGACCAGGGCTTCCCAGTGTGAGGCTGCTCCTATCTGTCTATAGAGGACCTCATTCACTTGGTCTTGCTGGGCAGGCAGTCTGTAGCAGACCTGCACTATAATGTCACCTGTGCCTGTCCTCTCTTTAATCCTGACCCATAAGCTCTCAGTTGGTCCCTGAAGAGAGATGAAGAGAGACACCCCCTCCTGATCTCCACTGCCTGTCCTTCCTACACAGCCTGTGTCCATCCATTCCAGCACTGGAATCGTAGGAGTCATCCCACTACACGTCTGTGATTCGGGTAAGATCATAGTCCTGCAGGCATGTGCATGCCTCTAATTCCTCTTGTTTATTCCCCATGTTGTGTGCATTTGCATGGAGACACGTAGATATGACTCCCTATGAAGCTGACTTACTAACTGCAGTGGCTGGAATTCTTTTGAACTGTCTCAGCTCTCCTGCTGACCTGTGATCCCTTTCTAGACTGTGAGCATCTGTCGCTGGTCCTGGCATGAGACTGGTAGGAATGGGGTGGATTGAGGTTCCCCTCTTCTGGCAACTTTAGTTTAGAGCAACACCACTCCTCTCCACACCACTGCTTTGTTTCTCTGTCTTAAATTGCTACCTTGTATTTAATGAAAGCAATGAAAAATATTCTTTACAATTAGAACAGGACAAAAATTTAAAGAGGATTTAAGCCTTCAAAAGGACCTCATTATTAAAATACAAAATGAAAAGGACAAGACATCATATGTTGTCTAAGAGAGTTAGGAAGAAATACTATACTTGACAAAAAACCTCATCCCCTCCCCAGTTTTTTTATTGATCCACTACACGAAGCCCAAAATTCAAGAAATACTTGAATTTTATGAGCCTTTTAATGTCAGTTTCTTCATTAAAAGCATCAGAGCTCATTGGGAAGGTTTAGTGAAGCCTGGAGATGCTCCAGTGCTACCTCTCTGCCTTTGGCTTGGTATGTGAGGTATGTGCACAGGGGCTGCAGACTGCATGTGAAGTGCATTGCTTTCGCCCATTTAACTGCTTCAGTACAGCCCAGGCAGTACTGCTCCACAGGAGAAAAAAATAATGGCCAGCTGTAATTTTGAACTCATTGATGTTGGTAAAAGTATACTCCTCAAGGAAGCACTTCAAAATATTGAATCCTGTCAGAAGACAAGAAAAATCTGTGCATTCACAGCACAGATATCCTCCTCTTGTCATTTTTCTGAAACACTTTCCTCCGTTAAGTCCTTGCTGACTCCAGTTTGCATGAACATCTTGACTAACTGATTTCTGTAGCTTGTCAAGATGAAGTGAAATCTCTGTGGTTCAGCGTGGAAGCCACAAGGTCCATGAGCGCCTTGGGGGACTGTGGAGACTTCCACACTTATGCTGACTGCTAGGGAGATTCCTTTTTCCTGCATGTGTATTTGCAACATCACTAAGAGATTCAGATTTTCCTTTGCAAATGATAAGTCGAACAAAACATCCCACAGCCCAGTAAAACAGCAGATGTTAGATTCCTTGTCAACCCCAAGAAGAGTGTTACATATGCTGGAGTGCCATCTACTGGCTCTTTTCCTCTAATAGGTAGACAAAAGTGCCAGCTTTGTGCGCGTGTGTTACTATATCCAGGACTGTAAGGTAAGTTGCATCCCAAGGAGGATCCTTCCCTTGTCCCACTGCATCCAGGACTCAGACCCCCCGAGACCTCCACCCACCTCCTAGACCTTCAAAGTCTTCACGCTGGTATTCAGGCCAGCACTATACGTACCTCAGCATCCTATTTCTTCCTTGTAGTGGTTCTTCCCACTCCTTACCATTTCTGCTGCCTTTGAGGGTATCCTGGGAGAGATACCCAAGTGCCTCCATGGAAACATGCGAATACTGTGCACATAATTAACGGTAAAACAGTTGATCACAGTATAACAGAAACATGGGATATTTCAGATCAGAAGATAGCCATAAGTATCATTGAGAGCATGTCCCTGCTCCTATTAGGACTAACCATAAAACTAGAGTATAATCCATAATATTCTTGACCTCTGATAGCCTTTGTGCTGTGACCAGTTTCCAGAAGAGAATGTTTCAGTGACTGACAATGCTTTCAGTGAAGATTTTTTTCCTAAAGACCCATCTGAACTTCCCCTTAAGCAGCTTCATTCTTATTAAGCAGCTCTTGTTCCCGGAGAGAGGAAGTCAGCATCTCCCTTTCCACTGCTCCACTTCAATGGGGTCTTCCCCAGCCTTCGTTTCTCCAAGCTGCATAAGCCAAGTGACCTCAATGCTCCTCTTAAGTTTTCTCCTTGAGTCCTTTCACCCTCAGTTTGGCCATCCTTCTCTGAATATACTCCAGAGTTTGATGTTCATATATTGAGGTGCCCAGAACTGACACGAGATTCAGGGTGAGGCCACCCCAGTGCAGTGTAGAGTGGGACAGTCACATTCCTACACCAGCCAATGATTTTGTGCTTGATGTATTACATTCCACGATGGGAATGGTTGGCCCTTTTGGCTGCCACAGGACACTGCTGACTCATGTTTGACTTGCCGCCAATCCATATCCCCAAGTCTCTTTCTGTTGGGCACTTCCCTGCCTCTTATCCCCAAATTTGTGCATATGCCCAGGATTTTTCCATCCCGGATGCAGAATCCAGCACTTGATCTTGTTAAATTTCATATGGTTCATGATTGCCCATCTCTCCAGTCTATCCAGATCTCTCTCTAAATCTCTCTACTCTCAAAGGAGTTCACAGATACTCCCAGTTTAGTATGGTAGGCAATTACATGTGATTCCTGTGTCCAGATAATATATAAAAAGCATTTAAGAGCACTGGCCCTAAATGCCAGTCTGTGAACCCCAATTAATACAGGCCTTTGAGCCCAACCCATCAGACAATTACTCACCCAAAGTATCATTGACTTGTCCAGCTGTGTGCTGGCCAATTTATCTGTAAGGATACTGTGAGAGACATTGCCAAAATCTTTGCAAAAATTAAAACCCCCACACATTTCCTGGATTCCCTTAGTCAACTACCTGGGTGACCTTGTCATAAAAGGAAATTAACTTAGTTAAGCAGCACTTTCCCTTTGTTGAGCCTTGCTGGCTGTGACCAATGATTTCGTTGCCTCTCTAGTGTTTTTCGTTACCTCACAGATTAACCTTCTGCATAATTTAATCAGGCACTGTGAGATCATGTGATGCGATAAGCCAGCTCTCTCAGTACCCTGGAACAGACCCCCTCAGAGTGATTTATGTGCATCCAGGTGAGAAAGCAAGTTTGGAACAAGTTTGGAATTGACAGAGAATGTATCTTTCCCCCAGTCATGGTCTTCGAACACCAGACTCGGAGCACCAGGGCCCACCACTGGTGTTAAAGACAAGAGCTGAAAAAGGTTTTAATGTTTTGCTTTGTCTATGTTCTTTATTAATGACTAGCTTTGTCAAGCAATGGTCCAGTGTTATGTCTGATCCTCCTTTAGCTTTTCAAATTCTTGTAAAGCCCTTTTTGTTGCCCTTCACAGTGCTGACCAGCCAGAGCTTCAATTGAACTTTGCATTCAGGAGAACACAGTTTCTCTGTAGGTCAAGGAACAGCATTGCTGTAGTTGTCCCGTGTTGCCTGTCTCTGTTTTGAGTGTCTGTACACCTTCATTTTCTGCCTGAATTCTGGAAGCAGATCCATGCTCAGTCAAGCTGGTGTCTCTGTCATGCTACCTTGACTTCTGACACTTTGAAGTTGTCCGCTCTTATGAAATTGTCACTCATAAGAGTTGAAAGAAAAGCAACCAGCATTCATGGACCCAAGTAAAAAGCAGATTCTCAGAGGACCTTACTAAGTAGCTCCTTCTGCACCCTGAAGTCTGCTCTCCTCTTTATTTTCTTTCCCCTTCATTCCTTTGCAAAGAGTCTCCACAGTGTCACTTCCAGCTGCAAGAGCCATACATTCTAGACCATCCATTACATAAAAAGCCACCTCTTCACCTTACCTGCCCTGCCTATGCCTCCTGAAGGAGGCTGTAACTCTCCAGCAAGGAAACCCAGTTACAGGATTCATCTCACCATGTTTTACTTTTGCCAGTTACGTGCTTTCTCTAGGACTAGGCCAAAACTTCTACCTTCTCCTGCATTTTCCTTGTATATATTTATAGACTTGAATAGAAATCTTCAAATGTGGAAGTAAGGATGGGAGTAATAGTCATAGATTTGAAGGGACGATACAGCCATATAAATAAATTTATATGATGGATTATTAGAGGAAAGTGACTTTATTTAAAAAGAAAGGATAAGTGAATGGCAAAGTCAGTATGTTTGAAAATATTTATTTACACATGTCCACCTATCTGTAGTTATATCTATCTTCTCTGTAGCAGACTGTTGGTATATGTTGTCTCTATAGCGATAGTTCACAAAATTATTTGCAGGTGTTTAAGTTTTACAGCCACATTTATGTTTTTGATTCAGGTACCTTTTGAATATATGCAGAGAGAATTAAGTTTCTACTTTTTTTCCTGGATGGAAGAAGAGATGGAATAAAGAATAGACATCTCCTTGTTTTCTTCTGTAGTTTTCCTTAACTTTGTTGAGTGGTACAGTTTCTGCATGCAAGCATCCATTTTCTATTAGAAACACTAGCCAAAAAGTAAGTTCATGTCATAGTAAAAGTGGACTATTTCCAGAGTTTTTATCTCCTGTAGTCAGCTGCTCTCTGGGTGTTGCTTTGAAGTTATTTCCATACAATGAAACAAGAGAGTGCATTGTTTATATCACTGACAGATTGACCAAGAATGGTATTTTATCTCTACCATCCAAACAGTTGATTAATTTAGATGTAACAGGTCATGGCAAGAGCAGATATAACTGACAGGATACAAGATTAATGCAGTTTATTTTCATGGTCTCTCTTTTGCTGCTTTTAAGAAAAACATCTGTTGAGTGGTCCACTACTTTCCTAAGTAGTGGGACCATGGTTTTCCTTTGATGCAGGTTTTGCTGGGAGGGGAGCCCTTGCATTAAGGTGCAGTTGGTTCACATGCATTGCCATCTGTGGATAGCTGAAACTGCAGATTCACAGGAGAGGTCATAGAAATTCAGAATCACAAAATAAGCTGAATTGGAAGAACCCTATCCAGATCATGTAGTCTAACCCCTGATCCTGCACAGGACATCCTAAGAATCATGCTGTGGGCCTGATAGCATTGCCCAAACACTCCTTGAACTCCGTCAGGCTTGGTGCTTGGCGCACTTCCCTGGGGAGCCTGTTCCAGTGCTCAACAGCCCTCTGGGGAAAAAAGTTTCCCTGATATCCAACCTAAACATCCCCTGACACAGCTTCGTGCTGTTTTCTTGAGTCCTCTCACTGGTCTCAAGAGCGAAGAGATCAGTGCCTGCTGCTCCAATTCTTCTTGTAAGGATGCTACCTCAACACCACTATGGGATCTCCCCTCACTCTCCTCCAGACTGAAGAGACCAAGGCACCTCAGCCACTCANCCTTGTTAAACCTCATATGGTTTGTGATTGCTCAGCTCTCTTATTTGTCAAGGTCTTTCTGCCCTCAAAGGAGTTGACAGCCCTTCCAATTAAGTGTCATTTGCAAGTATTCCTTTGGGTCCTGCATCCAAGCTGTTAATGAAGATCTTGAAGAGAACAGGGCTGAGGATGGAGCCCTGCAGGTCTACACCAGTGTCCCCAGCAGTGTCTGATGTTACCCTGTTACTCCTGTGTCTGGTCACTGGAGTTTTTCCCACCAAACTGTGCTCCAAATTTCTATCTGTTTGACTCTGTTTTGTATATATGTACATATGGCAAAAGAGTAATGGAAATAATAAAATACTAATTTTTCTCCACTTCTGCATAAATAAGGAGCATTAAGTCAATTAACATAATTTGACAGACATGAACGTGTGTGTGCAAAACTGCAGCTAATGAGTGAGTGTTGCATTGCATAATGAAAACAAATGTGTGCTAATAGAATTATAAATTTTTTTCCCAGAATTTGGCGGAGAGGCGAGGACTGTGCAACATGGCANTTAATGAAGATCTTGAAGAGAACAGGGCTGAGGATGGAGCCCTGCAGGTCTACACCAGTGTCCCCAGCAGTGTCTGATGTTACCCTGTTACTCCTGTGTCTGGTCACTGGAGTTTTTCCCACCAAACTGTGCTCCAAATTTCTATCTGTTTGACTCTGTTTTGTATATATGTACATATGGCAAAAGAGTAATGGAAATAATAAAATACTAATTTTTCTCCACTTCTGCATAAATAAGGAGCATTAAGTCAATTAACATAATTTGACAGACATGAACGTGTGTGTGCAAAACTGCAGCTAATGAGTGAGTGTTGCATTGCATAATGAAAACAAATGTGTGCTAATAGAATTATAAATTTTTTTCCCAGAATTTGGCGGAGAGGCGAGGACTGTGCAACATGGCATGTTACCCACAGAAAATGGATGCTGAAACCTCCGAGACATTAAGAAAGTTTAGGAAGAAAAGGAAGTTCTTTCTGTGGCTCATACTCAGCTGTTTTACCTCCGCTTGGGGATAATTAAAGGGCTGAGCCAGGGCTTGGAAGACCAGGAACACCATGGTTTTAAAATGTTCATTGAGGTATTTTATCACTATAGTTATGGAGATCTTTGTGCTTAGGAGCATAGGCTGTGTTTTTCCCAAGGATCTTGTGACACTAAATGGCAACACAATGCTGTTGTATTAATACACAAGGACAAGGGTATTTTGAAAAAAGTCTTGACTTTGTCTTCCAGCAAATACCAAAGCTTATGTGAAGAAAAGCTCATTAACATGTCATAATGGTGTAGTTCCTGTGAGATTTTTAGAATATTAGCTGATGATCAGAATTTTGTCCAAGTCATAATAAGTTTAAGACAGTCTTTACTGTCTATTACACGTAATGGTGTTTTTTTTCTCAAAGGATCTTTTACGTTGCAAATAATTCTTTTAAGAGTACTTTACAGCTTTGATTTTAACAAGAATGTGATTTTATGATTTCAAGCATGTAATTCAAGTCTCAGTTTGTGTGTCCACTGTTTGAGCATGGTAGTATTTTTTCAGTCATGGAAATAAATCTGGAGTTCCTCCATTGGATGCAGACACAACTGAGTAGTAGATGCAATTATTTAAGCAGTGTGCCCATTTGTCAGCATAGCAGGTGCTACAAGCAGTCACACAGGCAGTCTCTGCTGCCATTGTGTGCTGCTGGATATTAATAAAGCAAGCAGCATTCATTCATTAAAAAAAGACCATTCATTCAGCCATTAATTTTGGCTAGAAGAAAGACAAGAATATGATTCTAAGTAGAATTATTTAATTCTAAGTAGTATTATCATTAGAGGAAATATATACATATATGCATATCTTCACATGAAAATCCCAAACACTTCCATCTAAAAATTTTCAGAAGTAGTGCAAAGAACGGAACATATGGATCTGAAGAAACTCCGCTAAGTATCTCCTTTTTTAATTAAAAAAAAAATAGAGTTTTAATGAACATTTAGGATTTTAAAGTGAGCTTTGGGATTATAATAAGCCATTCCAATTACTAATAGAGTAGGATAGAGTCATTGGCCAAGACCAATTTGGAGAAGTTCCTCCAAATCATATCACTCAAATATCTTTATTCACATCAATTAATTAGATTTTTAATAGCTTCTTTGTGAGGCTTTTGATGCTTTTTTCTTTCAACTCAGTTCTTTTGTCTACCATGAGAATCAAATGAAAATTATATCCTGCTGTACTTTTAGCTTAAATTCCAGTTTTTAGAAAAACATGAAATACAGTATTTCAGAAATATCAGAGAAATTACAAATGGCTTTAAAAACAGTAATCGTAAAAGCGTGTTGGCATTCCCTGTAGCTTTTCTGACTTATTTGTGAGATTTCCTTTCCACAAGGGGCTCAGAGATCCCTACACAAATAAAGGTCTCTCCACAAGTAGATTTAAGCTGTAAATCCTTTCTCAGTCAATACCAGCGAGGCATCAGAAAAATGTTACTTGTGTTTCTGTTAACGGCATTCCCTAATCAATGTTCAACAGCTGAACTCATTGACTTGGAAATTAATATTTGAAAAGACGCAAATCAGCTTTTGGAAGGTTCTGGAATGAACTTAATCAATCTGATTCGTTATCTGACGGTGCCTTTCACCCTTACCAGGGTCCCCACCGGTGCCTGTGCCACCTCCGTGCTCTGCTAGCCCTCCTTCAGGCTGCTGCCCCTGGGGGAAGGTTTGACCCCCATCCCACATCAGCCGCTTCCCTGCTGCTTCCAGACGAGACTGGCAAAATCATCCACTCAACTGTGAAAAAATGAGGGATAATGAGGGTAGTAGGCACAGACTTAGGAGTTAATACTGTTCAGATTCCTCTGAGTCATTTGAATGCAGAGTTAGGGAAAGATTGACATTAAGTAGTGCATTAGAATGAAAAAGGCGTTTCTGCTAGCACGGCAGTGCCATGCCTTCAGACTGTTTTTTGACTCTACTTTCAGAACTCCCTGTTTTTATCACGTCCTTCAACAGGCAGAATATAAATTTTTCATGCCTCTAAACAAGACGGCATTTTAAAATCCCATTCTGAAAAGAGTAACCTTTAGCAAAGACTGTCAGAAAATAATTTATTGCCCTGTGTTTTGCATTAAGTTTAGAGATAGAGGAAAAATTCACCTTGAAACATGTAAAAATCAACATTCAGTGCATTTCATCGTTGTAGAAAAGGTTTTCAGCTGCTATGTAGAAGTGTGAAGAAGGAAATGGCAGTGATTCTTTGTGCATAGGTTGTGGCACTGTAACTTAAAAACTGTTTACAAGCAAAATTGATGTTTGCAGATTTACTGAAGCATTAGTGTTTACACAAAACATTGTTAAGTCATCATCCTTTGGTGTCATTGTTCTTTTCCCCGGGTGGATTTATCTGTTTGGCAGATGGTTATCACTTCATCGGTGTGCAGAAGGGTATGCAGACAAGTACTTTCCACTTTGTCTTCATTATGGGTTTTCAGCTGAGGTAGAGATAATTGTATATTGCCATCCTCAGCTTTTGCCTACCATGCATGCTTCAGCTCTTGGAATACATAGTAAGTGTTTCTGACAAAGAGATGCAAATTTGAACAAAGGGAATAAAATGTGACATGTTTGCCAACAATGGAAACTTTCACAGTGTTCAATAGGACTAAAGGACTAAAGGGTCAGTACTAAAGCCAGTTCTCTAAACCTGTCTGCACTGAGACTATTTTCATTTTTTTTAAAAATTTATTAATAGCATTCTATATTGTCCTGATTTCATTGCTGTTATATAGAGCTAAATTAAAGTGGTTTGGGGTTTTTTGTTTGTTTGGGTTTGGTTTGGTTTGGTTTGGTTTGGTTTGGTTTGGTTTTTGGGGGGTTTTGGGTTTTTCCTTTCAAGCCTTGGGTGCTCTAAAGAGAACCGAGTGTAAATGAGAACTGTTTGCTCTCAATCTCTGATTAGTATTAGAACTCCCAGGGTAAAGGGAAATCTAGCACGTATCTCCTTGCTATGTTAGTTGTAGTGACAAGTCTCTCTTCAAAGGTTTGCAGTCTCTTTCTGTCTCCTGTCTTCTGACCCTGGCTGCCCTTTCCCACATCATGTCAAAATTTGACTATTTCTTCTTGTGCTAATACAATTGTTTGTGGACTGTGCTGTGGATGGGATCACTGCACTAAGCTGACTTAAGGAACTGATTATTTGCTTTGATTAGTGATCCAGTCTGCACTGCAGCCTCACTGTGACATATTGATGAGGACAGCAAGTAGTGGAACTTAAAGAAACATTTAACTCTACAGCCACAAGTAGAAACTCCAAACCAGACTGGAAACACTAAGAAGTTGTACTATGATAAGAGAACTTAATGAAATCTGATTGCTGACTAAGTCAGGAAACCTTGAGAAACAAATAAAACAGAATGTGCAATTCATGTATGTCATAGCAATTATTCACCCACAGACAACATTCCAACTGCATGTATAACTTGTTTATTTATAGATATTTTTAAATATTGCCTTTGCATCTCTGATTTTCATGTTTGGCAGTTTTTTAGGGTGAGATTATAAGTCAGTAATCCTTATTTGTCCCTTTTCTTTTCATATATCCAGTAAAATTTTTTCCAATGTGGCTAATAGGTGTAAATGAGGTATTAGTACCTTTAAATTCTGAAGAAGGCTTATAGGACCAGTGCTATCTTCCCATTTTGGCTGCAATTACAAAATACCTTGTTAGAATTTTTTGACTGCTTCTTTTTGCAAGTACTTGCAAATCCGTGCTCATCATTCTTCCCAAGATGTTCTTCTTTCTTTTATTAAAGAAGTACAGAAGTCTACTAACTGAATTTTTAGAACATGATTATTACATTTCTGAACACTTGAAACATAGTCTAACTAGGGATATTCAGAGATGATTTGAATGCTTTCTTAAATTTCCTGTTTTGTATTAGAAGTTTTTCCCAAGTATACAAAACCACAGGATCTGGAATATTATGCAATGACTGATATAAGAATGCAACAAAGGGAAATAATACCAGTTCAGAAAACATGTTTTATAGCATGGACTCTAACAATTGTAAAGGCAAACAATCTCTTGGGGAATATTTCAAACATATGATGTTAATGCTCTAAGAGAGATAGCAATATATTTCAAAACAAAAAAACCCCTCCAGCTCTGTGCTAAAGCTTGAAAATGATAAGGCAAGGTAGTCAGCCTCATTGAATTAATTTCCAGATAAACTTCCTTCAGACCCCTGAATGACAGCTCCAAAATAATAATAATTTAAAAAAAGGCTTTCACAGCTCTGTGTGTAAGAGGATCTAGACATCACTCAGGAGCATCTGAGAAGGTAAGCTATTCTGCAGATGCTTACACTCTTTTTCAGCTGGGTCACGCTGAAAGAATTTCAGAGGAGTTATGGTGGAATTATCTAGTTAAATACAAATACTTAATGCAAGAATTTTATCAAGGATTTTTTTGGTGTTGTTTTATTTGTAACATATTCTTTCAGATTTTTACTTCCAAACTTGTCTTGTAAACTACATTTTGGCTTTCTTTCACTGTTAATTTAGATCAAAGGTCAGTCTGGGTAAAACTGGTAAACTTAGGATGTAATATGTGGATATAAAGGCAGAAGCAAGTGTCTTAACAGAAGTGCAAGAAGGTGCAAGTGTAAACTAATATATCAGAATCTGACTAATTTTGCTAAGATATTTTAAATCAGTGTCAGGCTGTTCTATTAAAGCTATGCAATTTAAGCAAGTCTATGGTAAAAACTCACTTCTGTGACAGAAGTAAAATCTATGTAACTTCCTCCATATGCAGAACTGTACATCTGTATACAGCATGAGAGCATACTCATGTGGACACTGTGCAACCTCCTTCCTCAGTAAGGCACTTTAGCCCTTAAACATTAGTGTTAGTCATAAGTAAGTACGTTGCAGAAGAGGTTTTTCAGCAATAATAATAAAGAAGGTGAATAACTTCTTTCATTCATTTAATTCTAGCATGCCAAACCTAAATAGTAAACTAAACATTCATGAAAGATTTATCACTTAGGAAATTAGTATCTTCTTATATTTCAGTGAGTGAAACTTCACCAGCGCCATCCGTTCAGTGACAAGCAGGATGATATTGTGGCATGCTTCATCTTGAACCACCCAGCCTTCAGACACTCTCCTGTATATCCAGCACCTGCAGCAGCCCTGTGAAACACCACGATGGCTAAACAGGACCAGTCAACAGAAGGAAATGGTAATTACAAATATAATCATGCAACTTAAGAACATATTCATTTTCTGCGTGTAGCTCAACAGTGTGAAAATTATGTTTTCTTCTACTTCTCTTTAATATAAAATCTTGTTAGCCACAATTTATTATCTTTTGTTCTGAAATATGTTTTATTTGGAAGCTGACTCGTTGTAGCATGGTAGTGTGGCTTTCCACTGATTAGTAAATCAAAAGATTATGACTACATCTTTTGTCTAACACTTATATGTAGTTTGTAGGAAAGACTACGAGAAGAGTGCTATATTGTGGCTCCTGTAAGGTGCACAAACAATGCCTCCTTTTCTTACTGCTTTCAATATTTATTATGAAGTGTCTAACATTCTTCACAGTAAGATTAACATTATTTCTATACTAATACTACACTGGGTCTAAGAAATGTTTTTGTAGGATAATAATGCCTAATGGCTCATTCTGGCAATGTGTAAGGCAAGTCTAATATGGGAAGTGTTTCCAGTTCTCATGAGCAGTGCTACACTTTCTAAAGCAAGGATCTCTATTGAGAGACATCATGCAACAAGCATGATGTGTCTTGTGTTCAGCATGGAAGAAAATTGCCAGGCACCTTAATCTTTAGGTCTTGCCAAGTACCAGGGCTGGTACTACTAAACAGGGCTTTCTAGATTTTTAATCCATAGTTTTAACTCCCGATAGTAATAAAATATGTCCTACTTCAATAGCAAACATCAGAAGGGACTGCTGAGGATTTTGACAGAGTATAAGAGAGAGTTTATTTTAAAAGTCCATCTTACTTGCTTTCCTTTTATTTTCTGAGTGCCTCTTATTTTTCTTCACCTCAATTTTTCTTTTCTATAACAGCCTTTACTGACCCATTTAATTTTCAAGCAGTATATGCTAATGGAACTCATTTTAACACAAGAGAATCACAGAATTTAATGCAGCATAGGCAAAATACTTAATGGCTACAAAAAAAAAATCTCCATAAGAATCATTATGAGCATGAACATAGAACATATACATTTTCTAAACATTTATAATGAACAAATTCTAAGACTAACAAGGTTCTAAGCTTGCCATAAATATCTGCCTTTTACTTGAAAATACCTGACTGAATTGACCTGTAGTGTAATTCAGTGACTTTATTATTCACTTGAATTATAGAGCATATCATTCCCATGGCAAGCCAATACTGCACACTTTTTACCTGGAGAAGGAAGGTAAAGGTTTTTTTGCTGAAACATGGTCATTCTTTGATACTTTTTTTCCCATGAGAATTTATCTTGTATATATAATTTTCAGTAAAACCTAACAATCTTGATGACAGTTATATGTGTATTTGGAGATGAGATCATGTAAGTAAACTTAGGACTGCATTACAATTTCAGAACATTTGAAAAGCTAGACCTCCATTACAAGTAACTGTGAAAAACTTCCAGAATGTAGTTCTCAATCCACTTCTAACTTAAGAAGTCCAGGGGCTGGAGTTATATAGCACAGAGCTCAGGAACCCATCTAGTTGCAGTTTCTTTACAGGAGGTTTTGTATAATCACAGTCTGGAGGAATATTCTTGCAACAGTTTCAAATAACTCTTTTTTCTTTTTGGTACCTTTATCTCTAGTGAAAACCATTATTAGTTTGGTGATTCTTCTTGTTTCACAGCATGTCTGCTGCAAAGTCTAAGATAGTAGGAGATGTATGATTCATTATGCTGAGTTCACGAATGTGAATCCATTGTTCTTGGCATATCATACAGGAAAAGACAGATTAGGGCAAAAATCTTCAGAGTGTATTTTTAAAAGGGAGCAGTTGGAAAGTGCTTGTTACCCTCTAAATATAGTAAAAAACCTATGGGGTGAGGTGGTCAGCTGTAGTTATCAACCTTAAAAGAGCTTTCTTCTCATGATATAGTAAAAAATACTATTGACCTCCCATCCACTAAGAGCCCTTCATTTTAACTTGAATATAAACTCTTTTCTCCATATTGTCACATGTTCCTCCCATTTTAACAGCATTATTAATGAATGACAATGAGCTAAATAGCACCCATTTCAGAACTGCAAAAGGACAGATTGGTATGGTTTACTACAGTTTCAGACTTCTCAGGGTGCATTGAAAACTTTAATATTCTGATCCTAATTCTTGCAGTAAAGACTGAAGTGAAAACAGAAAATTGCCCACCACTACCCCATTGTGTGATGAAGACCAAATGCAAGTTTTATGTCTTGTTTTGTTACAGTACTCAATGTGCCCTGCAAGGTTGTCAGCTCTCTACTCTTGGATAAGGCAAAGCACTCCAAGGTTAGATGTTTGTAGGGCACAGGTAGGAGAGCACAGGTGTATCCTGTGGAGTAAGAGGACAGAGGCCTGGAAACTTCTATGCATGTTTCCCTGAAGGGGGTGAAATACTGAGGGGCTTCTCATTGAACTGTCTTCCCCCTCTACCTTTTGTAAGATTTATAACAGTAATATCAGATTTTAGAATCCTTGCACTGAAATTATGCAGTAAACAACTTATTTAGCCCTAAAGGGAGGATGAGCCTAGAAGTCCTGACCCTCAAACTGAGGGACATCTATCAAACCTTGCCACACATAAGTACAGCCCAGAAGGAAGCAAGAAAGGGGAAAATGCAATCAGATGATGTATCCCATGCTAGCTACAGTGTCAATATGACCTGTGTGTGCTCAGTCTCTGTCCTTTCGTTAGAAAATCACTAATTTTTTCTTGCCAATGGAGAAGAAATGAACTATTTATGGATGTGAATTGAATAGGTTTCATTTTCTCCCTGTGGTCCCCAGCTGCAGTTTTCTAATACTTATTTCAAACATTTCAAATATTAGGTGGGCAAATTTTCTTTACTGCAGAGAGGGAAAACTCGTTACCCCAGAGACAATTTCTGGAAATGATTCAGGCATACACGTTTGCAGGGTACAGCACTGTACATTAAGACTAGTAAGTCTTCCAAGACCCAGATGTCTTTATGACATTGAAGCATAAATATTCTACCTACTTTGGTATTTATATGTTCCCAACTTAGATGGGAAAAATAGACAATATATTAGCCAGTTTGTGTGTAACTGAATAGTAATTAATTTTATTTTATTTTATAAATCCATAGCCATTCATGGTCAGAATACATTTTTGAGTTGTGTGATTTTTACGTTTGTTCATTGGAAGTAAAATTTGTGACACTTACTGGGAAAAAGAGAGGAAAAATAAAGCATGGTCTGAAATACTGAGTTTTATGGTTGCTCTATAAATGTAATTTTTATTTGGGGTTTCTGTGTTTCAAGCTCTCTTCATTTGTGCCCAAGGTGGGTGAAAGTGTTATCCCCAAAGTCTGGAAAGAGACTAAGAGAAGGGGGTCTCTAGCGTTAAGGTGTCAAATCTTGGATATTGAAGTCTGCAGTAATTCACTTTTCCAATAGACTCTCTGTGATATCTGGATATATTATTTCTGGTGTATTTTACAGGTGTTACTTCTAGTGATATTTATTGTTACAGAAGTGCTGTGAAATACTCTCATATATCCATTAGAGAGAATAAAATGGAAATGTATGTAATAAAACTGAGTATTACACACACTTCCCTTTGTTTGACTAGTAGTTGCCAGGCATTTATTGTCTAATACAATCTTGCATTTCTGACATTTCCTCATGTTAAACACTTAGTTTATCTTTTGTCTGGGCTGAGGTCTTTCCAGCACTAAAAAGTCATTGTTCAGTTCAGAGGAAAACATAGTAATTAACTCCAAGGCTCTGCTGGCAGATGATCCGTTTCATTGGCTCGACAATTAATTAAGAAAATAATTAATACATTTATTTTCTAAAATATACAAAAAGTCAGACAGCATTTTTTATATACTTTATATTCCACTGAATTTTTTGGTAGCACCAAAATGCAGAATTGCATAGCAGCAGTCTGCTTTACACAGTAGTAGTGGGAGCACAGATATTACAAGAGTGGGCCATGTTCTATGAGTTAGTTTCAAGAATTATTATCTCTCTCACAGTGAAAGAGCCATAAAACTATGTCAGTATAGCATAAGTTTAAAAAGCATCCAAAGCATGAAATCTGGGTAATAGCTTCTGAAAGAAGGTGTACAAACAACTTGGAAAAACAAGGTGAGGGTAAAACAAAACTTATGATCTGCTAAATAGACACCTCACATAACAAAGACTATGGTGTTAGGCATTTTTTTCTGCTGTTAGTTTAATCAGCATGATGAAGGTGACTTGCAGGTTGGTCTGAGCCCATATTGAGGACACCTTCTTTAAGTCTTGTAGTCTTATTTATGGCTATAGTCTAAATAAGACTTCAAGTAAAATGATAGCTTACTTAGATTACACTATCACTGCCCTTAATCTAGAAAGATGAGAAAGTTTCCCTAAACTACTTGCGGAAAAAAGTAAGAAAGTGGTTCAATTTCCTAGACTAAAAGGAGTCTATGAACTCCTATGGACTATATGTTCAAATATACTTAATGATCCTTATGCAAATATACTGTCATTAGGAAAAGATGATGTGTCCTGGAAGGCGTAGCAGTTGAGCTTTTGCTCTGGGTCACACTAACTCAAGTCAGCTGAGTCAAAGGCTGCTATTAGCCCTATGAATATTAACTCTGTGAAGATAAGGGGTTCTATCAACCCTTTTCTGGAAAAATTAGTAATTCTATACAGTGCTTTTGTGACATAATTGTTTTTACAGGGGGATTCTCTGAACTTTTTGATAAGTGGGATCACCTGATCTGTTTAAAAATTCCCAGCATTAATATACAAATTTCCCATATAGTCAGGATTTTTTTCCTGAAATGAATACTTCAATTGAACTTTAACAAACCAATGCATAAAAAATACATTTTGACTCCCTGTAGGATGCTAATACAGTGCCTGAGAAATGCACTCTACTGTT
Organism: Hylia prasina; assembly: GCA_013397195.1. Lineage (NCBI taxonomy): Eukaryota > Metazoa > Chordata > Aves > Passeriformes > Sylviidae > Hylia > Hylia prasina. Next base: position 153,453 of record VYXD01003081.1, read on the forward strand.
TGTCTATGTTGTGGTTTACAGCAGAGCATTTAAATTAAGTGCTAAACTGCATTTAGATATAGTGTCATCATGAAATGTAACTTGTGTTTGAATATTGTCGAAATGCTTCTCTGGCAATTCATTGAGACAGGCTTTTATACAAGCACCTGAATTGCTGCATTTTGAGTTACCTACCCTGTTCCCTTCCTCTTTGAAAAGTATCAAGAATTTTATGACCTGAAATAGCCTAATAATAGTAGTAATAATAATAATAACAACAATAATAATAATGTTGCATATGGTAGTGTTTATTCATCTCTTATTAATCAAATACTCAACCAGCTATCAACACTGGTCTTTCAATAATAAATGCAAAACAATCAGACACAAAAAGTTATTAATGCAGCTTGTCTGAAGTACAAGTTGCCAGGAGTAGCTGCAATGTTGGTGTGGTGTGGGGTGGCTGTGAAGCTTACATGAACCCATGCATACATGTGGTTCAGCACAGTTCTCAGGGGTGACAAAGCTCTTCCATTCCCTCTCTTCAGTGATTTTTTTTTCTCTTCTAAACATCACCAACTGCTATCATAGCTGTCACAATTGATAACTTTCAGTTATACCTTGAGCTTCAGCAGAAGGCTCTCTGCATGCATCTATGTCATGCCCAAGGACCTGGAAGAGGTCTCTTATTTTGTAGACACAGCAGAATGAGAGGACCCACCACTAACAGTCTTCATATTAGCAGACTTTATCTCCATATGAAGTTCAGTTTGGAGATAAAATTTTAAGTCCTTGCAGACATAATTTTGAAGGTGCACTAGTGCTTGCTGGGCATGTCTATAGTACCCACTTCTAGCTGATAATCCCATGTAATCACTGGTCAAGCTTTCTAGGTTTGTTTTATGGCAATATCTATTTTTGTTTGATTTTAGGCTTTCTCTTTATTTTTTAAAAAATTGTTCTTTATCACTCACATGCCTGATAATTCAGATGAAAAAAACCCATAAACATACAGGACTAAATATTCAAATTTGCTTACCCATAGCACTGTTTTCAATGCTTTTTTCAAGGAGTCTGAAATCTGTAAATTAACTTAGAATTTTATCTCAAATTTTCAGTGTAGTGGGTTTACTATCCTTATGTTACTAGAATTAAACAGACTCCAGCATCTATCTTCTACCTCGTTTAAGTCTCTGTGTCTCACAATCCCTTGTCACTGTCATTATTATGCCAATATGACGTCAACTCAGTCTTGGTAGACTTCACTGCTGATGCATGTTTCAGTATATATGAGAAACTTCCATTTGTTTGCCTGTTGTATGGGCTCATCAGGCTGCACTGAGGCCAGGTTCTAACCAATAAAGTGCTTTTCTGGGAGTTTCTGTTTGGCCATAGGAGATCAGCCAAAGCATTTGTTTCAATAAGAGATAGTGTCCTACTGTTGCATATGAAGTATCTCTTTAGAGGTGTCTGTCTTCATCTTTGCAAGCTTTCAATAGCAGCACAATGGACTTCATCAAAGGAGATCCTGTTACTGTCAGCAGCAGAAGGCACATGTCCAGGCAAGACAAAGGAGCACTTATTGTCACATTCCAATGATGATATTGAATGACAATATTTATTTGCATAATATTTAAAATTATGGTTCAGATGCTGTGGAAGTGGTAGAAAGTGTTAATTACAATTAGATATTTTGTGTAGGGAAGTAAGACTCAGTTTTCATATACCAGTTAAATTCCAGTTAATCACACTTTGCCTGTTACTGCACATAGTGAAACAAGACCCTGGATTCATTCTTGTTTGCAGCCTGACATATATTACTCCTTTTCTTTGATACTAGGCAAAGCCAAGATGTTGCCCTTCACAGTTAGCCACAGCAGTCCCTAAGTAAATAAATAAATTTGTGTATAAATTTTCAATGAGTTGCTGGTGGCTTAGTAAAATTTATAAAAGAAATTGGGGAACCAGGGAATGTGTGAAGAAAGAATAAAAAGGAAATTTCAGAAATGTTAGAGATGATTGAAAAAGGAAGATACTTGCACTTTCTTGCCAGAAAAATGTAACTATAAGGATCAGCACCTATCATCTGTCCAGGGGGGAAACTGGACAATATACACAGAGAACACAGATTATATAGGAATGGAAGGACTGCTACCTACTTCTACTCTTTCATGGTAATCTCTGTCATTCTTCTCATTTATTTCCTACTACCATCTATTTCTATAAATACCACTGATGTGTCTAAAGTGTTTTTCTGCACATACAAGCTCAAAAATACCTCAAAAGGGCCTACTAGAACCTGGCATCTCAGGTATTGCTTCCTGAGAAAACATTTCCTAGGGAATATCAGTAGCAGTTTCAGAATACTTACTTGTTATGTAATGTGTTCATACCAATGTACTTAAAGAACACATCAATTAGATATTAGTTAGATATGATGTATATAATGCATATGAGAGTATTTTTATTATTTAGTTTATTCTCTATAAATCCATGACTGCAAAGTTTCAAAGTGTACCAGGCAGATGAAGTGGATACTTTTCTGCTTATTGATGGGTAGCACAGAGGTTGTCTCTTACTGAACTTATTGAGAATGAAAAATTAAGCAAAAGATCCACTCCAAATCAAAGAGCTTTCTAAGGAGAAACACTACAATCTTCTATTATCCCTCTCAAGCCTTCAATGTTAAAAGCATGTCATGACAAAGTAGTAGAATAGAACTTATATGTGGTAGAGTGTACAAGTGAACTGGATCAAGTTTTGTCCCTGTGCTTAGACATTTGGTTGTTGGAACTGAGAGTAGGTCTGCTCTTTCTCCTGGAACTGCACTCTTCAGCTGTGCTGCAGGTCGGGAGCTTCATGCCCTCCAGTCAGTCAAATCAGGAAATTATTCTTTTAGTATTTTTTTTTATCTCAGCCAGTTATTTATCTCTCATGTTTAAGAAAATCTCAGAGAATCATCTGAGAAACTTCTCATCCTGAGGGTGTTTTTAGCATCTTCCTTTCCTACATATTGCTTCCATAAGAAAGAGTTCTTCCCAGTGTCCCTTTGAGGCTTATTTATTTGAAGGAAAAGCTTATTTATGCTGAAGGAAAAGTGTAACTGTTTTTTCTGTCTTAATCTTACCTCTTGAAAACTATTTTCCATATTCCAAAAGGCTGGGTTCATAAAATGTTGTAAAGTACAAAGCAGTAATTGCCAAGAATTTCTTGAAACCCTTGAATTCCTAATGATTGATCTACCCTTCACATGTGCTGGCCTCTTCTTTCACTTAACAGATGGCAGTGATGACAATGAAGAAGGCAGTGCAGCTGAGAATGAAGAAACTGCCAAAGGAACAGGTCAGTAATGTGGATTACTTTGAGGCCAGACTCAGATGCTTTCTGATTATTAAGAAGAATGAAGGAGGAAGAAAGGTCTTCTTCATGTACCTTCTACCATGTATCCTCCTCTCATGTTTTTTTATGTTTTTTAATCAATAAAGGGAGGAAGAGAGCAACACCAAGAACCAGAAGGGCACATGCCAGAGGGAGAGACAGGCATGGTGATGAGGAGGATGAGGATGATGAATATGGGACTAGGAGAGCTGGGCATCGCAGGCACAGAAACCGTAGACGAGGACGAGCAGCTGGAAATGAGGCCGGTGATTCTGATATGGAACCTGAAAAAGCCAGGAAGAATCAGGCAAATCAGAAATCCAAGGAAGATGATGAAGAAGAGGAAGATGAGAAAGGGGGTAAAAGTGGGAAAGGTAAAAATGAGAAGAAAGGGGACAAAAAGTCTGATAAAAAAGGGAAAAAAGAGAAGGCCAACAAGAAGAAAAAAGACAAAAAGAAATCAGGATCAGGGTAATTAAGTTGTTTTTTTCTTATAATAAAATCACAGTTTTCTTACATAAAACATGTATTCACTTATAGCTGTGAAATGCCAAGAGTCAATAGGACTCCCCTACTCATGACAGTCAAATTAGAGCTGGACAGATACTCTTTGTCCTGCAATGAGGAAATGATGGCTGAGTGAAATGAAAACTTTCTGGAAAGTCATATCTAGTTATACCCCAAGTTAATGACCTGTTTTCTAGAGAAAGGGAAAATGACAGAGGAGAAGAGAAAGTGGTAGAGAGAGGTGATAACAGTTGAGACCTGCCCCCATTTTTTCTTTCGGCAAAACTAAAATGCCTCAAACCCCAACCTGCTAACCCTCCAAAAAAGCCAGGTTTTATTTCCAGTATAGAACTAAAATCTTGATGATTCTCAGAAGATCACATTGTTTCCCAGCCAGTTTTGAGCCATCTTTTTAAGATCAGTGCCAAAATTTCAAGAACCCAGAACCAAAAACTGAGATGGGATTTTCCAATCTCTCTCCCACTCACTTACTCTGAAATGTCACTTTTCAACTTTCCATAGTATCTAATGCAGCCTGGGGTCTTTGGAAGACTCCAGTGACAGGAACCACTTCAGATAAACATTTCTATTTGTCTGTCATCCTAGCATTCCTTTCTTCTTGTCCTTTTTTGTGCTTTTGAAAGGAAACAACCACTGGGAGCAATGTATAAAGGAGCAAAGGGAACTAGGCACACTTATCTCAATGGAGAGGGAGAGAAGCTCCCATTTCTCATTCACCACTTGTTACAGCTGTTTTTTGTTCCCACAGGCATCACTGGAGAGCCCAGCAGAAGTAAAAGAAAAAAATAATACCGGGAGATATGCTGTTGTATTAATTTTTCTGTGATCCCATTTTTATACATGTCCATGTCATTTCCCTTCCCAATGAGAATGAGAATGCCTAAAATCTTTCTTTCTGCTGGGTCTTCACATTGTGGTGGCAATTATACTCCTGTGTGCAGTACAGTTTCCTGTGCTCAGTCCTGACTGTGTATGTTCCTTTGCTTATTTTTTTTCTTCATTTTAAATATTTACTCAGTGTTAATTTTAAAAGGCCACTGAAAAAAGAAAACTGAATAATGGTGCAATGTTTTTAATTGTCTTCCAAAGTTCTTTATAGCAAAATACAAAATTTTGGGCTAAATAACTTGAAATTGCTACCTGGAACAAGACTTTGTTCTTAAAGTAGTAAGCCTAACAACATTTGAAGAAGAACTGAGGACACGCTCAAAGATAACTCAATAATACTATATTTTAGACTTACAGAAGCTGCTGAAAAGATTGCAGAATAATAAGAATATTTTAAAATATTTTCAAAAGAAAAACCAAAATAATATAAGAATGATGGATAGCAGGCTGGTGATCAGTTTGGCTGTGATTGAGATAAAGAGTTTGCAAAACTTCAGAATGGTAAATAGCATTGGCAGTATAGAAATATAGCCTGTCTAGCAAGTCCATGAGGACATAACAAAACAAATGTTCTCTCCTGTTTAAACATAGTCCTTACTGATGCAGTTTTTTAGTTGCCAAGGTGTTTCAGCATGATATATCATTAAAGAATGAAATCAGAAGTTGAGAAAGAAAGCACACAAAAAAATTTTCCCTAAACGAAAAGTGAAACTATTTGAGACAGATAATATTGTATTTACTGCTGTCACTGTGGCCTGTTCTAAACTCTAGCAACATTGCCCATTTTGGTGAGGTCACCGTACAAGTCAGTGGAATCTGTTGCCGTTGCCCTCTTCCCCCTCTGTACTTTTCATTTGAATCAGGAAAATCTCTTCATGCACTACTTTTTCTACATAAAGGACATAAGGGAATTCTAGAAGAACTCTGCATAGATTTTCTGGTTTAGTTATTTTGGTTTGGTTTTTTTTTTCCAACTTAAATATTCCGCTCTTGGTTAATTTGTGATAGTGAGTTCTTTCTGGGTGAGTTTTAAATCTTCTGTTCTTAGTTGTAAATGGCTGTAAAGAGGCTGATTGTTACCTGTTATTGAGTGTGTGAGGAGGGCCTGCTCTACGCTGTTCATAATCACCAACCCCAAAATATCAATAATAAATTGATCTTTTAGTCTCACTGTAGGGAGCAGAGATGTTCCTGGGTTAAGAAATGGTTTAGTTCTTTACTGCCTTTGTTTTCTTCTGATTAATTTAGGAGACTGTGCAGTCACATGGCAAAAAAAAAAAATTAGGAATGGGATAATAGTCTTCCTACTGCATTGCTCTATCTGTGAGTAAATAAACTGACTTCTTTTTAGGTTCGCTTGAGAGTATAAAACTTCCGTGAAAGCCTGGAGATACATGGAATATTAAGACACTACCTTTTCTTTCTAACTGAATAGCATTCACTGACAGGCAATGATATGGGGATTATTTGTATAAATAGAATTTACACAAAAGAGTCTTCAAATATAGTCAAATTTATTTAATTGCCATGCTATACTCTAAAAGTCATACCAGTCTTATCCTGTAGCATCCTAGCTCAAAGAAAATATTTTCATCATAATTTTTAATGCTATACACAGAAATAATGAGAAAAGTAGATGCATCCCTAAAGAGGAGATGAAAATAAAACCAAAGTAGACATATATAATGAGGTCATAAAACCAAACTAGAGATGAACAGAATGAAGAAGTTCATTATGTGTGTAACTTGAAGAAGCACTTGATTTCAAGAGCTCTACTGACTTAGATGTCTATTGAATTGGAGCCAAGGAGGATGGGGGCTTGATGTCAAGATATTTATTGACACTTGATGCTTTCTGTTAGCCTGCAGGTCACAATGAACCCTTCTGGCCTTCAAATGTGTGAATAAAAACCTTTTATGAAAGGCTAAGAGTTTTGGTTGCAGAAGACATAATTTTGATTTCCTGACTTGAATAACATGGTGTTCCACCACTTGAGCGAAAGGAAAATTCTGCTGTTACTCCTCCAAGCTTTGCTGCATAATGTAAACAATCTAGAAAGTACTGATATCTTAAAGAAACTCTGAAATTTGGATTTTTTATTATTTTTCTGGTTCCAAAGGAAAGTTAAGAGTGGAAGATGAGACATGTTTGTAAATACAAACAAAGCAATAGTTGGCAAAGGGCACAGAGCCCATCCCTGTTGTGTTCTGTCAAGCTTCCTTTTCTCAGTAAGCTCACTGCATTAGCACAAAACCCTCATATTTCCCACCCTCTCATTGCAGCATTGTAAACCAGCACATTCCAGCTTTGAATAATCCAGCAATCTTCCATCAAAAGAAATGTTTAATACCAGGCACATCACTGTGCTTTGTAAAATGCAAAGCAACTGATTGCAAAAGTGGATTCTGAGGTCTCTCAAAGCAGTCTCTTTTAATCCTTCTGTTCTCCATGAAGACATGACTCTCTTTTCATTCTCCCTCAAAATTTTATGCACAAATAACTTTTTTATCCTTTACCCATGATATCAGTTTTCATACCATTCTCAACTTGATCTTCACAATACTAGTATGACAATAAATAAATATAGTATTCAGTAGCAATTTTTAATGTGTGTAGTTTTAAATTTTCTGTGATACTGTTTTTTGCCATGTGAAGCCCAAAATGATAAGACTGATGGGTACAACTTTCTAAGGTGACAGTCTATTCAGTGTGGGCCACGATGATGCTCAGAGGGTTGGAGCACCTCTCCTACAGGAAAGGCTGAGAGAATTGGAATTGGAATTGTTCAGCCTAGAGAAGAGAAGGTTTGGGGGAGATCCTTCTGTGACCTTCCAGTGCCTTAAGGCAGCTTATGTAAAGGAGGGTGAAAGACTATTTATATGGCCAGACAGTGACAGAACAAAGGATAAAGGTTAAAGAGAGCTGAAAGGTTAAATCTGAAAGAGAGCATGTTTAAATTAAATGTTAGGAAGAAATTCTTCACTGAGAGTACAGTTTGTCACTGGATCAAGTTCTTCAGAGAAGCTGTGAATGTCCCACAACTGGGAAGTGTTTAAGGCCAGTGTTGGGGTCCTAAACAACCTGGATAACATACTTGCATATGTTAGAGAGGGTTGGAAAGAGGTGATTTTTGAGGTCCCTTCCAACCCAAACCATTCTGCGATTCTATGGCTCTTGATAATAAATAGCACCTTTAAACTTTAATAGGTGACCCACAGCTATGGGAGCCTCTTTCTTTCCTTTGCTGTGTGTCTGAAAGTTTTTGGCTCATCCCCTATTGTTTTGCTACAATTAAGTAAAATTTATAAAGACTATTGTTAGATGACCAATAAGAAATTTGTTTTTTTCCTGTGTTTCAAAAAATATTTCACTTTAATTTTATTTGTTTGTTTTGAATCCTATAAATAGTCTTGCTACTAAATTCTTGTGTAATTGATACCATTTAGATCTCTAAAAAGACTTGTGTTATCTGTTTTGGCCAAAGAAAACTTTTATAATCTTTAAATTATTCAGGAGATAGAACCTATGCATTAGGCAATGAATCATTCAGCTCTCACATCAGATCTTGGATATCAAACTCTCAGAAAGGTGAAGTATGAGCAAAAGAGTCTGAAAGCTACTTGCTTGATAAAGTTGGAATGAATTTTTCTCCAGTGAAGCCAGAAAACCATTAAAAAACCCCCCAAACCCCTGCAGTACAGTTTCAAACTTTCAGAAGACAGACAAACAAACAAGCAAGCAAATCAACAAAAGAAGCTAAAGAAAGCACTAAAAGAACAGATAGGAATGCATCAAACTGCTATCACCAAGAAGTCACTTAGTGGTAGTTGTCACCGTCAGCTTTTTAGAAAGTCAGAGTCTATTGATTTCCTTTTTATCATTTTCCTGTTCACTGGCATAAAAAGAGGAAACACCTGTTGCTTATGAATTGCTACATGCCGTTATATGAGATGCAAAATTGCTCACATAAAAGGGTATCTATGCAGATTTTAGGAAAGAGAATATTGTTTTAATCACTAATTCTTTGCTGCAAACTGATGTGTGGATAATAAGTTCAGATCACAGATACAACATACCTGGAGATGCCATTACAATTACACATCCTTTCCTGGAGTGCTTGCTGCTTTCTTGTAGTCTTGCTGCAATGTGGCTTTGAATTTTTCCCATCTGTGAAAGGTTATGCCTTGGTAAGTGCATGGGCTGTCATTTGGTGTTTAAATTTGTCTTAGCTGAGACTGGTGTCTCTTCTCTCTACTGTGACACACCAAGGTGAAGGAGTTTGCTTTCATGGCTGCCGTTATAGCATCCTCACTTGACCATTATGAGTTTGGAGGCTCTTAGGAGGCTGATTACACCTGCAGAAACAATAAGTGACTGTCAGATTTTACTCCAAAAGTGCTGCTTACTGTCCCTGTGATTTTGAATGTGTAGTGCTTGTTTGCCTGCAGCTCAGCATTTCCTGTGGAGGCGTTGCCTTTCATACTAAAATTAATAACTAATAACAAGTTTAAATGAAGCGTGTTCTCTCTTCTGTGCAGATGTGAAGGCACTTATCTAGTTTCAAATTTAACAGAAATTAACACAAAGTATGTTTTTCTGCGAAAACTTCTGTCCTATCTGAGCTTTGGTGATGTTTTTGTTCCTGCTTTTGTTTGAAGCTCTGATTCCGAATCTGAGGAGGAGCCAATTACAGAGGAGGAGTTGGCCAAGCTGAAAGAAGAAGTAGAAGAAAAAAAGAAACTCATTGCCACACTACGAAACAAGCCATGGAAGATGAAAAAGAAGTTGTCTGTCCTGAAGTATGTTTTGATTTCCGTAATGAATATCTACTGTCCTGCTTTGCACTGTTTTTCTGGATTTTCACTTTAGTTCTGCGCCTACTCACAAATTAAATTCAGACTACCTCTAATCTCTCTACCCCAAGAGGTATTCTCATAGTAAGTGGACGTAAACGGTGCTGCAGATCAGTGTTTTCTTGCCCCAGGAGAGCTGAAATCAAATATGGAAAGCTAATATATTTTTGGTTTTATAATTTCCATTAAAACCCAGTGCAAAAATCTTTTCCTTTTCTTCATTTAGATTGATGGTGATGAATTCTTCCATTGGTGAGATTAATATCTCATTAATATTTCTCAAAAAAATGATGCAATTGCAGGATTACCTCAAGATTGCTACAGAGAATTTTTCTCCCTAGTCTGATTTTTAGGAAAAAAAAAAAAAAAACTTATGAAAAGCAAACTCTGAAATAGAACTTGTACTTTCATATATTTTTATTTATGCTACATAGAAATCTGTATTTTGCCCTAGCAAAACTATTGCTATATTTACTTGAAAGCCAAAAATTAACTATCATTTATATTTAAATTTCCACCAAGCACAGGAACTGGGTAAATGGAAAGAAGTTTATTCTTTTGACAAAACTGCTATGCTCCCCTGTTTTAGATAAGTTATTTGCTGCAGAATACCAAGACACCAACAAAACATATCTAGCAGAGAAAGGATGGTCTGTCCTCCAGAGAGTTTTCAATATGAACAGAAAACACAGATATGAAATATGGTGTGGAAAGTCTATAGATTTGTTGTTTTAGAAGGTAAGGTAATTTTCGAAAGGGTAAACTCGCAAAGAGGTAATGAAAAAAATCAATGGAGGTAAAAGGGAACAATATCTAGGAGATGCAGAGTAGAAGCATTGTGAAAGGAAGGGAAATTTCTCAAAATATAAATTTTGCAGATTGAATTTTGGATAGTCTACAGCTGAAGGATCCCCATGTCCATAAATTCAACATCTGTTTGCAGTCTTCCTATGGAGAAAGTTTCTATTTTTACAGCCATTCTCCTATCCGATAATTCCTAGCAATTCCAAGCAAACTTCATGACTTGGTATGTCCCTTGGACTATTTTCCATTATTGTTTTTTCATGTGGGCAGTGATGACTCTGCAACATGTAGCTAAAGGATGATCAAGAGACACTTCTGGGCCTTGGGATATCTGGTAAAGAAAGCTGGTGCACAGGTTTTTTTTCCTTTATACTTCCAGTTGTGGGCAGTGATACTGGAAGAAACAGATGCACCCAAACTATTAATACAATAATTCACAGAAAAAATCCTCATAGAAACTCTTCTAAGGCTCTTGGAAGGCAGGGATGTGATTTGAGACAATAAACACATCTTCACCAGGGAAAAAACTACCTGTGTTGAAGTTACTACACTAGTGGACAAAGAAAGGGCTGTGAATGTAATTTAGTTGGGCTTCTGTAAGGTCTTTGATAGGAAACCCCGGAAAATCCTTCTCTCCAAATTGTAAAGATGTGGATTAAATGGGTGGATTGTATGGTTGCTAAGAAATTGAGCGGTTACACCCAAGGAGTTGGTGGTCAATGGGTCAATGTCTGTTTGGACATCATTGACAAATGTTGTCATTCAGGGATTCATATTGGGAGGACCAGTGCAATTTAACATCTGCATCAATGGCATAGATGCACCCCCAGAAAATTTGCAGATTACACCAAGCTGAGTGGAACAGTTGACACACCTGAAGGACAGGATGACATCCAGAGGGACCTGAACAAATTCAAGAAGTGGGCAGCTGGAAATCTCATTAGGTTTAACAAGACCAAGTGTTCCAACTTCATTGGGGCAACCCCCATCTTCAATACAGGCTGCGGGAAGAACAGATGGAGAGCAGCCCTTTGGAGCACTTGGGGGTGCTGGTGGATGGAAAGTGAAAGAAAAGCCTACAATGTGGGTTTGCAGCCCAGCAAACCTGGGCTTCATCAAAAGCAATGCGGCCAGTAGGGGGAGGGAAGGGACTCTGCTTCTCTAACCCACTCTGGTGCGAGCCCAGCTNGCTTCTCTAAACCACTCTGGTGAGAGCCCAGCTGGAGTGCTGTGTCCAAATTTGGGGTCCTCAGTACAGGAAAGGCTTGAACCTGCTTGAGCAGGTCCAGAGGAGGGCCACAGAAATCGTCAGAAGACTGGAACAACTTTCCTATAGAGACGGGCTATGAGAGTTGGGTTGTTCAGCCTGGAGAAGTGAAGGCACTGGAGACACCATATAGCAGCTTTTCCGTACTTAAAGGAGGCTTTTAAGGAAGATGGGAACAGATTTTTACAAGAGGATGTGGTAATTAGACAAGTGGTAATAAAACCTTAAAGTGAAATGGCAATAAAAACCTTAAGAATTTAAATTCAGACTATATAAAGGGAAGATGTTCTCTGTGGTGAGGGTAGAGAGACACTGGATGGAGCTGCCCCAGAGAACTTGTGGATGCCCCATTGTGGGAAGTGTCCAAGGACAACCTGGATGGAGATATGCTCAACCTGGCCTCGTAAGAGGTGTCCCTTCTTATGGCAGAGTCTGGAAATAAGTGATCTATAATGTTCTTTTCAGCCTAAACCATTTAATGCTTTTCTGATCCCCAGACATACATACCAAAATGCAGTTATAGTGTGGTTTTTAGAGCTCTGTTTTTGTAATTATTTCTTTGGAGCTTAAGTTCAACTGAGTTGCAAGAAAAGACTTGGAGTTTTTATGCTATTAAAAGTAAAAATTTTACCTTATAAATGGGCACTCTATTATGATTACAGTTACAACAGTATCAGCATATTTTAATGCATCTATGTTCTGTATTTTAGCAAGTTATTTAAGATTTATAACAGAAACGTTGGTCTAATAGATTGGCACTATTGGCATTGTTCTTGTACTTATGAAAAATGGATACATGCTGGTTGTAAGAGCCTTAAATTTTTAAATCAATGNGTGAGGGAAGGGATTCTGCTTCTCTAAACCACTCTGGTGAGAGCCCAGCTGGAGTGCTGTGTCCAAATTTGGGGTCCTCAGTACAGGAAAGGCTTGAACCTGCTTGAGCAGGTCCAGAGGAGGGCCACAGAAATCGTCAGAAGACTGGAACAACTTTCCTATAGAGACGGGCTATGAGAGTTGGGTTGTTCAGCCTGGAGAAGTGAAGGCACTGGAGACACCATATAGCAGCTTTTCCGTACTTAAAGGAGGCTTTTAAGGAAGATGGGAACAGATTTTTACAAGAGGATGTGGTAATTAGACAAGTGGTAATAAAACCTTAAAGTGAAATGGCAATAAAAACCTTAAGAATTTAAATTCAGACTATATAAAGGGAAGATGTTCTCTGTGGTGAGGGTAGAGAGACACTGGATGGAGCTGCCCCAGAGAACTTGTGGATGCCCCATTGTGGGAAGTGTCCAAGGACAACCTGGATGGAGATATGCTCAACCTGGCCTCGTAAGAGGTGTCCCTTCTTATGGCAGAGTCTGGAAATAAGTGATCTATAATGTTCTTTTCAGCCTAAACCATTTAATGCTTTTCTGATCCCCAGACATACATACCAAAATGCAGTTATAGTGTGGTTTTTAGAGCTCTGTTTTTGTAATTATTTCTTTGGAGCTTAAGTTCAACTGAGTTGCAAGAAAAGACTTGGAGTTTTTATGCTATTAAAAGTAAAAATTTTACCTTATAAATGGGCACTCTATTATGATTACAGTTACAACAGTATCAGCATATTTTAATGCATCTATGTTCTGTATTTTAGCAAGTTATTTAAGATTTATAACAGAAACGTTGGTCTAATAGATTGGCACTATTGGCATTGTTCTTGTACTTATGAAAAATGGATACATGCTGGTTGTAAGAGCCTTAAATTTTTAAATCAATGATGTGACTTTTGAATAACCTTGAGTTAGCATTTCTGGCTCTTGAAACTCTTAGTGAACCATTGTTAGTAGCAAGTATTTCCCCTTGTCATCTACTTCTTTCCCTGTGAAAGATTCAGAATATCATGGGGTGTGTGGTAAAAAACCAAAAACTATCTTATTGCCTTATTCTTTGTCTTCCAGCTTTCACAACTGAGAGGTACTTCATTGGAGGTTTCTTCTCAGTATTATGATAAAGTTTACATAATGATATAAGCCAACCCCCACTTCCATGCTTGTTCTATATCAGCATCTTTCATTTCCAAGAATGGAAAAAAAGTGCTATCCTGTAATACTCCTTTACATGACCAAACCCCCACTTTTTAAATGTTATTTTGAATGGTTAATATTAGCATCAATTAAAAATGTTCGTTTTAAATATTATTTTTTTTAATAAGTGTTGTCAGAACAAACAATTTTGGGGGAAAGATTTAATTTCCACTGATATATGTGTTTTTTAAAAATAAGACATTTTAAATAATTAAAACTTTTAAAAAACATTTTCAAAGGAACATTTTTTCATGGTTTAAACTGCATAGGGTGGGAAAGATGATTTATACCTAACTCTAGTGATTACTTTGTAAAATGGTAAATATTTTCCTTCATTCTTTGGAAAATGCATGAGTGAACAATAATTTTAGAACACAGATGTAGAATTAGTTACTCTGCAGAAAATTCTTTCTGTCAAAAAATGGCTGAGAGCTCATTGCAGAAATGGCATTCTTAATAGAACTACACTGGCAATTTAGATCAACTCTAACTTTTAATTTACGTCCCTGTGTCTAAAAAGATGCATTTTAAATAGCCTGTGATTATTCTTTGAAGAACCATGACTTGATGAGGATACTGCTCTGATAAAGTGTCCCTTTGCAGTTTGAAGCTGAGCTGTGTTGATATTATCAGACTCTAAGCTCACCTTGAGACATCATGGCCAGATCTTCACTGGTCTGGAGATGTGAAAAAAGAAAGAAAGGAGACATGGAGAGGGGTGAAAAATGTTACGACAGTGTCCCTGGTCTCCCAGGCCCTAAGCAATAGACTTGTTAGGCTGTGGGCTAGGGATGCGCTTGTCTGTGCTACTGAAGATATGAGTTTGCCAAGAATCCAGGCTTTTTTCTCATTTTCAAAACAAATACTCTCCTTCAGAAGAGTTTTCTAATGTTTTACATGGTTTGTGAACAGTGTTGCTTTGCCTTTTCTATGGGAGATGAGAACTTGTGATATTTCTTCTTGTCGCTGCCTACTCAGGTCAGCACAAAGTTGCCTGAAGAGCCACCAGGTGATAATGACCATTAATTATTACTTGCAAGACTGAGATTTAATGAGAAGGGTAAATTGATTAATTGATTGATTGATTGATTGACAGAGACCCTTGGGAGTCAGTCAGTCCTGAAGGGCAAAGGAGTCCAGGAAGGCTGGATATGCTTTAAAAAGGAAATTGTTAAATATTCAGCAACGGGCTGTCCCCATATGCAGGAAGAAAAGTCATTAGGAAAAAAGACCAGTCTGGTTAAACAGAGATATTAGGCTTGATGTTAGAAAAAAAGGGGAAAAAAAAAGGAAAAAAAAAGAGAATATATGGTTTCTGGAAGGATGGACAGGTAACTTGGGAGGACTACCAGGATGTTGCAAGTTCATGTAGGGAGAAGATTAGAATGGCCAAAGCCCTACCAAGAACCTAATTGGCCTCTACTTTTAAAGATATAAAAACTATCTATAAATAGCATTTACAGTAAATGGAAGGTCAGAGAGGGTCTCCATTGCTTATTGAACATGAAGGGTAGTGTAGTGACAGGGAATGAGAGACAGGCAGAAGTACTTAATGCCTTCTTTGTCTCAGTCATCAATATCAAAACCAGCTGTCCTTACAATACCCAGCTCCTCGAGCAGAAAGTTGGTCATGGGGAAATGAGTGAAGCCCCCACAATCCAGGAGATGGTTGTGTCCTGCCAAGTCAGAAAGACATGCACAAATCTATGGGTCCTGGAGGGATCCACCCCAGAGGAATAAGGGAACTGGTGAAAGAACCAAAACGCTCTCAATCATCTACCACCAGTACTGGTTAACTGGAGAAGTTTCAGCTGACTAGAGATTAGCACAGGTAACACTCATCTACAAGAAGGATCAGAAGGATGATCTGAGGAACTACAGGCCTGTCAGCCTAACCTCAGTTCCATGCAATTTATGGAATATATTATCCTGAGTGCTATTTTGCAGGACAATGAGGAGATCAAGCCCAGCCAGCACAGATTCAAGAAAGGCAGGTTGTGGTTGGCCAAACTGACCACCTTCTATGAAAAACTAATGCACTTAGTACATGAAGGGAAGGCTGTGGATGTCATCTATCTAGACTTCAGTAAAGCATTTGATACAGTCTCCAAAAGCATCTTTTCAGAAAAACAGGCTTGGATGTGTGCACTCTTCAACGGGTAAAAACTAGCTGTTTGTCTGGGCCCCAGAGTGGTGGTCAAGGGACATAAATCCAGCTGCTGGCCAGCCACTAGTGGTATTCCCCACAGCTCAGTTTTGGGTTCAGTATTGTCTAACATTTTTATTGATGATCTGAGCATGAGAATTTAGCGCACTCTCATTAAATATGCAGATGACACCAAGTTGGGTGGGAGTGTTGGTCTGCTTGAGGGCAGGAAGGCTCTGCAGAGGAACTGGGCTGAAGACAACTGCAGGAGGTTCAACAAGGCCAAGTGCCGTGTCCTGCACTGAGGTTGCAGCAACCCCTGGGCAGTGCTACAGTCTTGGTGGCTTGAGAGCTGTTCTTCAGAGAGAAACTTGGGGGTTGCTGTTTTTTTCTACACAAGCCAGCAGTGTGCCCAGGTGGCCAAAAAGGCCCGTGGCCTCCTGGCCTGTGTCAAGAACAGCGTGGCCAGCAGGACAAGGGCAGTGACTGTGCCCCTGTAGTGGGCACTGGGGAGGCCTCACCCAGGTCTGTGCTCAGCTCTGGGTCCCTCACCTTAAAAGGGACATTGAGGGGCTGAAGCCTGTCCAGCGAAGGGCAACGAGGCTCCTGAAAGGACTAAAGNGACCATTGTATGATTCCACGATTTTTGGATTAAAAGAAGGTACAAAAGAAATCAAACTAATGGGCCAGTACTTCAGCTGTTGCAAACTGGAAAACCTTCAAGGAAAGCTATCTCTGTTTAAGTCTGAACGTCGGATTTTGGGAACTGCATCCCTGTTTGTGCATTTTTCTCCCTGAGTTTTGCACCATTATGAAAAAAAGGGAAGGGTTTAAATGCTGTGCTACTGTGCTTGCCTCTGGTATACTCATCTCACTTCCCTTCCCCTGCTCATAGCACTTTAGATAGACAAAATCTTGTGCTATAAAAACACAAAGTCCATTAGTAAGTGGGTAGTTTATATCCAACAGCAATGCTTATTATGGTACCATATAATTAGAGAATTTAGCACAAGAATCCAGAGATGTGCCAACTGTTTTCTCTAAAGTTAAGTGTTCTGTAAAGAAACCCGAGAACTTTTCTTTCCCCTAGGAAAATCAGAGCAGTTCAGAATCTGTTCTTCACTTAAAATTATTGAATGGTTTGGGCTGGAAGAGTCCTTCAAATTAAGTTTATTCCAACCCATTTATTCCCTTCCTGCCTTTGGAAGGGACACCCTTCACTAGGCCAGGTTGCTCAGATCCCCATCCAGCCTGGCCTCAAACACTTCCAGGGATAGTGCATGCACAACTTCTCTGGACAACCTGTGTCAGCGCTTCACCACCTTCACAGTAAAGAATTTCTTCCTAATATCTAATACAAATTTATTCTAGCTCAGTTGGAAACCATTCCCCCATGACCTGTCACTACATTCTCTAGTCAGAAGTCCCTCCCCTTTCTTGCAGATCATCTTCAGGTACTGCAAGGCTGTAACTATGTCACCTAGAAACTTTTTCTTTTACAGGCTGAGCAAAACCAGTTCCTTCAGACTTTCCTCATAGGAGGTTCGCTCCATCCTCCTAACCTAGTTACTCTAAGAGCAACTTGGTGGTTCTCCTTTGGACTATCTCCAACAGGTTGACATGCTTCCCTTTTCCACTGATGTGATCACTCCATCATAGCAGATCACATGCTAGGACAGAATATATTATGGTGATTTTTCAGTACTTCTGTAGCATAATTCATTTTATTACAAGACTCAGACTGTCCATCAAAACAAATGAATTGGAAATAAGATGTTTTATAAGCATATAAACCCAAAGATGTATAAGGTGCATGTGTGAGATGGTGGGAATTTCTCATCTTTTGTTGCACTCTTTGTACTCCCATCAATCAGTATTTCATCTCTCTTACTGTGGTCATATTGGCAGTCCTGGAGGCCAGACTGGTTGTCTTGGAAGCCAGGTGGGTATTAAATAACACTATAATTTGCCCACTATTATTACTGAACTGCTTTTAAGTCAGCTGTGCCCGACAATATTTGTTTTGAAATCTGTTTCAGCCAATCTTGTAAGACTTACAAAAGTCCTGGATGATCAGTATTCCTTTCTATTGAGCTTTTATTTCTTAGAGTCTGAAACCTTCCTGAACTGTTACTGAAAAATATGATCAATCCACTCAAATTGTATTCATTAGCAGCAAGCTCTAAGAGCTGTAATGCATCCTTTCTCCAGCACAGAAGTGCCTGTGGTACCATACACCTAGCACTTTGGAAGCTGTAACTCCACACCTTGTATTAATAATTAACGCAGGCTTCTCTGGGACAATAATGCCTGGCCCCCTGAAACATTTATTAGTTCTAGCATCTGTAATTCAATTAATAAGCTGTCTCTAAAGCTTCTTTAAATTCACAGTTAGCTAGTGGGGCACACTTTGGCCTATCTTGTGATACAGATAGTTTACCTCTAACACATGATACCAGTGATTACAAAGCTTGATTTTGTTGGTCTGCATTGTTTTTGACACATCCTCGTGCTGTGAAGTCTCATTACTTCCAAGTGGGCATGAATATGTACACATGTACTTTTGGTTTTTTGTTGTACTTTCTGAAGTATTTCTAAGAGTTGCTCATTCTTCCTGTGATCATATTTTATTTATAGCACAAAAGAAATGGAGGACAGACAAAGTTTGACAGAAGTCCTCAGGGATCTACAAATAGAGGCCTTTCATTTAGATAGTTTAGATATTAAGGTAGACATATTAATTCTGTAATCTGTTGAATTGTATTTAACAAGAACGTGTGTCACAGATATGGAAAGGACATGGGAAGCCTGGTCCCTGACTGAATTGGCACCAAGTTGATGCTGAACTTTTAAGGCCAGGAGGTTTAAGTAACTTACAAACCACAGAGGTCAGGAGTAAGTAGTCAGCAGAGTAATTAGTCAGTGGAATAATCTGCTGCAGAGCTGTGGGGGAAGAAAAGCTGAGGAGAGAATGAATATATCTTCTGTTTGATGGCTCCAGCATCATAAGCAATATGAAAATGTCATTTAAAATGTTATTGGTAAAATTACCAAAATGTAAGATATGTCTGTAGAACATCAAAGGCAACTTCATTTCCTTTCTTCCAGCAGTGAAAGAATACTTCCATTATTCTTTCACAAAGTAAATTTTTTTTTTTGGGTTAATAATTTCTTTCAGTTACATAACAATAATAAAAAACAATTTAGAGTGGAAAAGAGCCTTGTGATCATCAAATCCAGCCATTGACGCAGCACTGTCAAGTCCTTCTCTAGTCCAAATCCCTCATCACCACATTTACACACCTTTTTGAAGCCTCCAGGGATGGTGATTCAACCACTTCCCTGGGCAGCCTGTTCCAACACTTGACAATCTTTTGGTGAAGATATTTTTTGTAATATCGTATCTAAATCTCCCCTGGAACAAATTGAGACTATTTCTTCTTGTCCTGTTGCTTGTACCTGAAAGAGACGGATTCTCTCTTCATAACAACCTCCTTTGAGGAGGCAATCTGACTGAGGGTGCCCTTGATCCCCTCCTCCAGATCATCGGAAAAAGCAGGACTCTCCTCAGTACTGACCCTGGGGAATGCCACTGTGACTGAATGACAGATAGATTTAACTCTATTCACCACCACTCTTCTGGCCATGTAACATATGCTACTTTTAAATTAATTATATGGTGATTATTAACTATGTGATGGTTTTAGTTATTACTTCTTAAGATTGGAAACATTATTGCCACAATTTTTAATGCATGTTTGAAACATCTTCTTGTCACGGTCAGTGTGCATTAATGGTCAATGCATTGATACCAGCATTTCTATTAATTAACAACAAAAAAATTAAAGTCTGTTATTAGATCAGAGTATAATTCAGTATAAATGTAAATGAAGATAATACTGCAAGTCTGCCATTTAGACTTAACTGATTTCTTTCATTATTTATACAACAAACTTTTAAGTATGGGAAAGCAATTTATTAAGACAGTGAAATGAGTTGCTTAATGCTTCTTTGATGAAACATGAAAATAACTTAATAAATATTGTGTACATATGTATCCAACAGTTTTGGTTCAGTCTTTCTTGTGCAGCTCAGTTGACTGCACTTGTAACCACTCAGTAAGAAATGGTTGTTTGTGATACAATGATGAACTTAGTCCAATGCAGGGAAATGGAATGAAAATCAGTGAAAAATAGGTTATAAAATGTTTAGGGAAGAAGGGATGTAAGGAGAGAGGAAATTTCAGTCACTGGCAGAGCAGAATCCAGGGAAGCATTCAGGAGCATCAGCAGCATAAAATCTGTAGGTCTAGATCACCCCATTCAGAAAGCAATTTTTTGGTTTGCCCTGGAGAAAAAGCTTAAGTACTAATAAGACCTGAAAGATTGCTTGATGAAGGTCTAGATAGCAGGTGAGTATAAGAAAAACTAGTTTTAATAGAAAAATTTACAAAATTAATTTAAAACAAATCAAAAAGGGGTTTAAGAAAAAATAATATTAGGAATTTGATAGTGGAAAATTCCTTCCTGCTTTGGCTTAACTTTATTTCATACCAGAACAAGTTTGTGGAGAGCTTGAGTGTTTCACTTATAGATGCAAAATGTACTTGTATATACTATAAAGGATTTTTAAAATGTATTTATTGGTGTTTTTATATTATGCCCTTAAATTTCTAACTTATCGTTTCACTCTGAAAAAAAAAAAACCCACCTTAGAATTTGAAAATTTCATATTGTGCAATGTAATAATATAATTAGTGACTGAAAACACAAGTTTTCTGCTCTATAGGTTTTGATTTCAGGAAATTTTCATGAACAAGCCTGAGTTACTCAGTGATAGAAGTGGTAGTAGAATGCTGACCTGGGAGATTGATAGGTGTGCAGTTTATTGAGTCTGCCTGCTTTTATGGCACTGTTCCAGAACTGACTGCTGAATTTAGGAGGAAGCTGCCATCTGCTGTCAGGACTCCCTTACATCTGTGGACAGAGCAGCAAGATTTTGGATTCTGAGGCTCGGGTTTAAAGGCAACCCTTGGACACAAGTTTTCTGAAGCTGAACCAATCTATTTTTTCTGACTTGAGAGGGCTGAAATCTAATTGTAGATTTTTCTGAGAATCAAACTGAAAAATGACATGTGAACAGTGTGCTGTAAAATCTCTGCAGGGCTGAGTGGCTTGGAAAATAAAGAATCCCCAGTCAGTGTCAATCTTAGCTTAATACAGAAAGACCAGACCTAAAAATCCAGAATACACATGTGATCCAGAAGCTCAGGATTGGAAATAAAGGATCTACACCCTTAAAAGGACATGACTTGATCCTCAAGGAGCACTTTTGAGGTGATGAATAAGTGGGCTCTGTGGCTGAGGGGTGGCTGAGTATTTTTCTTTTCTAATCTGAGTCTTTGCTTTCCTGGTGCTACAGGGAGGAAAAAAAAAAAAAACGTGATTAGATTAGCCTTCATAATTTCAAATGTTGGGAAAAGACGTGCAGAGGTCTTGAGAAGGTCAGGTGAACTTGCATTGGCCCTGATGTTTCATCAGCTGTGTTTGGGTGAAAGCATTTGGAAGGAGAGAGTGCTCAGAGAGCTCTCAAATAACAAAAGCTCTCAATGACTGAAAATTAGATTCAGTAACTTAATTTTTTCACTTATGTGCTCTTATTTGGATCCTTGGTACTGCAAGCTAAAGCAATTGTTGCAGTAGATGTCTAAGTTGTGAAAGGCCTTGGCAGATCTTCAGACTGAAGATCACCCTAAGCATTTGCAGTTACTAAAAATACGCAGTTACTAAAAATACACAGTTACATCCACAAATGTTGAGATTTTTTTAACCATTAAATTAGAAAATTTATGATGTGGCTAATGGCCATCTTGTCAGGTAATTTTAATTCTCCTTTTCCCAACTTCATTGCTATACTGTCATCAACACTGCTAGATATTGCAGTTTAACACTATCTCTTTCCTTACTTGTATAAAATATATGAGCAGAAAATATAAGCATGATATTAATTTCACTTTGTAAACTTACCTGTAGCAGTTCTGGAAAGAAAGAAATAAATGCACGTCACAATCAATATGCATCACAATTAGTATTTTCCTAATAGTCTAACTTTTCCCAGGTGCTTTGTGCAATACAATGTAGTAATAAACATAATGTAGAGACCATTGACAGTGTGACAACAAAACAGTTTACAACACTGTGCGCACACTGACAGTTTAAAATTATTAGTCTATTTTGCAGTGGTTTAGGACATTTAGCCTTCAGAGCGCATTTTCTCAGGAGAGACATAATGGAAAGTCATAAGTAGAAATTGGATTAAATGGAGGAAACATTAGTGTGCACTTGATCTCATCTCTTTATTGTTTTAATCCATGGACTTTATGCATTTTATAAAGAGTTTAAAAGCCTTCCTTTCATCTTTATATTATTTAACTTATATATCTCAACTGGCAAAATTTTAGTCTTTTGAGGACCAGTGAAGCTACATTTCAAAGAAATTACTCTGCGAATGGTACAGCTAGAAAAGATGTATGTAAAAATTCAGAAGAGCTAAATTAAATGTAGTATTGAGAAGGGTGGGCACAAGGGAACCAAAGCTCTAGATGTACACACACATGTCTCTCCCAGCCTGGGAATGTGTCCTAAGATTCCCGTGCAGAGGGGGGAGGTTCGAATGTATCCAGAGTAAGACTAAGACACAAATGAGACCAACACTGGTAATCAAAATGATTCACTATCAAAGAAGAGAGCAAGGAAGAAATTAGAAGAGTAAGAAAAAGCAAAGGATTACAGAAAGCAAGAAAGGTGACCACCACCAAGAATCCGCAGCATCCTACAAAAATCCTTCTTTCTTCTGTCAGAATAACTGTTGGAATAACAGGAATAACTGTGCATCACATAAATGGGCAGTAGCTGAACTGCAAAAGTCAGTTTACTGATTTACTGTGACTAAATGTATTTGGTAACCTTAACCAGACATAGGCAGGTCTCAGAGCTCCAAATATGTATGTATTTGTATCATGTGACTGAAGTTTCTGGTATTTTTGCATTACATATACATTAAATATATAGTCTTCTGCAAAATACAAAAGCTCAGAGCTTTCCTTTCCTAACATTACTAAGGGAACAAGATTTTACAAAGCTCTATGAGGAGTAAAAAAATTACATTAATATGATAGAGACAATAAAAATTTTACTATAATATAATCTGTGTCTCTTTTTTGCCCTCATTTTCCAGGGAAGCACAGCTTTTTGTTGAAAAGTTTGAAGGTGCTCTTGGAAAAGGAAAAGGAAAAAAATTCTATGCATACAAAGTGATGATGACCAAGGTAAACTGAGTTTCGCTGACTTTCTGTAAAGCTAATGGGAAGCCTTCTGGAGATTATTGCCATGGTTATTCATTTTCCATAGTAACATTCCTTGACTTTCTATGGATTTTAAACTTTTATTTTCATTGCTCTTGTGTGAAAATATTTATAATGAAAGCTTATGGTTTGATTTTTGAAATTTGTCATCAAAACAAAAATCAGCCACTTTACAGGAGTTTGCAAGAGTTCAATATCTTGTGAAAGTTAATTTCTCGTGGTGTAGATTGGGTATTTGTGTGGACTGAATTAAAATTTCAGTCTTTCCCTTGAGACAGCTCTCTGTAAAAGATGAAGAAAAAAAGAAAGAGAAAGAGAAAGAGAAAGAGAAAGAGAAAGAGAAAGAGAAAGNAGGAAAAGGAAAAGGAAAAGGAAAAGGAAAAGGAAAAGGAAAAGGGCAAAAAAGATTGGTACAAAAGGAAGTGCTTAGCTAATAATTCTTCTTGTGGTAGAAATAATAACTGCACACAAATCCAGTAAAAGACATATTAAAACAAACAAAAGGAGAATGCGCTTCAGAAGCAATTACTTTGTGGA
>VYXD01003081.1:177289-218535 GCA_013397195.1 Hylia prasina
GGGCACTGAGGTGATTGTGTTATTTTTTTTCTTTTCTGTGACTCTTTTGCAGAAATGGATGAAATTTCAAAGAGATTTTGAAAATTTTAAGACAGCCTGCATACCCTGGGAAATGAAAATCAAGGAGATTGAAAGTAAGTAAGATTAGAATCTAGTATCATATTTCTGATGTCTGCCAAAGAGATAAATTTCTTTAGAATATATATCTGTATTAAATGCATAGTTTAAAATCAATGAGTATTCATTTTTTCAGTAATATTTGCTGAGCTTGATAATATAACTAGTTGAAAATTTTCTTCTGAGAATATCACTTTACAGAAAAAAAGTGTCTTTGTACAGGTAGTAGTTAAAGAGCCAGTGTTGAAATTAATCCTAGAAAAGTGTGATTGGGATTTACCCACCCATTTTATTCACCTTCACTTTATTTTGTCTGTATTTATTTTGTACAAATTATACTATGTAGGCTGTATTGCAACTATTTCTGCCACTTTTGCATTGTCTTGAGCTTCATGTAAGTTGTATTCCTCTCATTGTCAGCCACATAATAAAACACAGAGAGAACAGTATTGGTCTTGGATGCCCCAAATATAAACGAGGCAATGTAGTTAGTTCTGTGGGTATATTTGAGAATAAGGGTCAGTCACAAGTCAGTTTTGTGTTGCAGTTCCAGAACTGAATTTAAACTGCAGCCCTTTATTTGAAGGAGATTTGACTTAAGTGCATGGATACCTGAGTGAAGGTCTGCCACTTACATTCCCTTTACAACAAAGGCTTCCCACTACAACATAAAGAGCCTTTCTCAGCTGAGTCTGACTCTTCCAGTCCTCCAGCTATCTAAAAAGATCAAGTAACAGCTTGAAGCACTGGGTTATCTCAGGTAGGCTCCCTTCTTCAAGATGCAAGTCCCTTCTAGCACAGGGAGACTGGCTTCAGAACAAAGGGCATCAAGCTCTGCTGTACTGCATCCTCATGTTGACAGTAGGTGAATTTGGTGCTGTGGTTTTGATGTTTAAAAGAGAAGTTGACAAATGCATGAAGTATTTATATTTAGGAAATAGATGTTTCTTTTCCTTACAAAACAGATATTCAGTATTATCTGCCTCACTGCAAATGTTCTAGATGGATGTATAGCATTCAGGATAACTGATACAAGAACTATAACTCAGTGCATGAAAAGAAGGTATTCCCAATACAACAGTGGTATAGGGATTTGAGCAAAAGAAATAATGGGGCATGGAGAGGTCTACAAAAGTAACCTGAAATCAGAAATATTCACAATTTCCTGCACTGCATTTTTTGAGTCCATAGCATCCCCCAAAGGCTATAGTTTGGTTATAACTGGGTACTCTGTGTGTCATAACCAGATAGATTAACTCAAAGTCGCTTGATTTATACCTCTCCCCAGACTTCCCAGTATGTTGGTCACTGCTAAGATTGGCCTCTTTGCACAAAATTTCAAAATGATGGTTTAATTCTGAATGACGAATAAAGCAGATTCAAAATTCTGAAATCCTTGACAGAATGGCTTGTTCATTCCTTTGCACAGCTGTGATAAATGTCTCTTTGTTGGCCTGTTTTTATGCTTTGGTATTATACCTGTTAAAGTGTATTCAATTTTCTACTGATTGAGCATTGATTGTTACATTAAAATATGAATAGATGCCTCCCAAATAACACAAGATATATTAACTTCATATTACAGACTAAAAAAAAATGGTCTACATGTCTGCAAAAGAGTTTGGAAATAACAATATAAATAAGTCTGTCTGAACAGAGAGAATTACTTTTCATTTGCTCTCAGTGTGCTCCAGGCTTCCAAACTAGTGTGTGAAAAACCTACTGAAAGGTCATTTTTTGCCCTGTAAATGAATGTTAATGGAACTGAAATCTAGTACTTTTCTAACTGACAGCTCTCCTATAGTCAGAGGAATTGTGCTGAAGCAAGCTGGGGTTGAATTTGAGCTTTTATTTTTGTTTGCCTTGACTTGCAAAGCATGGGTCAAATCAGGCTCTTGGCTCTCAGTGCTTCCCCTGCAGCCTCTGACCTGTGCACAGGTCTGGGTCAGGGGCTGGAGTGTGTGAGGTCAAATCCTTCACCTAGAGATGGGACTTGTTGCACACCTGGCTACAGATAGAGCTCATAAACAGAAAAGTAAGAGAAATAAAAGCTACAAACACTTGCAGATAATGTTTTTCATATCTTGTGAAAAAATCCAGTGAGCACTCTTGTAACAGCACTGACGAGTGTTTTATTGTCTTGGAAAGACTTTCCCCACTGGCTAGTTCTGGGCTGGTTCTGCTTCAGCATGACAAGAATGCTTAAAATCCACATCAAACAGAAAAATGTATCAAAATAATTGAAACATACTTCTAGAGATTACTTAATAAAAATAGCAAGCATCACAGCTGTTATATGACCCTAAATACTCCATTTAACAATAATTTTATATTTTGTTATATATTATTTTCTGTTTTCTCAGCCAGGTCAAAGACATACCAGTATGAAATATGCAAAATGTTATTAGAATTATGGTATAAAGAAAAAAATAAAATTAAAATTAATTACATTTAGAATTAATTAGAATTTTAAATTCATTAAAATTAGAATCAAACAAATGTGTAAAAGCCTCTCCTGATTTTATTGCTTTATATAAATTTTGTGCATCCTTAGATAAAATAACATCAAAGGTCTAGCTTATCTGCATTTTCATCACATCTCATGTTTTCACAGGTCATTTTGGCTCATCAGTGGCATCTTATTTCATATTCTTGCGTTGGATGTATGGAATAAACATGATTCTCTTTGGACTGACCTTTGGTCTTGTAATGGTGCCTGAGGTGGGAATCTTTTAAATTATCTTTGAGGATTTCCATGTGGATTTCTGTCTTTGCAGTGAGATTTCATAGGATTCGAGCTTTAAACAAGTTTTTATTCTCTTTGTGCTCCATTTGCAAGTATTAGACTGTACTAAGCCTGTAAAGATGGGCTTCCTTTGTGGACAGTTGTCTCTACAGAGAGATGTCTTGAAATAGACATGACAAGAAAATGTAAATTATATTTAGGGTTGTCTTCTGAAATGGTTTTTGAAGTCTGGGATGACATAAGTGTGGGGGATTTTTTTGTTGTCTGGGGGAGTGGGTTTGTTTGTTTGTTTGCTTGCTTCTTTTTGGTGGATCTATGCATAACAAAATAGAGGGACTGAGACTAAGAAAAAACCAGGGAGTCTATCTTGACTAAATGTGCATTGCAATAGAAAGATGCATCCTGGGGCTCAGAGGATCCTTTCACACGCAATACTCACATGTTGATAAGGTGTAACGGGGCTGTAAAGAGACCTCTCATATTTTGCACTGTGCAACATCTCTTTTAAGAGTGGTGCTTAGAACAGATATTGGACTCAGATATGAATTACTTCTATGAAATGTAATACTTCCTGAGTTTCTTTGAGCCACCATATTGCCCTTTCAAAAGCAGGGCTTTTATGGAATAAAAATTATTGTGCCATCTGCCTGATTTCAATACCCTATATTCCTCTTATTTTTCTCATTTTGTAGTAAGCAGATAAGAAAGCCAGGTAAGAATTTCCAACTTCCCAGCCCTGCATTTCAATAGCATGATCCCTCCAGCTAGATCCCTACAAATCTATCGGATTTGATGAGATTCATCATCTGATATCATTGCAAAAACATCTCTCAATGATTTTTGAGTGGTCTCGGGAATTAGAAGATGTCCTAGCTGACTGGATGCTGGCAAGTGTTGTTCCAATTGTCAAGAAAGGCAAGAAGGAAACTACAAGCCTGTCAACCTCACTTCAGTGCCTGGTAAAGTTAAGGGGAAGATTTTTCTGTGAGGTATTGAAAAGCGTCTGAAGAACAATGCAGTGATTCACTGCATAAGAGGATAGTCTGGCTCATCAAACCTGTGATCCTTTTATGACAAAATTGATCAAGGGAAGCCAGAGGATTCACTCTTTTTAGATTTCAGTTAAGCTTTCAATACTTTTTCAATAGTGTCTCTCTTAGTATCCTTATGGATAAAATGTGCAGCACACAGCTGGACAAACATATCATGGGATGGGTGAGCAAATGGTTCATGGCTCAGGCACAAACGGTTTCAGTGAATGGGGTGACATCAGACTGGTGACCTGTCAACAGTGGTGTTCCACAGGGCTCCATTCTTGGCCCTGTGTTCTTCAACATCTCCATAAATGACTTGAACTCAGGAGTGGAAGGGATACTAAGCAAGTTCATAGATGATCTAAAACTGGGAGGACCTGTTGACTCCCTCAAAGGCAGGGAGGCCCTGCAGGGAGATCTCAGCAAATTAGAGTGCTGAGCAATCATCAACCATATGAAGTTCAGCAGAGGAAAGTGCCAGATTTTACACGTGGGAATGGCAATCCTGGCTGTCCACACAAACTGGAGAATGAGCAGCTGGAGAACAGTGCTGTGGAAAGGGACCTGGGGGTCCTGGTCAGTGGCAAGTTGAACATGAGCCAGCAGTGCCCTGGCAGCCAGGAGGGCCAACCCTGTCCTGGGGGCATCAGGCCCAGCAGTGCCAGCCGGGCAGGGGAGGGGATTGTCCTGCTCTGCTCTGAGCTGGGGCAGCCTCACCCTGAGTTTTTAGGTGCCACAATATAGAACAGACATTAAGCTGTTAGAGACCATCCAAAGGATCATGGAGGGTCTTGAGGGGAAGCCATATGAGAAGCATCTGAGGTCACTTGGTCTGCTCAGCCTGAAGAAGAAGAGATTGAGGAGAGACCTCCTCACAATCTACAACTTCCTCGTGAGGGGATGAGGAGAGGCAGGCACTGATCACTTCTCTGTGGTGACCAGTGACAGAGCCTATGGGAACGACCTGAAGTTGTGTCAGGGAAGGTTTAAGCTGGATGTCAGAAAAATATCAGCTGGATATCTTCACCCAGAAGGTGGTTGGGTACTGGAACATGCTCCTCAGAGAATTGGTCACAGCCCGAAGTCTCACAACATTCAAGAAGTTTTGGACAATACTTTCAGGCACATGGTGTGACTCTTGAAGATGATCTTTTGCAGGACCAGGAGTTGGACTTGACAATATTTGTGAGTTCCTTTCAACTCAGCCTATTATGTCATTCTGTGATCTTCCTAAGAACCAAACCAGAATAAGTGTCTGACAATTTTCAGAGTGAGCCTGGAAAAGATCCCATGAGGAGATGTACTGGGTCTGAACAAGCATCTTGCCAGCAGCAGGGGAATAGTCAGAATCCAAAAAACTGATTCCCTAGTATCTTCCCATGCATTTAATTTGAAATATCCCAGAAAAATCCCTAATGCAAGGAAAATTAATATTTTTGTCTTTGTTAGATAAACACCATTCTTTAGAGAAATATAGGAGGACTTCTGTGCTGCCTTTGAATATAAGAGAAGCAGTTTGGCAATCTGTTGATACTAGTGGAACTTTAAATTTATAACACATCACTGAATGCATATGTTAAACAGTTTCGGTCTGTAACGAGGAGCAGTGGAAGGAACTGTAGAAGTAGGTCATTCCCATTAAGGAGTTTAAGAGCATAAAACCAGTCTTTCAGAGATGACAGATCACTATCCATTGCTTTTGCTGCTATTTTGCTTTAAAATATAAATAATTTTCATTTTTTGGTTCCAGGCTTTGATGGGTAAGCCATATGGTTCTTTGCCTAGAAAAACTGTCCCAAGAGCTGAAGAAGCAACTGCTATGAATTTTGCTACTCTCTGGGATTTTAGTGTAAGTGCATAATCTTGCAATATTGCATATCCACATGACTTTCATTCACAATTACTTCATTATTTAATGTTCAGTTACATAATATAAAGTATTTCAAGAAGTAATTCACAAGAGAATTAATTTACATTTTTTTTCACAAGTTCTCTGTATAGATGTTTCTTTCAGACAAAACACATAATGAAGTTTGATGTTCACAAGCATGTCTCTGTGTACGTAGCAATCCAAAGACACATGAGGAAACATCTCGAAGCTTGTTTGGCATTCTGGAGTACTGAATTTCCATTTAAGTGTGAATTTGGTTTCTGCTTTTATATGACTAAGATTCTGAATTTTACAATGCAGTATGAGTTAGGAAAAAAAGAGAAAATACTTTAAAAATAACAGTGAACTATGTACATTTTATCCCTTCGACTACATACAATGTCAGTGATGGATTCTTCTTGGATAAAAAAAAAGAGTTGGAAGAACTTTCTAAAAACCTGTGTATGTGACATTTTGCAGTGACTACTTCCTCAAATGACGTCGCATCTAGTGCATCAGAAGTATATTTGAGTGACAGTAAGAATAAATCTAAACACGTGGCTAGGAAGTTAGATAATGATAATGAAATGATGAAATAAGAAATAAAAAAATATCTCCAGGGAGATATTGGAGAAAAAAAGAATTATAGTAACTTGAAGATTTTTTAAGGAGAATAGGCTAGAAGAGCTTTATACAGAAGATCAGAACAAAGCTTGTAAAATAAATGTATTTGAGAGAAGATAGATGAAGATGTGGAAAGACAGGAAAAGTTTTTAATAATTGTCAGAAACATAAACTGACAGGTATGAAGAAGAAAGTACAATAAATAACAAAATAGCAGTAAACAGAATGAGCAAATGCAAACATAATAAATATATAAATAACGCAATGAAAGAGATGGATCCCCTGAAATAATGAGGGGAAAAAAATTCTTGAGGCATGTCAGATTGACAAATATTCCCTGAAGACAATGACATCTTTGTTTGAACAGCACAGGAAATAGTACCTTTCACCTCCTAGCAACACTTGTATGCTACCAGGTAAGTTAGAAATAAATGACCGCACATCACCTATCAATATTTTATTCTAAACAAAACCCCAACAAAACCAAAAAAACTCCAAGCCCTATGTAAGGACTTAAAAAATGCAGCAGGAAACACTGTCCCCATAAAATAATCCAACATAACGGAACCTGAGATAAGCACAGATGCTGCAGTAGGAAGGAGTTAATTCCAAGCCTAACAAGAGGTGAAAGCTTGGTTACCATCTAGACAAAAATTCCCACTGTGGCAAACGGTGACAAAGGAAGCATGTGCTTGTCCACATGCCATCCCAAGTCATGGGAACCTCGTGGATACCTGGAACTTGGACTGTATAAAGGTGATACCACAGATGAATGTCTTGGGACGCTACCACTAAGAAGACCAGGGTGAAAAAAGACTGGCAGGATGCCACATGAATCCTCATGATGATAGTGTGTCTTTCTACTGGTGGTATCTTTCTACTCAATCTCTCTGTCTCTCCATCTCTCTTTCTCTCAGTCTTTACCCCCCTTCATTCCCATTTCTTTCTCTCTCTCTGTGTCTCTCTCCCCTTCACACTTACTGTTAAGTAAATTCTGTACTGTTGAATTCAGCGTATGGTCTCTTATGGTCACCTTATTTTGGGCAGAGACATCTCTTCATAAATGGATCATAACATCCCACCACTCTCTAAGACAAGTAAAGAACAGATGAGATCAGCATGCCTATTCTGCTTTCTTTTGTGTTTGAAGTTGTATTCACATTACTGTGAATACAACTTCATGGCAAAGGGAAACCTATTTGGATTTTGATATACTCTACTTGGAATTCAGTTTTAACATCTAGCTGACAGATTATAATCCAGTCATAAAATATTAGAGTCTCAAGTCTTATTATAACACATTCAATCATAGTCCTTTATGTTAGGTTCAGAAAGGAGTGAAAGAGATCTTCCATGCATGCCTACTTTTACAGAGTTGAAGTTATTTTTAATCTTGAGGTGAAGCGCTGTGGAATCAACCAACTGAATGATACACAGTGCAGGAATTATCCCTGTCATGCAGAACACAGAGATTAAAAAAGCATATTAATAATTTTGGGCACCCAAAAGGCTCTCCAGATCTACATAAATCTGTATTGAAATCTGGTGTAAAATGGAATTATAGGATGCTTTAGTGACCAAAAAAATGCAATATATATACTATTGAATTTGAATGTGTCCTGATTGGTGCAGATGTTTTATTAGTATTTAGCAAGAAATGTGCTCTATTAGAATACTTGCCTAATTAGAGACGAGTATCTTTTTATCCATTATGCATAGGCACATATCTCAAATCAAGTCAGAGATGAAGAAAAATGAGATATGCGGACCAAGACATTTTGAACAATATTCATGTGTGTTGTATATTAATACTGGATTTTCAGCTTAGAATTGTGAATTAGGTTTTTCAAAAATGCCTGTGACTCATTTAATGTATGGTAAAAACCTCAATAAATCAAGTGCTTATTTTGAAAAAATAAATAAGAGAAAGATGTTACTAATTTTAGGGAAAGTGGACAACTGAAAATCAGAAGGGAAGTAAATGTTTTTTTAATTTACCAACCCTTCATGCTATTGCATTGCCAAATTATGCGTGGTCTATCCTCCAATTAAGTGGTCAAATACTACATTTTGCACTTGGAATTCTTACATCCACTACATAGATCTTTTGCACACTTAGACTCAGCTCCAAGGCTGTAAAAAATAGAATATAAGTTAACTGCCTTTCTCAGAAATTCAAAGGTTATCTTCTCTTCTAAATGTCTTAATATGAATTAGCTAGGTACTAATGTATGTATATTAGTATGTATACCAATGTATGTATAATCAGCCATAAAATGCCCCTACCTGTCAGTTATCATATATGCTGAATGATTACCCAATGAATAACAGACAACTGTTATTAGACAAAGAAGGCATATGAGATTTTCCTATCAAATTCATGCAAATAAATTTTAGAAAGGTGAACATTAAGTTAAAAAGAAGGGATTTTATCTGCGAGTAATCCAGAAAATGAACCTTGGAAAACAATATGATTCTTTTACAAGAAGTATGTTGATGAAGAAGTTTTGACTCATTAAATTGTAGATGGACTGTTAGTGATCAGTTTTAAAAGATTTTGAGGTTGTTATGAAATATTCTGTCTTTTTGAAATAAAGGGACATGTTTTCTATCCTCTGAGCTTTATTACAATAATATTTGCAACTGATTTAAATTCACTGAAATCAGTTTTAATACCTTGTTGTTGATATATTTACTGATTATGTGTTTAATTAAGAAAAGTAATATTATAATTTTTTTCTGACTTTTCAGGGCTTCGCACAGTATTCTGTACTCTTTTATGGCTATTACAATAACCAGAGGACAATTGGGTGGCTCAAGTTCAGGATGCCTCTTTCATATTTCCTTGTTGGAGTTGGGTCTATTGGCTATAGCTTTATGATTGTCACTCGAACGTAAGTTCTCCTTGCCTCTGGAAAAAAGTACATTCAAAAAGGCATGTAATTCCAGTGTTGACCCTGGAGACTGTCTTTTTAAAAAAAGCACTGATTCTAAGTACAAGACAATGAAAGATCAAATGTAAGCTCAAAGTTATGTAAGACTCCTTCAACCTGTATTTATTTATCTGTTCTTCTGAACCAGAAGTTGTGTTACAGTGCTGTGAAAGTAGAAACAACAAAGCACTTTTTTCCTGATCTTCAAAATCAAAAATTAATTCATAAAGGGAGGAAGACATCTGTCATCTTTTCATATACTTGGCATCTAGTTGATTTTCAGCTAAAATCTGGGAAATTCAATAATTCTAGGTTTAGTGGTACTTTATGTGAGTTAAACCTTTTTATGAAGGAAGAACACAAGAAAGAAGCAAATGGCAAATAATCCTGCATGTAGCTCATTGTCCACAGCAAATGCTACCAGTTAATATAATCTTTAACAGCCTTAGTTCAAGCAATATGACCACCTAACACAGTAGTACAGTCAGCTCTAGCAGTGGTTTTATAAAAAGCCTGTCGTGAAAAAACAAGATGCTTGCAGTTCAAGATTCAAAGACACTTTTAAATACAGAGAAAAATGCAGTTAGGGTATTCCATTTTGTTCTAAAGCCAGTATTTTTCATTTGCATGAGCACTAGATTAATTCATGTTCTGTTTTGAAATTGGCCTCCTGCATAAGGGAAGAATCATATGAGAAAAAAAAAAGTCTTCAGTCATATATATGTGTTTTTAGAGAGGAAACAAACTAGTACAATAAAATAGCAATTGATTTAGTTCAAAAATATATTTTTCAATATGTTCGATAAAACATCTGCCAAGATTAGAAAAGTCTTAGTCTCAGACAATTTTGTTTCAATGACTCTCACTCAGACAAAAAAATATTCCTGATTGCAGAACACGCTGTAGCCCAAAACAAAGGAATATCCTTGAGAAAAAAATACTAATGTGCTAACTTTCCATCTGGCCGTATGGCGGTAACTATGACCAATATTTGGGTAATCATATGAGAGTTCTTGCAGTCTTCTGGTTTTTTCTATTTCTCCAGAAAGAAGCACAGTGAGCAATGTAATGAAAGCAATGTAACAGGAGGTGCTATCATTTTTCTGCTGTGGTCTGAGAACTGAGAAAGGTCTATGTGAAAAAGATAGTGAGGATTATAAGCACTATTATTTTATTTAGGGGAAATGTTTAGATGTAGGACTCCTCTCTTCAGCTCTTGCAGCGTGTAACATAAAATCGAAACATTTCTGATCTCAAAGAGATTATATTCTAATCACAAGGATGTTCATTATTTCATTAGAAACTCTCGAAAAGGAAATGTCTTAGTCTTTAAACCAGAAGCAGGGCAGACTTTACCAAGAACTTTTCATGATCTCTGACTCTTCTGGATATGACCAATCCTGGTATTGATTTTTGTCATCTCAGGAAGATTTTCTGTATTTACTTACTATTCTCTTCCTGCATTTCAGAGCATGTATTTAATAGGGCTTTTAAAAAATGTGGTATGTAGAATGCATTAATATTAATAACTCTGCTGCATTATTGAGACTGAAAATAAGTGATGCCTTTTCCTGACCAGAAATACTGAAGACTACATGATTTGTACCTTATCAGCATGCTCTTTCCTTGTGTTTAATGACTTGAATTAGGCAGCAAAGTATGCAAGCAATACCACGGTTCTTACATGGATGAAACCCCCTTAAAAAAGAGAAAATTGAACTCAAAATGAAGCTTAATCTGAAGAAATGCTTCTCTAAAGAAACAATCTGATGTTTCTGGACACTGTAATAAATCTTTTTTGTATGTGCTTAGGATATGATAGGGAAGATAGCTGTATGAGTGCTATTTTATTCTGAAAGAAATTCAGAAGGAAACAGGATGCTTTCTTCTGTCCTGTTATTTTAGAATATTTATTATATTCTTTGTTATATTTATTTTGATTTGTCTTATTTATGTATTTATTTTGTTTATTGTCATTTTAGAATATTTTGTTTATTAGCTTTTTCTTCTTCTATTTGTGAACTCTCTAATAAAGTCTATAATAGTTCAGGATGCTCTGCACCTTTCTATTTAATAGATGTTCTCAATATGGTTTTTCTATAAAGCTTCTTATCCAGCAGAGTTACTGTGAGAGGTTAATGGAATACATTCATTCTTTCTCATCAAAAGGCGCACAGTGAGCTCATGAAGTGTCTAAATATGAAAATCTCCATCTTGCACACTCGTCTGAGAAAAAATGATTTAGTAAAGCATAACTGACAGCAAGAATGATGTAGAGCTTTTCAGAAAACAAGTTAGAATTCAGGAACCATTTAATAGTCATGTCTACAAAGCAGAACTAGTGCTAACAAGGTCTTCCCGTGTCTTTCTCTTTTTTGTAGAATGGCAAAGAATGCAAATGATGATGGTGGCGGGGATGACACTAGCTTTAATTTCAGCTGGAAAATGTTCACAAGCTGGGACTACCTGATTGGCAATCCTGAGACAGCAGATAATAAGTTTGCCTCCATCACAACAAGCTTTAAGGTAAAACAGAGTTTACTAAGGAGAGGCAACACAATTTGGCTTTCACACTGGTATGAATCAGATGGAATTAAGGTCAAGAGTTAGGTGTGCTGAGGCATAGAAATAGATACTCAAGTAGGCATCTGTACATCCTTCTGGGTCTCTGTGTCTTGCCATCAGATCTTTTTCTTTTTAATTGAAAGAAATAACATCAGCATCTTTTGTGTCCTGTGTGCTGACAGTACCAGTTTTAGAAAACAGATTCTACTGTAAAAATAATATTTTCCTTTTTGTCATCTCTGATGGTTTCCAGTTTCTATGGTGTTTGTCTGAAAAACTTTCTAAAATGTTGCTCCCCTTTTGCCAGCCTCACATTGCCAACTTCTCTTGTAACAGAGGAGATATCATAAGACAAAGCAATAGAAAAATCTGCATAGGGCTATTTATCAGAAGAACTGGCCTCAGAATTTTGAGTTTATATTTATTTTTCAGTGTTTTTATTTTCAAATTATTTACAAAATATAGCGCAATTTGCAAGGCAATGTTCTTAGGCCTCTTTCCATTGTGTAGGGTATGTTGATTTCAGGAGTAATTGTGTAAGAAATCTGCAGCAGGATGTAAGATGCAGGGCTGTGAAAACAGTGGAGGGGATTTGTTCCATACGATGAATGATAAAAAATGTGTTTGTGCTGTAGGGTGGCTGGGACACACAAGTGTAGCATGCAAAAGGAAATTTAATTTTTGCTGTAATAATGTGCAGGGAATACACAGGTGAAATGTTGTGAGACAATGAAGATGCTGGCTTGCAGTCACTCTGACAAGGGGGACACCATGGGAGCTGGAGCACTGAGCAGCAGCTGCTCTGCTCAGCTGCACCTTTCCTGTGGACA
This sequence comes from Hylia prasina, assembly GCA_013397195.1. Taxonomy (NCBI): domain Eukaryota; kingdom Metazoa; phylum Chordata; class Aves; order Passeriformes; family Sylviidae; genus Hylia; species Hylia prasina. Next base: position 190,009 of record VYXD01003081.1, read on the forward strand.
GGCCACAGGGGTACAGCCACCACACCCCCTCACCCTGCCTGCATCCTCAGGTGCAGGCACAACAGAACTGCCCTCAAGAGTAAGTCATCAAGAGACGATTCCAAGAAAGCAAATTCTCGAGAAATGTCGATTTAAAGCACTGAATCTGTATGAGCTTCCCTGCCTGCCTACTAAGAGCAGATGCTGAAAGCTATTTGGGAAAGAATACAAATCAGTCAAGAAAAAGGCTTAATTTTGAGAAATAAACTCATGAAGCTTTACTGTAATTCATCAAACAAGCAAGGAACCTCAGAAAGAAAGGGTGAAGTCGTGGCTTGGGTGGGGTCATGGGAGCTTTTTGAAAGCTTCTGCAGTCTCCTGTCATTTTTTGTGACAAAACACACCCTGTAAAAGGAGCAGGGCCATGAAAGGCAATTATTATGATGAAGTTCAGCTTCCCCTCAGGGCAACAGATCTCTATACCAAAGTCAGAAGCTGTAACAAAACTTCTTTTCATGAGGACACTCCAGACCAAAAGCTCTTTCAGATTTTTGGAGATTGTAGTTGCCTCAGAATCTAAATATTTATCAGTTATGATCAAGGGTAAATGCGGGGAAAACATTTTGTCCTGCAGTTTGAAGCTGTGCACTGTCCAAATTTTTTGGGATTCCTCCATCTCAACTATCTTTTCATTCTTTCTGAGTTCCTTACTTTCAGAGTAAAACATTTTCCTCTTTTTTCACAAATACACATTTTTAAAGCATGACATTTCCTTTTCTGACAGACAATCACATATTTATCCTGCTGTATCACTCAACCTCCTATCACCTTGCAAACTGGAAGAACGTGATGGGTTTTTTTGACACATGAATCCTAGTGTAACAGGACTCACTGGGGACACACTTAACAAGGGCAAAGGAAACCCTGGGGAGCCAAAACCCCAGAATCTGCCAGGACCTGAACAAGGCTTTATGAGATAATATACATTCATCTCAAAACATGAACCTCAGATGCCCATCTGCACCTTTGTAATTTGTTTAACTGACCTAAAAATTGAGAAAGAAATGTGGGGCCTTGACCATTAAAGTATTCATAGTATTTTTTTCTTTCTAACAAGTGCAGGAAGCAATTGTGGAGGAGCAGGAGAGCCGAAAAGAAGAAAATATTCATTTGACTCGATTCCTAAGGGTTCTTGCTAACTTCTTAGCCCTATGCACTCTTGCTGGAAGTGGCTACCTCATCTTTTTTGTTGTCAGAAGATCCCAACAATTTGCCTTGGAAGGTCTGGAGAACTACGGGTGGTGGGAAAGAAATGAAGTTCGTGCTATTTCTATAATAGATGTGGTTTGAAACTGTGTTCCTCAGCTTTGCATGTTGCCTTTTTCCCTTTGATAATTTAAACACTCTGAGTGTGGATGGGAAGTGTCTAACAAAAGAATTGCTTGTGTCTCTCTGCTTCTTACTTCATCAAATTTCTCCTTTGCTTCTTTCAAATATCCTTTAGTATTTAGTTTTCATTTGAGGCCTCTATATTTCCTCCTCTGTGCTTTTAGGATTGTTTTCCGAACACTCTATGGATTCATGAGATCTCTTCAAGAAACCCACTCTCTTCTTGCTTTTCTCCTGAGACTGGCTTAAGCAGAGTGATTGATCTGTGGGCACAGAGAAAGTGATTTGGGACCTCATGGACACAACCCTGCAGTGTAGCAACAGGTTGAAACTAAGGGCTTCCAGTTCCATTTGCCCTGTCCAAGAGTCCCATGCCATTTTTTTAGTGCCTAATCAGTGCCTAATGCTTTCCTCACAGGCAGATGCAGCCTGCCTGATAGAGGTGTATAGTGAAGATGGTGATTTTGTTTGCTATGACAGTGTGCAGCATGCACCTGAAGTCAGTGTGCTGTATGAAAGCCTGGGAAGGTTTTACTTACTTAGCAAAAATGCTACTGTGCACGATGTAAAAATACCTTGTTACTTCAAGCTTATCTTCTGAGCTGGAGTGTAAAGTACATACCTGACTTAAAGTAAGGCAAAAAGGTGCTAGCCTTATAAAGCTGATGAGATGGGCAGTGATGGAAAAAGGAAAACAAATCCAGAATTTTCAACACCAAAGTCTGACTGAGAAAGTGACATTAAAATATAACCCACGTCTGGTATCCAGGGAAAAAGGGCTGTTGAGAGTGGATTAAGTTACTTGTTATCACATTTTAGCTTGATGGGAAAGGAAAGATTGTGTACTAATCTTCTTGATTTAAGGCAGCACAAGCTCTGAGACAACAGAGCTTGTAGAAATTCAGCTTTCTCTCATTTTAAAGGTGTGGTAACAGATTTGTGCTAAAAAGAAATGGGCTACCAAAGGCTGTTATATTTGTTTATACCATAATCTGGAAAGTGAAAAACTATGAATGCTCATAGTTTTACTTTTGTGTCTATAATAAAAATATACTTCTAAGGTGACAAGGTTAAGATCCGGAGCAGGTGTGTCTCTAAAGGAGAGTGGGTAAAGCAACACTGGCATTATTTGGCTAAATTTTTTTTCCTATTGACAAGTAATTAACATATTTGTGAGTACAAAACATTGCGCTTGATTGATTGGATATTAATATTTAATTGCATAAATATATTTGGCTTCTGAGTGAAATTCACACATTTTTCTTAGTTTATGGATCAAATTTTCTTATTTTTACATCAATATATGTATTGAGGATTTGATCAGAAAAAAATCCCAGTACCTAATATACAACTTACAGTAAACAAAAATGCAGCTCCAACATACAAGGCAAGCAGCAGTATCTAAAATTTGACACTCTTCATAAAAGTATTAAGCTGCTTTTGTACAAAATTTCATTATACTAGATTCATTAAGGGGATGAACATTGTTTACATGCAATTATGTGGTAGAGAACCATGGTAAATAAATTTTTTGTCATCTCTTCCTGAAGGTCACAACATAATAAAAGGCTGCTAATGACATTGTAGGAAAGAACTTTTTCTCTCTGACCCTCCTTCTCTCTATTAATGTTGTAAATTTTTTATCTCCCTCTCCATATCAGCAGTATCTAGTTCTGTCACAGCACAATTCAGATACAATTGTCTAGTGTGTCATGAAGAGGAGGATATTAGTGGAAATAGACTGGGATGGTGTGTGGATTTCAACTTGTGATACTGAGAACAGATTTTGGATTTTATTAAATCAAAACCCAAATAAAAATAAGTAATGGAAATGTATTTTTCACCCAAATTAAATAGTAATTTATTTCTAACATTTCTCTGTAAACTTCTTTTCCACTCTCCTCAGGTGAACACAGTTATGTCACTTTTAGGAATGTTCTGTCCAACTTTATTTGATGTAATCAGTTCTCTGGAAAATTACCACCCTCGAATAGCTCTAAGATGGCAGCTGGGAAGAATTTTTGCTCTTTTTCTTGGCAACCTCTACACCTTCATTATCGCCCTAATGGATGAAATCAACCTCAAGGCAAGCTATTTCCTTTCCTTCCCTTCTCTATGTTGGACATGTAGCTGGGCAACGTTGAGGACCTCCAGCCAGTCACAGACATATCAGAGAAAGTAATTTTTTTCTGTGCTGTAAATTACATCCATGCCCAAGATAGCAATGGGAATTTTGGAATAGACAAGCTTGAGGGTAGATAACAAGCTCATGTTGATTTTTTCCTCCCAATTTATTTCTTTACTTAGTTGGAAGAAGAAAAGATAGTCAAATATAACATGACAATATGGGAAGCCAGTCTGTACAATGGTACCATTCCAGAGAATTCAACTGCTCCTCCAATACAGGTGGATCCTGCTGATGTCCCCAGAGGGCCATGCTGGGAAACAATGGTAGGACAGGTAATGTAGCTGCTTGGAGCTCATATTTGAAAATAGGTCGTACAGGATATGATATCTAAATCGTCTTTATTTTGGCTAACAAGTGTCATTTACATGAGAAAATGTGAGGAAAAGCAGATGTGTGCCTTTCGGACTAAAAGTTTTTTTAAAAGTATTTTATTTTCTTTGAATCCTGCCTAACAGGACATTCTTTCTTCTCTTAGTTGACAGAATTGAAAGGACTTCTTTTTTCCCCTCTCCTTTCCTCTATCCTCTTAATTTATCTTCCTCCTCCTGAAGCTATCTTTGCCTTGCTTGTCTACTAATTTTGAAAAAAATAGAGGAGTAGCTCAAAAGGGACATGTATATAAGAGAGCTCTTACAGCAGTATGCTTTTGAGATGGCATCTCTATCTTTAGCCAAACAAAATAACACTAAATTCAAAAGAACACTAAAAGTTTAGTGGAAAATCTACTCAAATATTTTATTTGATTCAGTTCAACATTTATTCTTATTGACCAACTGTATAAAATGTGGTTTCCAAGCAATTCTCTAACATACCTATTCCCTCTATTTGATCCTACTACATTGTCATTAATTTGTCCATGACAACAAATTCAATATTGAATCAATTTTGTGATTCCTCCATCACTCTGACAGTCTGTCCTTCTGAATGAACAAATCACCAGCAAGGACATATAGTCAGAAAAATTAGCTCCTCTCTTTTCACTCATGCTGAATAAGAATCTAAGAACACGAGGAGTTCATAACTGAAATAATTTTACCCTTAATTTCATATCAGGGAGAGTAATAGCTTTCTAGGCTGTCAGGGTAAGGCCTGTTACAGCAGGCTTTGGTGAGGCATAAAAAGCCTGAAATAAAAGTAGAGGCATGAGGATTTGCATTAGTATTTTCTTCCTTCCTCTCCATATCCACTGGCCACTGAAACTTCTTGAGAAAGAAGCCATTAAGTTTTGGTTTGTTTTTTTTTTTAATATAATCTCTTCAAAGTCAAAAATTTCTGTTATAGTGATCTTGGCTGGAAGCCTTTCTCAGTTTAACCATACTCTGGAAGTCTCATCTGATAATACAAAGACACATTAGAGCAAAGGATTCCTCTAGGAAATGAGGGGCAGTAGTTCTGGCACATTACAGAATCAGTGAATGTAGAAAGGTTTTGTCTATGTTGAAGCAGGATAAAGCACAATTACAGATCTAGTACAGTATTTATTTATTATTGTAACTATTAATTGCTTAAGTGTATTCCTAAAAGAGAATATTGTTCTAACAGGAATTTGTGCGCCTGACAGTCTCTGACATGATGACAACATACATCACAATTCTAATTGGCGATTTTTTGAGAGCTGTCTTTGTTAGGTTTTTTAATTACTGCTGGTGCTGGGACTTGGAGTATGGATTTGTAAGTACCCAGTTTTAAATGCCTTTCTATCATTTCACAGTTAAGTAACAAAGTTAATTTTCCTTTCAATGCTACATACAGAGTTAACTTTTGGTTAGGTACAACAACTTCAAAATTCCTGAACTGCATTATGTTGGGTTTTCTTGCATTTTGCTTATGTCTTAATATTTGTTTTCTTCTTTGGACTTTGGTAACTTTAGGACTTCTTTGATGTATTTTTTTTTGTAAGAGCAAATTTTATTTTGCTTGTAAGAACACACATTTTTCACACATTTATTATCTGAACATTTCACAGAATACAATCTCATTGATTGGGCAGGGTCTTCTAGCACATAGTTCTTCTGGAGAAATATATGAAAGACCCTGTTCTAGAAGAATTACTATATATATATATATATATATATGTCATTAGAATTAGTTATTAGTTTAGCTGATGTAAAGTTAGTAAGGCCCATAACATAAACAGGCATAGATAGAACTCTTCACCTGGCAGTTGAGACTTCTGGTCTCACGTTGACCTGATCCAGGATAATTTGCCAGCTACTTATGCTTTGAGGGGTCTGATGTTGTTTTTGATCTTTTAAGTAGCTTAACGTGGTATTGTCAAAGCTTGTGAAGCTCCAGAAACCTCTTCTGTACTTAGAAGTTCAGAAAAGAGCTATGGCTATCAAAGGTACCTCTGCATAAGCAGTCATTGTATCTGTTATTTTCACTTTCTTTCATCAAGATTTTGTCTTCATACATGTAAAAATTTCTTTCATTGTTAAGAACTGCATCTTGGGAAATCCCAGTTTTCCAGAGGAAGTGAAACTTTTTGTGTTTTCTGTTAAAAGCCTCTTGTTTCTGGTACAGCCATCTCATTGTTACTTGCTGACACACAAAATTTCAACATTATTTCTGTGTTTTACATTCTGCCTCAAACAGGACTAGTAGGGATGGAGACAAAGATTACCAGCTAGTCAGTTATTACCTGTTACAATATCAAAATCAAATAGAGGAGTTTGAATATAGAGCAAAACAATTGGCAGCAACATATCTGCTTGTAGGGGACTCTTAAACCACTTTATATTTGACATTTTTATTTGGTGGTATATAGGAGTGTCTACAATGGTCATTTATGGTCCTCCTTTATGTTGCCTGAAACAACAGCTGGAAGTTGAAACTAGAAATCACTGAATTTCTGGAAATAGCTCATCTGAAAACCTTCTTTAGGAAGTAGCTATACCTATGTCTCTGTCATTAGTGGCCACAGATACATATCTATTAATTTTCAGCTTTTTGCTACAAGAAAAATATTTTTGATGATCAAAATGTCCTTTGGTGAAAAATTCCAGAGATTAACTTGCATGTTATGTGGGAAGAGTTTCTTTTTATTTGTTTAAAAATTGGATATCCAATTATTTTATCTGTTAATGCTAGTGCATATGTTACATTATACAGTCATACATTATACATTATACCCCTATGTTACATTATACAGGCATACTTTGTTTGATTCTGCATGATCCTATTAAAATTTCCTATATTCTATCCTATACAGATCTATTTAGTCAACTACTTTTGAAGTGTAATATTAATAATTTATTTAATTTTCCCCATTACACAAGCAGATTCACAAATACATGTGATATAAACATATCGGTTCACTGTAACATGTATATATATATATATGCACAAAATTACACAGAAAGGATGCAGGAACTTCAAATATCCCAATAACACAGCACAGTACAAGTCAAAATTGTGGCTTTATTGAAGACTTCAGTAGAATGTCTTGTTTCAGCCATAAGGGAATTGTTATTTTTGCATCTCATGCCCCTCTTACCCTCCCTCAGTTATCAATATAATTATTACCTGGAAGATATGCATCATTCATGGTCTTTTTGTCCATCATTATAGCGACTCATGCAAGACACCAGCTGTGGTGTATAAATATATAAATAATATTTATAAATATATAAAAATACATTTGAAACAGATATTGGGGTATAAACAAAAAGTTTAAAGGCACAAATTTCTTAGTAGACAGTTTTGATCTGGTGCATATGAACACAAATTAACATCTGTTGCCTTTCAATTGTTGCCTAAATTCAGTGTATTCAATGTTTACAACTGAAAATGTTCATAAATAAGAGGTTAATAATTAAGGTAAAAGAAGAAATGGGTAAGTGATTAAAGTTTGNTTATCTGTTAATGCTAGTGCATATGTTACATTATACAGTCATACATTATACATTATACCCCTATGTTACATTATACAGGCATACTTTGTTTGATTCTGCATGATCCTATTAAAATTTCCTATATTCTATCCTATACAGATCTATTTAGTCAACTACTTTTGAAGTGTAATATTAATAATTTATTTAATTTTCCCCATTACACAAGCAGATTCACAAATACATGTGATATAAACATATCGGTTCACTGTAACATGTATATATATATATATGCACAAAATTACACAGAAAGGATGCAGGAACTTCAAATATCCCAATAACACAGCACAGTACAAGTCAAAATTGTGGCTTTATTGAAGACTTCAGTAGAATGTCTTGTTTCAGCCATAAGGGAATTGTTATTTTTGCATCTCATGCCCCTCTTACCCTCCCTCAGTTATCAATATAATTATTACCTGGAAGATATGCATCATTCATGGTCTTTTTGTCCATCATTATAGCGACTCATGCAAGACACCAGCTGTGGTGTATAAATATATAAATAATATTTATAAATATATAAAAATACATTTGAAACAGATATTGGGGTATAAACAAAAAGTTTAAAGGCACAAATTTCTTAGTAGACAGTTTTGATCTGGTGCATATGAACACAAATTAACATCTGTTGCCTTTCAATTGTTGCCTAAATTCAGTGTATTCAATGTTTACAACTGAAAATGTTCATAAATAAGAGGTTAATAATTAAGGTAAAAGAAGAAATGGGTAAGTGATTAAAGTTTGAAAAACCAGAATGAAGGGTCAAATTATTAGTTCAGAAATCAAAGACTAAAAAATGTTTTTGGTATTCATGTATCTACACTGGAAATAAAAATGTATGATACAGGGCTTTTATTCAGGAAACAAAGAGATAATGAGACCCCATGGAGTCTCCAATGAAAATTTTCTGAATTGTTGCTTTAAAATTTACCCAGTACCCAGAATGATTTTTAATTCTCCATTAGCACCTGCCTCTGAACAAATGTCAGAAAGATTTTCAGAAAAAGATTTTCAGAAAAACATTCAGAAAAATGTTGCCAACTATATTAAGTACAATTAAATAAAAGGTAGTCCTTTTGGCCTTGAATTATATGACTTCATGACTCACTGATAAGATGCAACAAAAGACCTTGAAACATGTTGCCAGTGTGCTGCTGCTGTTCAAAGCAAGAGTTTTCGTCTACTCTAGCTCATCTTAAACTCCTTTGTGCAAACCTAATGAAAACATCCATATCATTTCTTTCAGCCATCATATTCTGAGTTTGATATAAGTGGAAATGTGCTGGGACTTATCTTTAACCAAGGCATGATCTGGTAGGTGTGACGAACCTGTTGTATCTGCAGGATGGTGGGGTTTTCCTATATCTGTGAAGGATTTTTCTGGAATCCTGATCATGTCCCATTTCTTTAATTTGATGGAACTATATGCAATATATACCGAACCCTGGTACACTGCAATCAGTTGGAACAATTCAAAACTAGACATAGGCTGAGATTATTGGCCCACATACATCAGGATTTTGCAGTGAGTTGGTAAGACCAACCAGTAAAAATCTGCATAAAATAAACTTATGTTTTTGTTCACTGACTGCTTGCTTTAATATTTTGCTTTGAAATTTAGCCTTTCAGCATACCTCACCATTCTTTTCCCATGTTCCTGTCCAAAAAGACCTTAAAGCAAATGTATTTATACTTATCTGTGCAGTCACATAAATGTGTAAACAATTACTGCTGCAGCATTAGTCCTTAGATGTGGAGGAGAAAAGGTGTAGGTTTTAATTCTATTTTTGGACGTCACATGCTTGGTAAAGAACCCCAGCATGTGGAGGTCTCGTGCAAGATGCTCAGTCTTCCCCAGAAACTGTTCTCTGAAAGCACTCTTAACTTCTCAGTTCTTGCTAAGGCTTAATTTTTCACAATTTATATGACTTGGCTGATCAGACTTTTTGTCTGGTAGAAGCCATCACTTCTGTAAAGCCCTTTATCTTTTCATTTAAGATATATGAAAAGAGGAAGGGGATATATTAATAAAATAAAGCCTGGCATTTTTCTGTAATCAGGTCTTTCCAACTGTAATGTAAATATATTTCCTGTTTCTAAATAGAGTGTCTGAGGCACTCAGGAGCAAAGCAGCTTTGCTTGATCACCTTGTCACCTGATCACAAGGGCAAGGACTATGGAAGAAGCAGGTTCCCAATCTCTTGTATTCGGTACCATTTGGCCAGGGAAATGAACTTAGCTGCCCTTCAGTCAGCATGACATGAGAAACAAGGCATGATAAAAATAAAAATGTGCCAACTATTTTGGTTGGCATGACCATATGCAACCATATATACATAGGACAAAAACCATATTTAACATAATCAGTAAAAAGATTGCTGGCATGAAGCCCTAAATTACCCTGGCAACAACAGTCAAAATAAATGTCAATTAAGCAAAAACATCCTTCTTAAAAAAGGGTCAGTATATCAATAAAAAATAATAAATTATTAATTAAATAATTTTGTTTATACTTAGCTGTAGGAATTAGTAATACCTAGTTTTACAACTCGCATTTTTTTTGCACAACACAAGCAAGATACTACCTGGAAAAACTAAGAGTGAATAACATTTCACCAAGTCATCATTCAGTTTGCAGAGAAAGAGGACTTTGAAAAAAAAGTTCATACAGATAATTCACTTCATACACCTTCAACCTTTTTTTAAAAAGAGCGAAGACCAGTTAAAAAACCCCATAACGTTGCTATTTGAATTTCTGAGTGACCTGTGTGCAAGACACATTGATGGAGGGAATGCGTGGCATACCTGGAAAGACAGAAGTCCTCTAACATAGTGGTTATTTTATTTATTTGCTTCTCTTCTAGGATGGGATCTTTTTATGCTCCATGTCTCCCAGCAATCAATGTGTTCCGCCTCCACACATCGATGTACCTGCAGTGCTGGGCAGTGATGTGCTGCAATGTTCCCCAAGAACGGGTCTTCAAGGCTTCCAGATCTAATAACTTCTACATGGCCATGCTGCTTTTCATCCTCTTTCTCTCCACACTGCCTGCTGTGTACACCATTGTCTCCATCCCACCATCTTTTGACTGTGGTCCTTTCAGGTTCTCTGCATTTTACCTCCATCTTTTGCAATTATTGTAATGAACTACTTCCACACATCACAGTGAATGACACAGTAATGAAAAAGTGCCTCTATAATAAGCATTAGCACCTGAAATGCCAAGAGTTTAACTGTGATGTATTTCTCATTGTGGGTAATCCCCAAGGCTGGAATCCTTGAAATCAGACAAACTCTTAAGAAAGTTTTATCAGAGGTGTAGAACAGAAAGTCTTTTCTTTTTGTCAATTTCAATGTAAAAAGGCTATGATTACTGCTGCACTGAAGAAAAATTATTCTTCAGGAGTAGAATGGTATTCTTGTGTTGTGCTTGAATGAGATGGCTTCTAGGAAATACCTGTCTGCCCTGTACGAAGAGCAGATCAGAATGTGTGAGCATGTGTGAGAATGTGTGGTTCAGTCTCTGAATACTGTGACTCTCTCCAACTCACAGAATTCATGTGTCTGTGCTACCACTGTGAAGCTGAATTTCTATCTGAAGTCTTCAAGGCCTCCATAGTCACTGATCTTTTCTAGACACCTAGGCCTGCCCTGCAAACACATCTTGCATTCAAGGTAGTTTAGACTTTGCCACATTTTCTCCTTCTGTGCACAGTACCTTCAAAGTCTAGGATCATTTTCATCATTTTTACCCGCCAGGTAACATGAGATAAAAGTATAATGAGTTGTATCACATGACAACAGATAAGATAAGAAATTAAAAATTTTAAAAGTCTTTAGCCTTTGTTTTTAAACAAAATAGAAACAAAGCAAGAGTAGAAGAACTGTAAAAGAGATATTCTGGTTGCAATGAAAGGTTTAAATAATACATTACTGTTGTGAGGAAAATAACATCTGCATGATCCCCAGTGCACTTTGTAAAGGAGCAGAAGTCTCACCACATTAAATTTGGCCAAACACAAAATGACAGAGATTTTCACTGCAATAGTCACAAGTACCTACCTAAAAGGGAGAATCACATGACATGACAAAAATTCTATTGAGACAGAAAATTGCTTGAATTTAGAGAACAATTTACAACAAAACAAGAGATACAAATCAAGATTTTTTTTTCAGTACTTCCAAAAACATATTGAGGGAAATACTTGAGGTCAGATCTGAGTAGCAGCAGTTGTTGTATTGGGTATGAATTAAATTGTGAGATTACTCTTCAAAATGAGAAGGATAATGCTTGCCATTTTTTCTCTGTCATGTGCAGAGATATGTTGTTCATCAAAAAATGAAACCTTCAATGTAACTTTTATTGGGGAGAACTTGAAACTGATGAAGGTTCATTCAGCCTCAGTATAGGTAATGCAACAGTTGAACAGCCAGTGAATAAATAGTGGTAGAGCATGCCTCTACATTTTGAAAACAAAACATTTTCCTCTTGGTAACTCAGTGTCCTGTCCTTTTTGAAATTTGTGAATCTTTTTAGCTTTGGTTTGGGTTTCTCTTTTATTTTAGTCCATTCATTAAAGCAGCCTATGAAACTCAACAGAGACCTGCCAGGAGTAGGGAAGACAGGACTGAGTTAGCAATATTGTAGTAGAAAAAGCTTTATGCATACTGGAGAGCATGAGGAGAGCAGAGGATGGAATTTCTCATCTGCTGTGAGTGGGTAGGGCAAGTAGAGAGAAAGAACAAGTCTGAAGAATTGTACCTGAAAAATTTTTATATTATTTGAAAGGATGTAAACACTGAGAATGAGTTAATAAAAAGACACATTTGTAAGAAACTCTTTACCAGAACTGAAAAGCAGTGACAGGAGACTTCAATGACTGGACACTAAGGCGCCAAATTGGTGACAAATCCTACAACTAAGTAAAACTACTAATTAAAATTGATACACAGAAATCCATTTTGCCAGTCTTGTCCAGGTTAAATATGTCAACCTTGTGTCACCTGAGGAACAGAAAAAGGCAAAATAAACAGAAAGGGATTTTCAGAACACTTCTGGATGAAAATAGTCTAGGCAGAAAATAACTTTCTAAATAAGCTGGAACAATTACATATGAAGGTAACTAGATTGCTGCAAAACCAACAAAAAAATCCTGAAACATAGCCACTGCTTGTGTGGCACTGGCACACAGGAGAGAAGAGGAAAATTGGGCTGAATGAAAAAACAATTGCAAGCAGACCACTCTTTTTATGTCAAATATAAAAAACAGGATTTGAGTTTTTTCCCCCATGTCTTCATAGAGCACAAATAACACTTCATTCTTTGGATGATGGTATGGATTCACAACTCATACACTGTTTCACTGAGTAATAATTTGGGTGGTAACCTGGTAAAGTCTATTAGCATGCAATAAGAATTTTGGTGTCTATTTCCCCCCTTAGAATACATAAATACTACTTTAGACAATATTCTGTTCAGAGTGTAAAGTTATAAATAATGTTAACATATATTATTCTTTTTCCTGGTTTGAAGTGATTAGCTTATACATTCATAATTGCTATAATATTTGCATGTGATATATTGTAAACTTTTCTGTTTAACAGTGGGAAGACTAGAATGTTTGAAGTCATATCAGAAACTCTGGAGCATGACTTTCCTTCCTGGTTTGGGAAGGTATTTGGTTATGCCTCTAACCCTGGACTTATCCTACCCTTTATATTGCTGATGGTGTACGTATAAATATTAACTCAATGCTTGCTGTATGTAAGGTCTGCTAAGTTTCTTTCACTCTGAGTCATCACTGCCTGAATATCTAGGCATGATATGATATATATGAGCATACTTAATATGTGTTTGTAGAAAGGTTGATATTTCTTTTTGGTTCAATGGCTTTCTTTTTGGTTTAGTTATTTTAACAAATGTTCCTGCCACAAAAGATAGAAAACTATTAAAAGGCAAAAGGCCCATAGGGATTCTGTAATGCTGTGACATTAATCACCTTGTACAGTATGCAGAACAGCACATCATAAATTCCTAGCAAGTCCAGTAGAAACATGAACATCATGGAGAAGAGTTATTCTCAGTAACTTTCAGTGAATATGATCTTCACTGCCTTTAACTGATGAAGACTGTATATATTATTGGGACAGAGGTGTGAAACATGGTTTTGGAGACTTTGTGAAGTAAGGCTAGTAGAGGTTTTTGTGAATGACTCAGTAGCTGGTAAAGAAAAATGACCCTGGAATATTTGCTCTTAAAGATTCTATTGAATGCTGTTTTATCAAGGCATTTTAACCTGCTTGATTGGGTTATTATATAGCTTTATTTAACATGCGCAGGATCAAAAGTTAATTCTATACAAAGATAAGCTGGGATTTAACTTTGCATTGCAGAACTGCAAGTAAACATAGAAAAGATTACAGAACACAATAAAAATTACAAAAGGATTTTATATGAGCAATATGAAATATTGAGATGAATTTTGCTAAGGTTCACTTAACACCATGTTTTATTTTAACCCTTAGCTATAAAGGGTAGGGACTCTAAAAATAAATAGAAGAAAACAAAGAAAAAGGAAAAATACAAGGCAAAATCAGGCAAAGCAGAGGAAACAACATATGCTGATTAATTACCTGCTGCCTATGTCAATTAAAAACTTCATAGCAGATTTTTTCTTATTAAATTAGGAAAGCAAAAACTACTAATTTCAGAGTTGTCACAATAGTAATTCAATACACTAAAACATGAAAATATTCTTATGTTTTTTCTCAGTAGAAGAAGGAAGTAATTGAAAAAATAAAAGGAATATATTATTTTGGTTGTTTTCTTGACAGTATTTCAGATTTCTTACTATATTTGTTCAGAAGCTTNAAGATACAGGCCTTATATTATCACAACTGTAGTGGTTGCTAAAGAATGTTCTGAGTCCTTATATTTAAACCATTTTCTAACAAGAAACTATTATTTTTTAAATTTAGCCTGAGCATTTATTATCTCAACGCAACATCCAAATCCTACAAGGAAGCTAACTTGGAACTTAAAAAGAAGTTACAAAGTGTAAGAATAGAAAATTACTGATTTTTTTGCATTTTACTAAATATCAGAGAAACTGTTCAGGTAACTGAAAGATATCTTCTCTCTCCCTATCATTAGCAAGCAGAAGAAAATAAAAGAAGAAATAAACAAAAGGCACAAAAATCAAATGAACAAGAGGAAAATCCATTTGAGACGGAACCACCACCTGCAAAGCCTAAAGGAGACAAGCAAGACGAATCCACTCCAAACAAAGGTAATATTTGAATGTCTCACGATGAGAAATTCATGTGTGTGATCCCAGTCTTCCTCACTGCCTTGACTGCTTCCTCTGCCATAATCTCCTGAAACCCTTTCACAACACTGAATCACAAGTATTAGCCTAATCTCCAGTTCACATTTCTTTCTTTTGCTTGTCTAAGAAATATTGTAACATTATTCCATATCTGGCAGCATCAAGATAAAAACCTGAACTATAATGAACTGAAAATCAAAGTCCTGCTGAAAAAAAGCAATTAAAGCCTGGTCTAAGTGTTTGTGATCCTTCTTATCTATCACACACCAGACAAAGTCTAAATCTTCTACCCTTCTGTTACATTTTGTTGACCCAAAACTATGCAGGAATGTATTTGTCACCTAGGCAAAGTGTAGTGAGAACACAGTAAGCAACTTTTATCAGAAAGCCTGGCTGGGGCAGGTGGGTGTCAGCTTGTCCTGAGGGATTTGGCTGGCTGTTTCCTTTCCCTCATCATGCACGCATGCCCTGCAGCCACGAAACTGCCTCAAGCCTAGGAAGGAAACCCAGGTGAGAGGTGTCTTTATAAGAGCTGTGTGTAATTACTGCCTTCATCACCATTGAAAGACCATATCTAAGTGCATCTTGAGAAATTGCCCACCTGCCCCCATGGGAGCCTTGCAGAAATAATGAATGAAAAATACAGCACAGAGATCATAGGGGTGCATTACCCCAGGTTTGGGCAGGGGAGGTCCAGACTTTCTACTGCACTCTAGGATAGTCAGGCATCTGCTGGATTTCCCTGTCAAGGAGCTTTGGACTTGCATGATTATTTGTTAATTCTGTTCTCCAAACACATTTCAGACAGCAAGAAAGGACAGGATGTCAATGGACCAAAGCCACAAGAAGCCAGCTCCTCTCAGACACTGCAGCATCCAGGCCCTGTCCTGAATGGCCACTATCCTCCACAGGGCCGAGGAGGAAACCTTCCTCCACCATCCATAGCTGTGACAAGGCCACCTGGGCCCAGGAGGCCTGGGGTGCCAGGCTATCCACCTGGAAATCCATGCCTCCCAGGGATGCAGCCAGGAATGCCCAGGGGCCCTCCCATGTACAGATAAGGAGCATTAAGAATAGTATAATACACAGTTAAGGGTAGAAGCATTGTCCTAAACCCAAACACACTCCTGTAAGAACCTGGCTATGTCTGTTGTAAATCTTTATATGCATGGATGTAACCCATGTGCTTCAGTTTTTTTGTAGCATGGGAACTTCAGAAGAAAACATGACATGTGTCTTCTTGCATTTAAGGCATTGTGAAAATGTGTTGTCTGTATCAATAAATTGCTAAAATTACAGATTTTTATTGGGGATACTTGTTAGAAGAGTGGAAAACAATTTGTATTCAGTTGACTTTTCTTAAAAGCTTGAAATTTTGTCCCTAAAATCTTTTCCTTTTCCTTGGAAGAACATTACACTGAAAACACAACTGTGTATAAAGTTTATGAGAATCAGTTAAACCCTGCATATATTTTATTCTCCGCAGGTCAGATATGCTTAGCTAAAGATTTCAGATTGTACATGGGGAAACTAGCACCAAAACTAGGGAAAGCTGCATGATTCCATCTAAAGTCTCTGTAAAAGTGTTAAAAGGGAAAAAGAAAAGCAGTAGTTTACCTGTAACTATGAAGAAAATTTAACTCCTATTACATTACTACTTTCAGCTAGTAGTAGTTTTATCACATTCTTAAAGTCTAGAAATAAATTTTAAAAATCAAAGTGGTAAAGGAATATCTCCTGTGCAGGAAAATATATTTGGGGAATGGAGCTAATACAATTATTCATTAATTTCTCCTAAATGCCCTCGTGGTATAGAGACACTTAACATTTCATGAGAATATGTGCTGCACAATCTTCTCTGTGAATGTATGACTGGATACTTACTTATATTGGTCTCTATGTAGTCCAAAATGGAGCAGGCTATTTTTCTGACAGGTGTTGTGGAAACAAAGGGTAGATATAAGCCCAAGGGCAAACTGATGTTACCTAATCCAATAAGACAGGTAGGGTTTTTTTGTTCTGATCTTATTTTCTTTTTCAGAACATTGGTCTTAATTATTTTAAAGCTTGCAAGTTTAATAACAACAAAATTAATCAACTTACTATCTTCCAAAAAATAAATGCAATTACATTGAGGGCCTTCTGTATAATAGGGATTCATTTTGTATAGTAGAAAAATCTTAAACATATCCTAGTATAAAACAAGGCTGTGAAAACAACCTCCAGAACAACCTCCATTGACTTGAATTGTGGATCTTATTTAAAAAAGGCTTACAAAACCCCCGGCATAGTCTCTGTATCCCCATAAACCACAGCGATCCAGATGCAACTTCCAGCTGTTTAAATCAGTTGCCAGAGCTTGGAAGGATTAACCAAAGTAAAGTTCACTTTATATCTTACTTGACTGTTGTACTGCTTCCATGAGTGTCTGCTAGACATATCTGCAATTGGGGTGCTGTGAGTCTTTTAAGTTATAGAAAGTACAGATAAGTGCAATGTGAGTTGTTTCATCTTGATCCTCATCTGTGAACTTCAGACTCATGGGAAAAGTACAGTATTTAAAACTGTTTATTAATTATAATTATTATTATAAACTTGTATATTTTCTAACAGGATTAATTTTTAAACTGCATAAATGTCTCTAGCCCAGAAACAAAAGATTGTCAGTTGTCTTACTGAAGGTAAACATGGGACTCACTATAGTAATGTTTTCATGCTTTCAAATAAGACCTTTTCCTACAAAATGGGCTTGATCTACCCTGAAATACTGATTTATACAGAGATTTTAGTTCATTGTTTGTTAGCATTTCATAAGAAAACTCTGGGTATTCCTCAGAAAAGAGATGATTTTTAATAGAAAATGTGAACAAACAGAGTTTAAAGGTATTTTATAGCTTGGTGAGTTTTCCAAGAGGTGTTGGAGTAAATTAGAGTTGCAAAGTACTTTTAGTGTAGTCTGGTTCTCTAAAATGTAGAGGGATGTTTACATCACATATAATCCTTAACAAGGATATATCACATATATCCTTAACAAGGAATCCTTGTTCTGTCAGGAGTGAAAATTTTCTGTAGATGTTAAAGGCTTTCTCATTGTTAATGAGTTTATAGTATTTCATAATAGTATTTCATTCTGTGGGATTGCTTTACATTGTGAATGGAGGAGAGACACAGCAAAGAATCCACCACCTGGAATTGCTCTGGGGAGCTTTCTGTTAGATCTGTATGCTGTACTGATTTTCAACAATCAATGTGTTCTCATAAAATACATGTATATGCAGAGATGAGCATGTAATAGCCAATATGAATAACAATAGCAAAGCTAGATGTTGTTCATCAGGATACTGTGACTGAAAATGATATATATTTTTTTTATTCTTTGGTACTTAAAAGTAAAGGTATTTCATCACTCTATTTTGTGATGCTTTGATTTCAGTACAAATGTTGCTAATGTTAGGATGCAAAAACACTACCAGTATCATATTTGGGTGTAAACATTCTCTGTGAAGTATTTTCTTGTACTTACATTAGTAGAAGGTGTTAGATTAGTGTAAAAAGCTGAAAGATATTTGGAATTAATAATAATTCAGGGTAGGAATAAATATAATCCCCCTGTGTGTCTGGGAAACAGCTGAATGCACTGATCTGCACTTCAAAGGTCTGACTATTTCATTCTGCTTAGCACAAAAATATAAAGAAAGGAACTAGTACATGACATGAGAATATTTTGCTTTCTTTTGAGATATAATGTCTCAGTTGCAGTGGATAGTCACAGGAAGTTATGAATCACATCAGTTGGAGTGTTAGTAAAAAAATAATAAAAAATAGTATTACACACTTTGAGGCTTGTTTTGGTCGTTTTTTTTGTTGAAATGTTTTGTGCATTTTTACATAATAGTCTCTGTTCTTAATATCACAACTACGTACATTTTAAAAAAATATTGGTGATTTACTTTGGAAATTGCGAAAGGAAAGATAATTTCCAATACCTGTGGTTGATTTTCCACTTTGATCCATTCTTATATGTGTACATTGGTATCATACATAAACAATGATATGTTCAGTAAATAATGTTCATCACTTATCATTTGACTCCTTTGTCTGTGTCCTTGCCAGCTCTTCACAATTGTGAAGAGCTTTTAATATTTCACATTCTTAATCCATTGTGAAGAATTTAATTAAAAGAAAAAAAATAGATCAAGAACATTTTTTCCATCTCTTTCTTATAAATAGATAAGAAAAAAAAAATCCCTTTTGTAATTTTCTGTCAATAATAGTTATAACCAGTTGTCTCAAAATATTGCATCAGTTATATTATAAGAGTTATATTGGATATAATTGATTTCCATAATTCTTAGAGCTCAGAGTTTTCAATCAATCCAAATTTTACCCACCCAAACTATCATTTTAAAATATTGATCTTTCTGATTACAAAATGGCCTTTCTGACTTATAGTTATCTCAACTGATTGATCCACGAGCTAAAAACAATTTTCATGCAATGAGATATCCAAAAGAGAGGGAAGTGACTAACAGAAGATTGGGAGAATTAGGTTGCATCACTGAGTCTTGGATTTTTAAATGTAAAAAAAAAAATATCTTTTGTAAAGACCTGGAAATAATTATAGGAAACAAAATCTTCTAAAATAATTTCATAAGTTCTCAAAATATGAAGGCCAGTTCTTGAGCAAAACACCAATAACCTCTGGAAAAACGATGTCAATCTAAACCATAATTTATATAAAGTAACAATCTGATCCTTACAGCATGAAAATATGTAGCAAAATTTCATTGTAACTAACATGGGATTAATTTCTTGCTTGCTGAAAGTAAATGTGATATTTCAAGACTTTTTTTTTAAATTAAATCACTTAAGAACTGCTCTGCAGATAGAGCCATGGGTACAGATATTTTATAAAAGACAAAAGTAATTTTCTAAAATTACTTACTAACACTTTGCAGCTAACACTTACTAGTTTAAAGGAATCATATTTAAAACACTAAGGATATTTTCCCCAAAAGCTAGTAAACCTGGTAAACTGATAGTTATAAGCTGGTTAATGAGAGATGCCTCTGCCTGAATTAAAGTGCAAATGAGACCATAGGTTGAAATAAATAATATGACAGGATCACAGAATCAAAGAAAAAGCTGAGAATATGGATTTTATTTAACACTAAATGTGGGGTAGAGACATAAAAAATTTATAGAAGAGAGGTGATAGGGCTAGAGATGGAGAGAGAGAGAGAAAGACAGAGAGATCAAGCTGAAGATAGCCACCAGCCATGGATCCAGGGGCATCCCACTGGTTCTTCCTCACCCTGGGCTTCTTAGTGGTGGGGATCCAAGAACTGTTCTTCTGGGGGTACCACATTTATACATTCCAAGTTTCAGGTAACTGTGGGATAGCAGCAGATGCTGTTCTTGTAACTTGGTGTGATATGAGCAGTTGCTTTCTTTCCCAGTTTGCCACACTGGGAACTTTTGTCTAGATACATTAGCCATAATGTGATAACCAGATCTTACCTCTCCAGGCCTGGAATTAGTACCTTCCTGTCATATTATTTTTATCTCAAGTTCCTGCTGTTGTGGTCTATCTTATGGCACATTCCTTCTGTGGCCTTGACAGTGTTTTGAAACATGCAACTGTGTTTTTAAAGTCCTTAACATGTAAATGGCTAGGACTGAAAAACTCTGAAATGTCTTCTAAATTTTAAAGGCATGTTCTGCTTGCCAGTGTATTGCACCATTCTGGCACCTTCCGGTATCTCTGATGACCACACACAACAATGATGCTGAAGGACCTTAAATCAGCTATGTTCCAGCTGCAATTGAAAACAGGGAAGTGTTAGTTGGATTTTTTTTAACAAGCAGTTTCTTACTCCAGTATCAGCCTCAGTCCTACCACTTAAAAGCAGACTGACAGTTCTGTCTGTGCCACCGCTGCTCTTGTGTGCTTCACACAGATGGGCATTCTCTGTAAGCTGTGCTCTCTGATATTATCTGCCAAAATAACCTCCTTGGCACTGGGTATTTCCTATCCTCAAATGAACTTTGCTGCACAGTGGAAAATGAATATTCTGTTGTTTCCAGAAACAGAGGGAAGTGGCAGAACATGTATTGGAAGTGAGATACTCTGGGGCACGGTGTACTATAAATAACAGCTTTCAGATAATTTTAGTGCCCACCATCTGCCTGTATAATATGATGCTGTTTTCATCACCAGGCAAGACTAGGAGTAAATCTATCTATCTATATCTATCTATCTATCTATCTATCTATCTATCTATCTATCTATCTATCTATCTATCTATCTATCCGTCTGTCTGTCTGTCTGTCTATCAGTCTATCTATCTTTCAACAGCTGATGTCCTAAGTTCCAAAGCATGTTATGTGTTAAAATCTGGTCTCCTCTTCTGCTTCAGTATTGTCTCTTGGGGCAATGAAAAACCTGTGATTAAGTCACATTGTCCAGGCAGTTCCTTGTTGCCTGGAATCAAAAGAAAAGCTTTCCAAACAATATTAAAATGGTAATATAATGAGAAAGTCTTTAATGGAAGCTTTCAGGTGCACAAAGTATAGCTGTAGCGCATGCACACTATTGGATTGCCACACTTTTCATGAGTTTAATTAATTAGTATATCTAGCAGGTACAAGACTGGTTGTCCTGGTAACCCACCCTTGGACCTTCCTTATTAGAGAGACTCCAAGGGGTTCCTCACCCTATATTTTGCTGCATCTCTTAAATGCTGGTGCAAAATTGGGTGTCCTTATTAGAAATTCTTTTCTTGAAAAGAAGACTAAACAGAATTTTAAGAAGGCGTCATAAATGTGTGAGAAAGGGTAACCTACTATTTTAAAGAGCAAGAAAGCATTAAAAACTGTACAGCTATGTATAAAAAAATCTACAAAACTACAAATATATTAAAAATATATAAAATCAAAAAATCTTTAGGCATCATCCAATCTACCCCAGCCATTCCCTTCATATCAGGATGCTGAAGACACTAGGAATCCTGATCAACAACCTGCTGGCCCCCATCTTCTGTCTCACATCAAGGAGGACTTAAATCTCTGGGCCGTCTCCTGCAGATTTGTTCAGCAGAGATACAAACATTGTCAGAATGGAGCTGTCTCTAACCTTGGCTTGATCTCTGGTTTCAACCCGGCTTTTAGTAATGTTTCCATGGAAGGTTGCAACATAATCATTGTAGAGCAGACAGATACTGGTGAGAAGAGGGAAGTGACTTTCTTTCCCTTTTCTCTGCAGCATTGTGGTGGTGGCTGTAGTTCCACTTCCCTGGTGAGAAGTCAGTCTGGTCCAGCTGTGTCCCATGTCCCAATCCGACATAGCAGAAGCAGGATCTGCTTCTTTTCCTGAGCTGCTGCCCTCTCTGCTTGCTTGAGAGGCTTCTCACCCTTTTCCAGAACTGCAGCTGCTGTTCCTTTATGCCCCACATCTGGGATAGAAAAGGCACAGCATGTCTGCATATCCTCTCAGTTCATGCAACATATCCACTCTCTTTCTGTGAAACTGGCAATCCTTGTGTGTTAGGCATGTATATTACACAAGAGGCACTGTGCTGGGATGGTCATGCCATGGCTGAGGCAGGAGAAGAGGCTCTGTGTTTATCTAGTGTTGTGGAAAGCTCAGACAAGCCAGGCATCTTTTTCTGACTGCAGGACTTCTTTTACACACGGGCTCCATCATTTCATTCCTGTTCTTATGTATAGATGAAAGAAGTCCCAGTACTCTTTCTTGTGCTCCTAATTATGTCAGAGGCTAAAAGGATATTTGCTTACTTAATGTATGGATTTATTTCATTGTCCTAAAATCAGTTCCATATGCAATTTTGCAGAGTACCACTAGAACATCACTAGTCATATGTATGGTCATTTAGGTCTTTACTTGAGTGAACCCAGGCTGGCTATGTTTACTTTTAAAGATTATATGGTATCCCTGACAGGACTCTAAAAGGCATTCATTAAGTCTTTGAATCCCACCTTTACCTTGTTTCTTTATTTGAAGATGCCTCTCACCCCAATTAAATTTGATTGGTAAAATGTTTTCTGTAATTTTATATTCCAGAGTGTTTGAACTAGTAAACAGTTAGTCTCAGTAGTTCCCCAGTTGTAACTGAAGACAAATTTGTCACATTTTTCTTGTTAGTATATTAACTTGATGAAATTTGATGAAATTTCCCCTCAATTCTTCCTTGTCTTTCCTGAAATCTTGTTCTTTGCCTTTCTTCCTTGCTAACTGTGGACATCACTTTGTTTGGCTTCTACAATATTTACTGTATCACTTAAAAATAGACATAAATAAATCATAATCCAGCATTTATGTTCACTGACTGCAGAAGGACACTGTGTCTTCACTTTATTAATTGCTGAATTTAACTTATTTAAAAAAATCTGCCTAGTCACTTCTTTATTTCCAACATTTTACATTGTGAAATTTCATGTCCTGAACTACATGTGAATATTTTGAGATAGCTTAGACTTTTTTCTGTTTGTGAGGCTCCCACTGCAAACTGCTCCAATCTAACTAGGAGCTACTAATAAGTATCTAGGTGTGTAAGTATCTATTCACAGTTTCACACTGATATGGGCCATCAGGTATTTATTAACCTATTACCTGTATGCATAATAAGAAATGGTTTTAAAGCTTACAGTTAAGTTGAAAGTGCTTTTCACTCTTTCCCTTCTGCTTGCCTCATTAAAAAAAAAAAAAAAAAAAAAAAAAATTACATGTGTCTTGGTCTTCTCTCCAGTAGAGGTCAGAACAACCTAAGATAATTCCCACCAACTGTGTGAGTAATTGCCTTAGGAAAGAATAAATCCTTCCTACTTGATCCCATAGAAGTCGACAGAATTAAGGCTGCTAATAGCTTCAGATCAACTGGGAATTTGTGGAAGTGCCAGAAGTCTGCTGATATGGTGTTTCAGCTGATGCCAGTGGTACATGTTTGCTGTTCTGTGGCTATCTAAAATAAATATGAAAATTAATAGGCCATCTGAAATACTCCATGGGAGAAATCAGGGGGGAAAAAAAGCTTTCCAACATTAATTAGAGATAGTAGTTGGTACTGTCACTCCTTGGGAATCAGTCTTTTGATTTCTGCTTTTAAATCAACATGGCTGAATCACATAGTCTGACCTACAGGTATTTTCAGACCAAAATAGTCCATCTATTCTCTCACTAAAAATATGACAAAATGTGATGCTTGTTCAAAAACTCCTATTTAAACATTATTTAAAAGTATACAGAAAAGGTAAGCTCCAAACTCATCAAAGGAAATTTTCATTTCTGCATCTTCTGTTGGGTCAAAAAACCAATACCCTATGTCTTACTGGTCTTGTTTAAAATCACTAAGTATTGATTAAGTACCAATTTTCATTTTCCTGAATAAATGTGTAGATATGTAGTGATATTCAGATAGATAAGTCTTAGAGAGGATCATTTGGAAATATTTTTGCATAGCAAAGATGTTCAGATAAACTGTAAACTGTAGCTCCTTCAATGGAGGTAGCGAACAGCTCTGCAAAGAATTGATATCATGGTGAATCTGTAATGGCTGAAACACCACAGGAATGAGAGGTTACATGCAAAGATATGATTCAACAAAAGTCCACAGCCTTTATAAGCTGTGACAGAATGGGGCAGAGGGATTTTCCTCACACAAACTGTCTATGGAGGTAAATACAATACTGTTTTAAAAAGCTGAAATGTCTCTTTCAGGAGGTATATGATAGCACATATACCTTCATTTTCCACATTATGAGTGAACAAGTTCAAGAGTGCTTCAGACTTCACATTTCCATTCTCTAACACAACACAAATACCAAAATGCAGAAAGGATTCTGTTCCCAATTCAGTAGAAGGCGGAAGAGTCAGCTGTCACGCGCAACAATGGTATATCCAATTCCCACTTCATTTTTCTGTTGACTACAACAAATAAATGTACATCAGGAAACAATACTTCCTCCAGGCAATTTCTGCATAAGAACAAACCCAAGTAACCTAGGCTTTAGCTGCCACAATGCAGTGTGGTATGTTTGTTTTGTCTTTTGTAAGTCACAAGAAAAATAAAATAGTATGGAAATCTTACACCAAGAAATCAGGAAAACAAATTCCAGGAAATGTGAATATAAAACTCAGCATCATCACAGAATCACAGGATCACAGGATCAAATGAACAGTTCAGGTCAGCAGGGACCATTCTGGGTCATCTGGTCCAACCTCCCTGCACAAGCTGGGTCATCCCAGCGCACATGGCATAGGATGGTGTCCAGATTGTTTTAAAATAGTCTTCCTCCAGTGAGGGAGACTCCACAGCCTCTCTGGGCAATTTAAGCCAGTGCGTGGTCACCCATGCAGTAAAGAAGTTTTTCCTATTCACCTGGTATTTCCTGTGCTTCAGTGTTTGCCCATTGCCTCTTATCCTGTTGCTCAGCACAACTGAGAAGAATCTGGCTCCATCTCTTGGCACACTCCCTGATGATACTCACATTGATGAGAGCCCCTCTCAGCTGTCTTTTCTTGAGGCTGAGCAGGCCCATCTCCCCCAGCCTTTCCTCCTAAGAGAGATGCTCCAGTCCCTTAATCATCTTTGTACCCCTCCCCTGGACCCATTCCAGGAACTCCATGTCCCTGTTGTATTGAGGAGCCCAGAGCTGGACACAGCACTCCAGATGTGCCACAGCAGGGCTCAGCAGAGAGGCAGGATCACCTCCCTCCAGCTGCTGACAGAGCTCTTCCTAATGCAGCCCAGGTCAACACTGGCCCTCTTGGGCACAAGGGCACACTGCTGACTCATGGACAGCTTGTTGTCCACCAGGATCTCCAGGTCCTTCTCCACAGAGCAGCTCTCCAGCAGGTCAGCCCCCAGCCTGTGCTGGTTCATGAAGTGGCTCCTCCCTATGTACAGGATCCTGCATTTGTCCCTGCTGAACATCAGAGGGTTCCTGCCTGTTGAGGACCCCTCTGAAAGGCTGCACAGCACATGGGTGCTGGCCACTTCTCCCAGCTTGGAGTCATCACTGATNAATGAACAGTTCAGGTCAGCAGGGACCATTCTGGGTCATCTGGTCCAACCTCCCTGCACAAGCTGGGTCATCCCAGCGCACATGGCATAGGATGGTGTCCAGATTGTTTTAAAATAGTCTTCCTCCAGTGAGGGAGACTCCACAGCCTCTCTGGGCAATTTAAGCCAGTGCGTGGTCACCCATGCAGTAAAGAAGTTTTTCCTATTCACCTGGTATTTCCTGTGCTTCAGTGTTTGCCCATTGCCTCTTATCCTGTTGCTCAGCACAACTGAGAAGAATCTGGCTCCATCTCTTGGCACACTCCCTGATGATACTCACATTGATGAGAGCCCCTCTCAGCTGTCTTTTCTTGAGGCTGAGCAGGCCCATCTCCCCCAGCCTTTCCTCCTAAGTGAGATGCTCCAGTCCCTTAATCATCTTTGTACCCCTCCCCTGGACCCATTCCAGGAACTCCATGTCCCTGTTGTATTGAGGAGCCCAGAGCTGGACACAGCACTCCAGATGTGCCACAGCAGGGCTCAGCAGAGAGGCAGGATCACCTCCCTCCAGCTGCTGACAGAGCTCTTCCTAATGCAGCCCAGGTCAACACTGGCCCTCTTGGGCACAAGGGCACACTGCTGACTCATGGACAGCTTGTTGTCCACCAGGATCTCCAGGTCCTTCTCCACAGAGCAGCTCTCCAGCAGGTCAGCCCCCAGCCTGTGCTGGTTCATGAAGTGGCTCCTCCCTATGTACAGGATCCTGCATTTGTCCCTGCTGAACATCAGAGGGTTCCTGCCTGTTGAGGACCCCTCTGAAAGGCTGCACAGCACATGGGTGCTGGCCACTTCTCCCAGCTTGGAGTCATCACTGATGCTTAGGGGGCATCTGCCCCTTCACTGAAGATATTGATACTGGGCCCAATATTGGACTTTGACAGACACCTATAATCACAGGCCTGCAACACTCCCGTGCCACTGATTACCAGCCTTTAACTGCCTTTCAGCCAGTTCTCCATCCATGTCATTTTCATTATCAGGACAAACTTTTTTTCGCAGCATCTTTGCTAGAAATATTTTACTACTTATGTAGGATTATCAGTCTGTACTCTTTTATGGCCTGCCAAAGCTATATAGCGGAATCAGCCATTTAACATTTCAAGTGATGGCATAATCTCTGCACCTGTGGTGAGCTTTGGATAAATTCCAGCAAGGCTGCTTGAATCTGCTGTTTTAGTTTGGCTGTCCTTGCTAGGGTTAGTCTACAAATACATGACCATCCAGAGTGATGCAGATGAGACCTCTGTTAGATGGTCAAGGAATTGGTGGATATTTTTCCTGTGTCAGCTCCACCTAGCTGAGAGATACAATGGAGGGTCAGTGCCCAGTTTCACAGAACAGGCATTTAACTTCTACTTTCATGGTTTACATTTGGAATAACAGACTAAAATTTTTCCTCTTCTGGCTACCTTGTATGAAATTACAGAATTTTCTGTGAAAAAAACTTTCCACTAACAAAATTACTCTGGTACCCATATGTCTGCTAAAATGTTCCTAGATGTGCTTTAAACTTGATTGTTTCAAGTTATGCTTATATGCCTAAACCGTACAAGGAGTAACCAACTCAGTTTCGGGCTGAAATCCTGTCAGCTGCAAGCCTTGCAGACCACAGTGTGAACAGTCATGCTAGGGCTCCCATTTTTCTGCCCTAGAGTCCTGGTGGCATATGGATTTTGCTGTCCAGGACTCCAGTGTCAAATCTCTGACCCCCAGGTTTTTCCCGGTGCCTTTTGCCTGTCCAGAAAATGTCACTACAGTGAGCTGCAGCCTGCTCTGTAGATGGCATGTTCTCCTTTTCTTCCTCTTTCACTAGAAGCAAAGCACCTGTGCCAGAGATAGACTCCAGAGCCCAGTGGTGATAGGGGCTGTTCCTTGAAAATGCATTGCTGTTTACCTCCTACATGGTTTGGTTGCCTATTACTCATCAGTTTTGCAATTGTTGTCTTGGTGCTCAACACAGAAGGTTTTTCGGATTTCAACATTCCTAAAATGCTCACTTGGATATTGAGTCCTCCTGGAAATGTTCACAGACAGCAAAAATGTGTTACAGGTAACATTTATGCTATTTTGTGGGTCTTGTAGGCATTCACAGGTGTGTTTCTAGGAGGGATTACCATGAAGAGTAAAAAATAAAAAACAAAACAAAAGCAAAAACATTTCTTCTGCAGCTCTGTATAAAATTTATATGGGGTTGTGACATAAAATGTATGATTTTCTCGCAGGTAGATTATGAAATAAAGAATATTTCAATCCTAGTTTAAAATGGAATCTTTTCTTGTTCAGCAGTACATATATGATTTTCATTCATGTATTTCTTATTGTACTGACAGACAAGGCAAGTTAACGTATTGTTGTGCCATCACGTCCTTGAGGCTGGAACATTCCCTTTATATAAATCCTTCTGTGAAATTTTCTCTTTTGTCAGATTATTTTTCTTCATCTATATATATGTTTTTTGTTGCTGTTGTTTTTGAGGAAGTGTTTGCCTTGCATTATAGCAAAGGAAAAATGTATTTACCACAAAGACGAAAGAAGACCCATTTGCCAAAAATGTCACAGCAACAGAAACAGGTTTCACAGATATTCAAAGCGTTCTTGAAATCCACATTTATGAGTGCATCAAAGATTGAGTTGATTGAGCTGAACAACATCCTGCATCCTATATCCACAG
>VYXD01003081.1:225396-263107 GCA_013397195.1 Hylia prasina
AAAAGTGTGTCAAGCGGAGGGGGCAGGGTTCACCTCACCAATGGCAAGAAAATGACCCTAAGGAGCCCAGGTTTCTAGAGCTTGTTTTTCTGTGTGATAAATAAAATTACTTGAAACAGATAAGTTTCCAATAAGACTACAAAATTATGTCCTTGGCCATACTTCCATGAATATTAAAGGTGTACATTTAATAATGTTAAGGGGATAGAAACAGAATTCACTAGGAAAAGAAAGAGTCCCACCTAAATCTGCTGGAATGTTGGAACATTATTTACCTAGACAGTCAGTACCTTCAAGAACTTCAAGAACATAGGAAAAATATCATAGTTTCAAAAAATAAAAATTTAATAACTGCTGCTGACACTAGCAGTCAGTTTTCAGGGGCCTTGAAAAGGACTTGCAACAAGCCCGTTTCTCTCATTAAATTTCATCCTCTATGAAATACTGACTACAACTTTACTAACATTATAAGCAATATTTACATAGAGATCAACTAATGCTCTTGTGTTTTGTTCCAGTAAATTTCAGTGGTACTGCTTTGGCATGTAGTGGGAGTAACATGATAATAATTCAATCCCAGAAAGGGCTTGCTTAATTGCCTGTGTAATATTTGCAGAGTTGAAGTCCTCATTTATTCCTGTTCAGGTTATAAGTCACCATACCCATGTACAGATGTCATTCAAAGACATAGCAAGATATTTCACCATCAGATGGAGACTCTAATGCTATGAACATAGTTACAAACACACCTAATTTTGAAAGGACATTCATTTTATTAACAGAGTGATTACTATTAACAGTGTGTGCATCTTTGAGAGAAATCCACTCCTGACCTTTGAGTCAGTAAACTGGCAGCTGAGGAACAAATGGGACCATATTCTTTTTTTTTCTGGCTTGGGCATACACTGTGAACTAATGTACTCATGAAATTTATTGAGCCCTTGTTTGCGTCCTTCAAACATATTTCAGCTGTTTAAAGGAATGACATACATATTGAATTCCTTAAGCTTACTAGATGCCAAAGGGTGTATCTCTTTACATTGGCATCTCTTGGGAACATCTTCAAGGTGTCATCAGATCAATCCAAATTTAACTCTGATGAAAACTTTGGGTGTTAAACCTTGGCTGAATGATCGTCTTTGGCTCTCTCCTTTTCTTCCTCTCCCTTTCTCCTCCGTTGCCCCAGCCATACACAATACACACATGAAAGCACTTCTCTGACTCAAGGTTTTTTTTTTTTTCACCTGTCGAGCCTGTCAAATGGGAAATGAAATATATATTTACAGTATTGTTGGGAACACTATTAAAATATTTTAGACATTCTAAGGAGAAAAAATATATATGCAAACAAGGGTCCAGTTGGTCCTTCTCCTATACCCCCCTACTATGTTGTGTTTTCCCTTTCCTTCCATTATATTCCAAAGTCATTCTTTGCTTGGGCTCGCAGTCACAGGCACCATGGGTAGCACTGGATTTGCAGTCCTGTGCTGCCAAAGGACACTTTGAGGAAAAGAGAACCAGTTGCCTACCTAGCACACATTCACAGGGGAGTTGCTTCAGACTAGCCCTAGTCTGCTTCTAAGACCTGAATTGTTACAGTGGTTGGACCACACCAGAAACCACATGTGAGCCTGCTGTCTTAATGTCACCGAGAAGGAACACTGTTTTGCTCCCTTGTATCCTTCTTCTAGGTAAAGAAGGTAAGTTGGGAAGATCAGGACTATAATGTCAGGATCACCCTCTGGATCCAAGACAGAATTCAAATGTAGGCTTAATGTAATTTGGCTTATTTATCCTTCTTTGAGACTTCTACTCTTGCATGCAAAGGCAGAATTTAGATGGTAGAGATTTTTGAACACCCACACCTCTACAAATGGCTTTTAGTTTCTTCTAAAATATTAAATACTTCACTGTATTGATGTTTTCCCTAATACTATGTTCATTGCCACTTTTAAAGACTTTCAGATAATTTTGCTATTCTTTTCTTATCTGAAGCTTATTTTAAAGGGTTTTTTTGTTGTTTTGACTTTATTTGGCACTTATTTTTATTTCTATGCTGTCTTTTTTCTACTATCCTCTGCAGAAAAATCTCTGCTAATTATTTCATAGTACACTATTGCTTTTGATTCACTCTTCCTTCTTTTCCTTTATTAGCCTTTTACTTGATTCTTAACTGGGGTTAGAATGCAATTTGTTTGAAAACAATATCTAATTAAGTTACTTTAGAGGCATGACTGTGCGATTTGGAATGGATACCTTTCAAAAATAGATAAAGTAGAGGCTGTGGAGAGAAATACCTATGCCACAAATTTAATGTCCAGTTCTTCATTTAAAAAGACATTCTAAGAAGAGTTGCAGGGTGAAAGTCTCAGCATATTTTGTTTTAATTATCTTATTAAAAAGAAAAATTATTAAAAGGTGACCAGTGTATCCAAGGGAACAGAATCATCTTTTCTTTCAACGCTGTGCAAAGTCTCCATATTTGCTGCTTAAAATTTTTTGTTGTGCCATGTTCTTATTAATGGGCAGGGCTTGTACTAAGTACAGGGTTGGTTGTTGTCTAACAAGAGTTTGTAAGACAATTGTTTAACAAGTTTGCAGTTATTTGACAGTTGTTTGTAAGGCTGAGGCTGTTTAACAAGAGTTGACTTGTGGCTCTGGATTTAGTCTTGAGAAAATATGAGCCTGTCAGCTGCAGGCTGTGTTCTGGCTGTCTGTGGGCCACTGTCTCAGAGCTTATCTGGTGGCTGCTGGTGCTGAGAACCCATCAGAGGGTGCTGGCAGCCGAGCTGCAAGAGAACTGTGAAATGCCAGAGCTGAGCTTATGAATAGCTTGGGACACAGGTTTTTAAAGAGAATCTTTATGAGAACAAGCAGCTATAAGAAAACGATGAGAAAAAGGGTAAAAAGAGACAATGGGTTAGAGGAAGAAACAAGAGGGAAGAGAACAGGCATGGTACATGAAAGTATGTGAGTACAGGAAAAATGTAGCAGGCATGAATCACAAAGAAGATTTCCTTCCCCCCTCTCCTCTTCTCGTTGTTTCTTGTTCATGTCTGTTAAGATTTGTTATGCACTTACCACTGCAAAGTCAAGGGCTGGCTCTGTGCAAACTGTCTTCTGTTCTGTGTGCTCACGTTTTTTCAGATAAAATACCGGCAAAATACTGGGGTCTTTAGCCTCCATATAGCAGATGTAGTTTAGTTCTGATGACATCAACACGCCACTGGTGCTTCTGTGGTACATATTGCCCAGTGGTAAATTGGTGTAATAGAAAAGAAGGGAGAAGTACTAGGTTTTGTAGGTGAATTTTAATACTTTTTAACATTATACAGAGTGTATTCATGTAGCATGATGAACAACTTTAATAGTCCAAGAAATATATCTAGAGAAACACAGAAACATCTGGTAACTACTCTTAAGTGCTTTTGTTAAGGCCACAGAGAAAATGTGAAGAGAACTTGTCATCTAACACTCACAAGAGCACATAAATTCAAGCTGTACTTGTAGAATATACTGAAAAAGAAAAATTTTCATAACACTACAAAGAACTACAACTGCAATCAAGAGTAGTTTTTTCTGGATATGAATTCTAAAATGAGTTAGCTGTGAACCAGACACCAAACATTTATTTTCATAATTAATCACATTAATTTTTTTCTATGCTATTCCTTATATTGTTAATGTAAGAAGGTACCTCATACAGTTAGAAAGAAGAAAAGGTAATGGATCACTTGGACAACAAAACACTTTAGAATTCAGATAGCCTTTTCAGATTCATTTGAAGATTTTAATTTCTGCAACTCAAACAGCTTTACGAGTTCTTTTGAGGAATTTTGATTGTGACGGTCTTAACTTCCATGTATTCATGAAGTCCATATTCTCCCCTAGATAAAAGAGAACCAAGAGTGACATTTATGCTAATGCTTTTTGTATAAGTTTTGTACTGGATGGGATTTTCAGTGGTAGTGTGCAATTGCCTGGGTATATAACAAGTACATTGGACATATTTGGAAGACAGCTGTGCAGCTAGGCTGCTGCTGGAAATCTTTTGGAAAGCTACAGCGGTGGTCTCCTGAGAAAAATGGGAGAGAGTAGTTTTATTTCTGTGAGTAGTGTTTAGAGCATTTCTAAAGCATTTCTGTACGGCAGATCAGGAACATGTTAGATCTTCACAAATATGTTCAGCAAGTTATTTATAAAGCTCTTCTGATGTCAAGAGCTTTCTCCAGAGTCAAAGAATAGGAACCTCATCTCCAGTAAATGGATCACCATTTCATCATTATTCCATGATGAAAACTCACAGTGAAAAAGGGTTAAAATCTTTAACAGGTTATGAGCATGTTTCACCTTTGTTTTCAGTGATGAGATGAAGCTTGTTTGTGTTCCTAAATATTTGACATCTGATGTGGTCAAACTATTTAGACATAACTGCTTGCTCTATGGAGTATAATGTTATGCAGTTCTCGCCGCTGTCTTATTAGATAGATATATAAGCAAAACAGAAATCTGTGCTCAGGACACTCATGCTGGTTGAAAATGTTTACTGATTCCCTTTATTTTTGGAGGGGAATTTTATCAGTATATGACATTCAGTAGTTTAGTAATTAGTAATGGTGTTATCACTCCAAGGAATATTCAGAGAATTTTATTCTGGGGATCAAGGAAGTCAATGACTTAACACAACAACATTCTAGTTTTTTCAGTGTAGGTTTTGCATGGTTGTCACATATTTACAAATTTTCTCATGACAGACATCTTCAGAATCATCTTCTGGTGATGATTCTTTCCTTGTCCTTTAGTGAGAATATTTTACTGGTCTGATAATTGTGACTTTGAACTCAAAAACTTTGTTAGCATGAAAGATTATTTCCTTCAAAATGTACTGTTATAGAGAGTATTTTTGATAGTCTTTTATTTCCAGCAAATAAATCCAAAAAATATTTCTGAAATAGGCTGTAATTCAGAATTGATTATCTCCCAATTATTGTCATCCAACAAAGGCAAAGCTGTCTTTGATAAAATGGCCTAAATTATTGGAGGGTTTCAATTTCCAGTTTTCTAAAGCTCTCAACAGTGGCTTGACTCTTTCCTTTGAAGTCAGTGGGAGCTTTGCCATCAGAAGCAGATTGTGTGCAGTGAAGAGCAAGTATGAAAACACAAGCCTTTGTCTCTGAAGAAACTACATAAAAAGAATCTCTGAAGATTCTCACCTATACATATCTTTTTTTATCAATTCCACAGTTCATTAGAAGTGTTATGTATTTACCTTAATTAAAAAAAAAGGCTTATATGTACTGATTTTTAGTCATTGCTTTAAAAATAGTTTGTTCTCATACATATGGCATTTTTAACAAAGAATGAATACAAGTAAGACAGGATATGATTGAAGTTGAAACTGGATTAAAACTTAGAATTTTGAAAAAAATGTGATTACTTTATAATATTTGTATGCTACTCTGCTTCTGTTCTGGGGAAAAACAAAGGTCCAAAGACTACAGAGCATTATTTTAATAATATCTTTTGATCTAGCCTGCACATACTGGAAAAACATTAGTTTCAAAACCTTTTAAGTGAAAAATCTTGCTTAAATTAAGGATTTCGGATAATGTTGTGTTTTCAAAACCTAGCATTTAAAGGGAATTTCACAAACTACCCACAGATTTATCTTCATGAAAACAGCAGTGTCTCTATATATGCAAAAATGGTAAAGCATAAACACAATGGCCAGTTTTGCTTACCAGAATTCTGCAACCATAGTAAACGGCAAACTGGTCATATTGAAAAAGTGTGCATAAGAATTTTTCTTATTTACTTTGCAGAGGAATTGCTGGTTGATGTTGTCTCTGACAACATGATGCCTCTAAGCACTCTAGAGACTAATTTGACAAAATCTCAAACTGGACATTTTAGTTATGCATATTTTATGTCAGGGTTTAGAATTTCATGAATTTTAAAACTGTGAATCTACAGTTTTAAAAGTATTTACTTACATTTCTCGTCCATTTCCTGACATCTTAAAACCTCCAAAGGGGCACTGAGGAGAAAATGCACTATAGCAATTAACCCTGGAAGAATAGGAAGATTAGTTTTGACCGTGTGAAACTATTTTTTTTCACTTCTGAAAAATCAGTGTTTTTCTGTCACCACTAAAAAGCCTATGGCAATAGTCACAAACACTATATAAGTTTGCAAAAATATATACAGTTTGAAGTTCAGATAAATGAAGCAGCAAAACCAACTCCTGTTATTATCAGAGTACTAAAACCCAGCACGGGTCTTCAAGGAGAGAGACAATCATATCTTTCACTGATCATTGCCATAAAATTCCTAATTTGTACATAAACTCTCTCACAAAAGATTATCCACAGCTAAATGTTCTGCAGAAGAGTATATCTATCCCTCTGTAGATACATTCTGGATAGTTTCACTATATATTTAGAAGTTTTGTTTGGTTCATAAAGTTAAATTTTATTCTGTATTGTTGTTGAGAACAAAGACACAATAATAAGTAAGAAAGGAATTTCATAGGTAAATTTTTAAGTATGAAGAATTTTGGCAGAATGCACATCCCATTTCCTAGCTGAGAAGCTCTTTTTGTCTTACAACCTTGTCAAATCAAATATTCTCTATTTTCATATCTTATATTCTATCCTCTTGCTAGTCTACAAAAGAGATTCTGTTCATAGCTAAGGATTCCTAGACCACCAATCATGTAAGAGGAAATCCCAAATATTCCACTTCTATTCTAAACTTTCTCCCTTATAAAGAATACTAACTCTGAAGTCAAGACTGTTAACTTATTTTTGGAAAGCATATGTTCTTAGATCACAGGACCTGGACAGGAATTTGTGCTGGTTGCAAGCACTTTCAGATAAAATGTAAATTGGACACAGGTTTTGCATTCAAGTAAAATTGGTTGTTCTCCTTCTGATGCATTGTAATAACTGTAGGGAAATGCAGGCCTTTGTCAGTGATTGCCATGGGACCCTACTGTGCCTCCAAGCTTTCACTCTTTCATTTCTTAGCTTTTTCATTCCAGCTCCATATAGGTTGCCTCTTCTTTTCTATTCTGGAAATAGTTGGCCTTTTAGTAGTTCTCCCAGCTTGTATATCCTTTCTTTGTTCAATCACATTTTATCAATCTTTCCCATTACAGATGGGTGTACTGCTCAAACTAACTGAACTTCAGATAATTAATTTCTTTACGCAATACCAAAACTGATCTCATAAATTATCTATTGGGCTATCCCCAGATCCTGAAGTAAAGGGCACACTCACAGCATTTTCTTTTGTTTCCTTTTCCTTTTAGCAAATAAAATACCCTTATTTGACTAAGTTTATGGGAAAAAATGCATGAAGACTAGAAAAAAGTAATTATTTAGTAACACATTAAATAGGAAACACATGGGAAAGATAAACAGAAGAGACAAAGATCCACCTCTACAAAGATGATAAGGAATAAATATAAAAAAAGACCACCCAAAATACTGTGGCTATGTCTTACAATTGACATATCCAATGACATCTGCAGATCTAAAGCAAGAATTTAAAAAAAACATTACTTACCATACTGTTCCAGCCTGAAGGGCAGCTGCAAATGTCAGTGCTTTATCTATATCTTTGGTAAAAATTGCTGCTGCCAAGCCATAGGTGGTATTATTTGCCCTTTTGATAACTTCATCTACGGTTTTAAACTTCATGATTTGTTGAACAGGTCCAAATATCTATATCAAGCAGATGTAAACATATGAAGTGAACTAGAATAACTTACTGTTTGAAGTAATTTATGTATTTTAACTTTACTTCTATCAGATGGCCTTATTCCCAAATTCATTCAGTCAAGAGTAAATAAAGTTCTAAAAAATACTATAAATTTGCATAAAGATTTTTGCAATATGATGGAAGTCAATATTACATATAGTAAATAGTTCATAAAACAATAAATGAACAATGAAAACAAACAATGATTAAAAGGCACCCATCATAAAAGTAGTTAACATGGTGTCACAATGTGCTACCTGTCTATACTGGTTACCAACAAACCAGGTGGCTTGGTTAATCATTTTTTCTGGACAAGCTCCATTTTTAAAGTCAAGAAAGACATTAAATTTTTCCTTCACCTAAACTTATTATTAGACATTTACCCCTACAAGTTGCTGCACAACTGAGAATGTACTCCAAGTGAAACAACACATTCTCCTTTCCATATGGGTGCTGGGTAAGAGAAGAGTCCTTCACGTTCAGCCTTCCTGCTACTATTGTTCAAAGTTCTCAGCCAAAGGTGCCCATGCCTATCACAGAGCACCAAGACTGTGTAGGCTGGGGCGCATTACAATATCTAATTAATTCTATTTCAAATAGACTGCGAGCTTTCTGCCTTACTGTTTTTTTAGGGCTGATTTCTAGCTAGTTGTAAGGATTGATTTCCACAGATCAGGATACCAAATAACATTCCCCCGGTGTTCAAGTTGTGAGCTTCAAACCTCAGACATTCTTTAAACTGTCTTTGCTATCCGTAGCTTCTTTGTTCATTGCATTTAAAATAATGTGAGGAGCAGTCCTTGTACTGCTGACCAAAGGGTAACAACTGTGAAAAAATGAGAACTCTGTGCTGTTTCCTACTTGACTCATGGTAGAGTCAAGTCTAGTAGAAACAATCAAAATTCTGTCTCATACAGCTCTATCTTGCTTTGCAATCCTCTCCCTGTCACAATTAAATCTAAATGTTTTTACCCTGGTTGTTGACTCTTGCTGCGTGTAGTAAGTATGTTTAGCAGACTGCATCAACTTTCTAGTATGAAGTAGTATAATGGACAGCAATTGCAGCCCAACTGCAGCAGTTATTAATTAAGATAAATGCAAAAAATCCACAGCGAAGAGGTCATGACTTGACTTTGAGTCTTTATGTAAAGAACTAGCTCAGCACTCCCATATATCTCTGGTTCCTTCCAGACAATCACTGGTGCTTTAGCATTGTCATCTTAGTTGGCAGATTCTTCAATAATGTGTAGACACCTCTGCAATCTGATCTAAGTTAAATAACCCCACTGAGGAAAAATGAAATGCCACCAACAAAATGCCTCTGGAAGCACAATACAACTAGTTTCTCATATTAAAAAATAGCTGCCTGGTGCATACAAGCTCCAAGTTAAGTGGCTCCTTAGGTAGTGTAAAACATTCACAAGTTGTGCCTCCAAGGTTTGCGTCTCTGTTGCAGGTCGCTGTGGCTGTTATGTGAGACATGGACAGTATGGAGCAATGCAAACAATCCAAACCTCAGCATTTATCTACTGCAGGAGCCTTTGTTGGCAGGGCAGCCTCATACTCCTCTCCCTCCTTGAGCAATCTGGTGAAAAGGGCACCAGAAAAGAACAAAAGCACTTTAAACACCACCAGGATGGAACAGCAGGTTTAATGAGAAAATTTTCATATAGTCACTTGACCTTCTAAATGGATTTTTTGTACAGACATTTAAACACATGACTTCGAGTGAGAGAAGAGATTGAAGAAAATATATTTACCTCTTCTTTGGCGATGCGCATATCATCTGTAACATTAGAAAAGACTGTGGGCTGGATGAAGTAACCCTTGTCTCCCCATGGACCTCCTCCACATTCCAGTTTGGCTCCTTCTTTTTTCCCACTCTCAATTAGCTCCAGGATTTTTTTAAACTGCTTCTTATCAATCTAAATGAAAAGATATTTCAGGAATGAAAACAACACACACTGATAACAGGTATTCTATCTTGTTGACATAAACCTGTGTCCCTGTGAGCTGGAGAAAAATATGGCCTTTTCTCTGTGCCAATAGACAACAATGAACAGACCTGATACAGGCTATCTTTTTGTTTGTTTGTTTGTTTCTAGAAAGAATTACTCAAAGCCTAACAAGGAATCTGAAGACAAAGAGAGATATTTAACGTAATTACCATAAAAGAAATGCAGCTACACCCCATGGTTACGATTTTCCATTAAATAGGATCATGCCGGTTCTAAAAGGAGTAACTTTTCTAATTCGTAAAATAGTTAAGCTTTGGCTAAATGTTGCTAAGGAGAAAAATAAGTCAAAAAAGGCAAATTATGAGACTGGAGGAGAAAAGAGTCTTTATGCTCATTCAAATATTTTCATTATTGCTTGTTTCCCATGTTTAACTTTCTTAATTTTTCAGTAGGAGTGCATTTATGTCTCACATTTAAATTATACCATGAAATTCAATCTCAGTAAAGCTGTAATGAGAGAGGATTTCTGTTAATTTTATATTAGCTGTACACCAGACAAATGGAGTTTACTTTTTTGAATCTTCCTGCCCTTTGACTTTTAAATTTATTCAGCTGAATTTATTATCTTGTATCAAAACATATTACAGGACATCAAAACAATGTTTTTAAATTTCCCAAATCTTGTGTGGCTTGGAGTGCATTTTTTCCAATTTACTGTGTGTCTTTTATTACTTAAAATGACTATGATAATCTATAAAGAATATGTTACTCTATCAAATGCATGGGGTTGTTTTTCTCTCCTACTTTTTCTTTGTCTCTACTGCAGAGCTTTTGTTCCATGCTCCTATTCCATATCTTGCATTATAAGCTGATGTGGGAATAAGACTAGAACTGTTGTAACAGTGCTCTGAAGTGATCTAGCGAGTTCACAGCATTGGTATAGCAATACTTTTTAATGCTGCATTTTAACATTCATTTGATGGGAAAGCTGTTGGTACAATCTTTTAACAAAAGGAGGAAAAAAAACCTTTTGCATTTTAATTGTGTAATATGATAAAACTGAGAGCAGCATAATAAAAGTCTAGTGCCTTGAAAACGGGGAAAAAGTATTGAAACTCTTATTTCTTCAAGCTTGTCACTTCTAGTGGTATTATCTGAATAAAAAGTTAGTGAGCTCTAACATGACATGGGCGGTTGCACTTGCACTTTTACAGATCTTCCATGGCAGCTTTCTCAAAGCATTTAAAGTTTTATAATTGTTCCCCTTCAGTAATAAAAAGAACTAGAAAAGACAAAGACACCTTAGACATATGATATCAGCACAAACAACAATCACTCTGATTTCTCTCTCCTTGTACTCTAGACTAACCTCCATAAAACTGTACTTAGCCTTGAAACTACTGCAATAGTAGGTATAGAGAGACATTAAATTGTGATGTCATGACAGAGTTATGCTGGAAACACGTAATATTACTCACTTGAGGGCCTTGCTGTACACCAGGCTTCAAAGGATCCCCAAGAGTATACCTCTTCGCTCTTTCAATGCTTCGGCGAACAAACTCATCATAAATAGGCTCTTCCACAAAAATCCTAGATCCTGCCATACAACATTGTCCCTGGTGATAGAACAGTCCAATATGGGCAAATTCCACAGCAGCATCCACTGCAAAGAAAAGCAGAGTTCATCCGATCATAAACTTGAATTGTCACCTCATAAAATCTTTAATAACCTTTGTCACCCATTCAATTTTCCTTTCTAGCACTTTTTATTCTTATGTCCCTTTAAAACACAGATATACAACCATTTACTTATGTCCAAGCGGTCCTTCTCAAGAGCATGGTATGGTACATATAGCTGAGCACACGTTCACACATTCTATGGAAAATGTACGTTTATAATTATTTGCCTTTTCAGGAGTACCAAGAAGAGTATTCAGACAGAAGGTTAATAAACCTGTTCAAGATCCTTCTATCTGCTTTTCATTCTGCATTCATGTTTCATTAAGATGATCATTAACTACTTTAAGAGTGAACAGGTTGTCAGAGGTCCATATCTATTCAGGAGCCATTGATTTTGGTGGCAATTAAACTTAAAATTATGGCATGACCAGAAAACATTAAAAATTATTTCTTTTTTGAAAAGGTTCAAATAATTTACTGACAAAGAAAGGAAAAAAAGCATTGGATTTGCAATAGTAGTAGTTCATATAATAAAATTGCTACTAACAGTCTGCATCCGCAAATATAATGTTAGGACTTTTTCCTCCAAGTTCCAAGGTAACTCTCTTCAGATTGCTCTTCCCTGCTGCTTCTTTAATCGCTTTGCCAACCTAAAAATTAGGGAGAGGACAGTTTCATGGCAAAAAGTCAAAATGACCTCCATAATATTTTTCTGATTTCCTCAAAAGTGAAAATCAGTTAAGTGACTTCTACTTTCCCAGTAATAAAAGGAAAAATAAGTTAAAACAATTCAGTTGTTTAAAATAAAACAACTGAAAAGAGTCAGGGTGCAGGATGCTTGTACCCTATGAACTGGAAGTGTTTTCTAGAAGAGTTTCCCCCTGTAATGTTAACTGCCAAAGATACATGGCGCTTTTTTGGTTACTACCATTCTACTTGCATGTATCTAAAGCAGGCATGGGTTGCTGCTCCATCAGTTAGTTATTCCCATTAGGTTAAAATTCCCTTGCTTTATGCATGAGAAGGCCCTTTAATGCACAAAGTTTATGAGCAAATCTACACTGGCTGCATGGACACTCTTCCCTGTTTCAATTGCTCTCTTAGATGAATGAAGAGAAGAAAATGGACGCTGCAAGCTAGAACCCCTACCCTACTTTTTTCTAGTGATGACATGACCAAAAGAGCTACTTGCTATGAATTTCCCTGGGAAAGCTGTGGAGGAAAAATCTGTTTGTAGCTCTTATGGCTTTGGTATCTAATTACCTGTGTGTATCAACCATTAGGTAAACTTCCTCCCTCTGCCAACCTTCCTGCCATCACTTCTCATTGCTGAATTGCTCTGCTAGAAGAGAACAGTCACCAAGCTCTAGAAGACACCCTGTGGTCCATCTGCTTTTGGAGGGTCACTGAGCACTGGGAACTGTGGTTGTCACTGTCTATTGGGAGCATCTGTGGGATATTTCTCAGATATCAGGGTTTCCGATTGTTTTCATTCCCCGTTACTGTAGAGCTGAAGGCTTCTGAGAGTAAACCTCGCTCTTGCACTTGGTGTATACTGATCCCTGACATAAGGCAATGGTATTTGTCTTTGGAGTCTACATCCAAGAAGTTAAGAGACCAGATGGCATCTTTTCCATTTAACATGCATGAAGACAGACAATAAAATGAACTGTGTCAAGGGTATAACTAATCCTTAGTCCTATATATAGCCTGCAATGAGAAATCTCAATTATAACACTCACAGTTCTTCAGAGTGAAGGTTAGGGAAAATTAACAGTGGCCTTCCTTTTAAACAGATACATATTCAAACACTCTTCTAAGACCACCCAGACGGTTTTAAGTATCACTGAAATACCAAAAATCTGTCACCTCACCTACATGTGTGCAGACTGAAGAAGAATGAGATTTCCTAGGTACCTTCTTGTCATCCCATTGTTATTAAACTTAAAGATAACAGAACTTCTTAAAAAAAAGATGTAAGCAATGTTATGAAAAAGTTTTGGTTTAAATGAGTAAGTCTTAAAATACCCTTGGTATACTAGAACCTACTGTATCTCATGGACTGCCTTTGTTTAAAGGGCTTTCCAGCAATACAAACACTGTTTAAATATGTTTAAAGTTAATAATAACCAACAAATCATTAAACAGACTTTGTTTAACAAACCAGCAGCCATAAGAAATAAGAGAGTTAAAATAATTATACAGAATAAGTTAGACATTAAATCATTGCTGGGAATCAGAGGGGCACATTTCCTGCTTATATTTTTTGCATTCATTATAGTACCTCTGTAGAGCCTGTGAAAGCTACTTTATCTATATCCATGTGGTGAGAAATTGCTGCTCCAGCGGTGGGTCCAAAGCCTGGCACAATATTCACTACTCCAGGTGGAAATCCTGCCTGAATTGGAAGAAAGAATCCTGTAAATTTGAGGAAGGATAATAACTAGAAAAACGTGTGTCACATGGCCTTACTTCCCTTTTCGGTTCTTCAGCCACCTTTGCTTAGCCTTGTATTTATATTTATATATTTCTCAGCCCTAGAGCCCCAAAGATTTAATTCTCATATGATTTACACCCTCTTTCTTTCCTGTCTTTTAGGTTATTGAACTACCTTTTTTTTGTTTGTTTGTTTTTGTTTTTGTTTTTTGGGGTTTTTTTTTGTTTTCCCCCCAAGAACATATTACATTAGTTCTTTGTGCCATTTCCAAATAAATATTTTTTAAAAATTTTCTCACTCAGCTGTATAAAGAAATATTGCTTACTTTCATATCTACTTCATTAAAGCTGTTTGAATCAACCTGTGTGCTCACTGGTTTCTGCACTTTAATATTCATGCTAGATGGAATTTAATTAATGATCTGGTACTGAAATTCTTTTAAGAAAAATGCTGGAACTCTGGATGTAGGTTGAAAGTACACTGGGCAACATGAGAGTTTACAGCAAAAAAAGAGGCAGATCAGCTACCAAGCATGAAAAAACAGGCTGTGATATGCACAGTTTCAATACTTGGAAGTTTTTTATGCAAATAAGTTTTTCTTATGGTTCAAAACACTGTTTCCATATCCAAAGGTTCAAATGCATTGTTTGCCATAAATCCTGTATTAGATAGGTTCCATTCACAGCAAAATAAGCTATTTTCTTCAAGCAGCTTGTCAGGCAACTCCAAGGATGTGAGAAGAGTAAATGGAATTTTTGTTGGTTTATGAAGCAGCTGCACAATTTCAATGACAGTTGTGGAGCAAACATAGAATTAAAATATCAAATAGATTCATATCCTGCATTATCACTTCCATAAGTCCTTTTATAGCATGAAACAGGGCTTTGGAATTACATGCAGAAGCTCCATATTTTTTGGAAAATGGTGAATTTCAGGTGGTGAGTTAGA
Organism: Hylia prasina; assembly: GCA_013397195.1. Classification (NCBI taxonomy): domain Eukaryota; kingdom Metazoa; phylum Chordata; class Aves; order Passeriformes; family Sylviidae; genus Hylia; species Hylia prasina. Next base: position 240,184 of record VYXD01003081.1, read on the forward strand.
GCTCCTAAAACTCATGGACTGCGTCTTGGATACCAGGTTGTTACTTTTGTTCAAGTAACTTCTATTCCTTACAGTTTCGTGCTCAGATAGAGTCTGTCAATGCTTCCTACACACATTTAATTTTCCAGGTAAATATTTACCCTGAAATTCATGAGACAATGAGGTTCTTTCTGTTTCCTTAGCATTGTTTTTCTTAAATTAATTTGTTTAGAGAAGTTTCACTTGGAGTATTTAATTTCCATGTTTGTTTTAGGAGCTCTTCTCTATATATTAGCAAAGGAGCCTTGTGAATGCTATTAAGCAAGACAGTGATGATTACCAGAAGTGACTACATGTATATATATATTTTTAAGTGGACATTTGGGAACAAGAAAGTTAAATTAGACCTTCAGATATTTTCGCAAGTCTAAAGCAGTTATTGAAGTGATCCCTGGCAGGGATTTGGGCTCCAATGTTTTTTTTGATATTCTGGATACTTATCATATCCTCACTTCTGAGCTTTTCTTTCAAGAAATCAGAATACCAGAATAGACATTTCATGAAAACATAACAGAATTGAGTTACTTTCCCTGTGAAGTTACTTTTTTTCAGACAAATGCACTTTCAGATACTTAGTGTTAAAAATTAATAGAGAAGGTTTCTCTGATATATTTAAAAGCTATTCCTCCTCCCCAGTATTATCTAATAGCATTTACTTCGTGATGCAATAACAGCAGGACTTGGCTCCATTCTGATAATCATTTCATTTCGGTGTAATATTAACACACAACCAGTCAGTATGCTCTGTTGAAGCATACTGTTTTAAAGCAAAATTATAAGTAATTTCCATTAAAACTCTGCAAGGTTTAAAAATACTGCACTGGTGATCACTGATATCTGTGCCAAACTTTGAAACATCTTAGATTGTATTTATTCATAAGCTAAACTGTTAGATTGTATTTATTCATAAGATAAACTGTTTTATTGTTCTCTTTGGGTGTTTCCTGGACTGAGCACAATAGTTAGCTTTGGAGATACTTTCAGAAGAAACTGGCACACCCCTTTTTCAGGAGCACGAAGTGTCTTCTCACAGTTTCTGTCTGAAGAGAATTCACAGATTTGGCAGCAGCCACCAGTTTGATTTTACAGCTCCCTGTTAATAATAAACTTAGGTGGATGAAAACTTTGTTCTGTTAAAAAAAAAAAAAAGAAACCAAACTGTACAAACAGGTTATTTTCTGTGATAACTATGCTAATAAAATCATTGCCACCCACTTCCAAGTACTGTGCACTTGTCTCCTTGTTTGCTTTTGGCTTTGAAAGGTACTGTGCTTTTGTAACACGACTATATTTGCTAATGAATGGAGTTTACTAAATTGCTGTTGTGAGATTTTTTGTGTGTGTACTAGGCTGAAAGATATTCATGCTTTTGCCCTGGTTTGGCTTAACTGTTTTACAGCAAGGTAAGTTCCACAGCACAAGCCTAGGCATGGAATGAGCCTGTCTTATATTACCTTTGTGGCATTTCAGCTGCAGTATACTCTTACATTTCTGAGAGGGGCAAATAACTCTGTTGTTGGTGACTTACCTCTTTAATTAAGGATCCCATGTAAAGGGCACTGAGTGGAGTTTGTTCTGCTGGTTTGACAACCACCGTGTTTCCACAACAAAGGGCAGGGGCAATCTTCCAGACGAACATAAGTAAAGGGAAGTTCCACTGCAAGACAGACGAGAAAGTATATCCTATTTCTAATACACCAAAATACCTCAGCTTTTTCTATTATAAAAGTGCAAATTTTCAACCGGGTGGTTGAACGTTTTTTGAACTCCTTTTAGAATGAAAATGTTTTGAAAAAACAATTGGCAAGCCATATAAAACAAAGCCTCAGCTCAATAGACACCTTTTAGAAATGAGGAAAAAGGCAATTAAGAATTACCAATTATGTCAGAAAGGCTAGGAGGAATATACATGCAACACATCTTTTTTTCTCTCCTTGTCTCTTTTCAGACTCACCCCAGCCCCAAAAATAATGGGAGCATAAATAATACAAAGTGAGGGGTTACAGGGTTTTCTGCATTATTCGTTGTTAAAGTAGAACTGCATGTGAAAGGAAGTGGAAATGGTGAGCTATCAAAAGTGGTTTGCAACATACATATAGTCCTCACAATTTTGGTTTATGTGGAAACCTCCAGTTTGTTGATTCATATTTAAATAGAGAGAAAATTAAGAATACTCAGAAACACTTAACATTTTATAAGGGAAGTTAGTGTTTGTACTAACTGCAGCTTGTACTTCCAGTAGATAATTATATTTAAATGGCCATATCAGTGTTTCTAGCTCTTTAGGACAGCTTGACTGAGTGTTCTACTTGAAATGTCTTGTGTCTGACCTAAAAGAGGATCTAAACCAGCAGTTTCCCAAGTTCTCCTACAGACCAGATACAAACTATTATTTTTTTGCTATGTTCAAGCTATTCAAGATACAAGATATTCAAGCTATGTTCTCCAAATCAATGTGGTGGTCTAAAGATATAGCAAATATTTGAGATCAACTTAAAGATGTCAGGAACATGAGCAGGACCCACCTGTCTCCGCAGACCTTATAGACAAGATGACTTTTTCAGAATCTGTTGTCAAGCAGGTCAGGTTCTCATAACTATACTGTGTGACGGGTAGGTGGATTAGGACAGCCTAGTGCATACAATTATTTTTGCAGACACCCACTAAAATATATATATAGACTTCACAAATAAATTTAGAACTTGAGCTCCTCAAGTATTTTGAATGATCAGATTCAGGTAGGCCTTTTGAAACTTCAGTTAAAAAGAGCAAGTTCAAAAGTGGGAATTTAGATGTGCCAAACAGGAGCTTTGTTGAACACATTCTGTGCGTTGTAACTTGTACCACCATCATGCTGAATGAGTCTTAGCCATAAACAAAGATCCACCTGTCTGGATGCTGTATGGAGCACAACAGATATTAAAGAGGTCTTAAAGAGCTTATTGTTTATAGGCTTATAGGCTTAAATATTATAGACTGTAAATATTACACTCTCCTACATGTTTGTTTCTAATTCAGTCAGTTTCAACAAAACACAATTCCATCTTTCAAACTATTTCATAAGTCAAAGTTTTGAGATTTATTTTCTCTCCATATACAGGGAGAAGAGGGACAAGTTTGGACCAAAGTGACATCACAAACTGATGAATCAGAATTACAGTACTCAGGATAGTCTCTGTCTTTCAGGGCCTGAAAATTTCTGATTAGTAGTGTTTTACAAATGGACTTGCATAGGCAAATTTTCAAAAGCATTTCCATTTGTAACAAGGAACATTTGTGTTTACATAAAATGGTTCCAACTTACAGGAATAATTTGGCCACACACTCCAATAGGCTCATGTCTTGTAAATGTAAAAAAGTTTCCATCTATGGGAAAAAGAAATAAATTAGACATTCAGACAAAGCATTTGTGAGAAACAGCTAAATCAGAAAGATGATAAAGTAGGGTACCAAACTTAGCTGGATACAATTTTACTTATAGATGATATTTTCAAAATCTTAACTATGCAAAATCCATAAAGTACATCTGGATTCAATGTCTACTTTCTTCATAGCTCCAAGGTTTGATTTTTCCAGTCTGACTGTCTTTTTGCAGTGACAACGCTGCTTCTCAACACGGTATGCACAGCACACCAATAAGCATTCCTCATTTCTTTTTTCTTTTATCACCTTTTTTTTTTCCTTTGAAAAACTTCTCTTTTAAATCCTAGGTACATATCAGACATTTTTTAATATTAGATCTTAGCTTAAATCAAATCCATTAAATATAAAATTCTCTTTGATTCAAATAAATATGTGTTCCATTAAACCTAGTATAGAGGTCTACATGAGGCAAAAAAGTTGGAAGTATTTATCACTCTAGTTTTCCTTAATTCCTTCTTTATTACCTTTTCCTTAATTCCTTATTTATTACCACTCTTTTCTTTGTCTTTCTGAGAGAAGGTAGCTAGAGAGACAATGTTTTCATAGAGCTGCCAAATGGAAAAGGGAATGGAATGAAATTTTAGCAAATGCTGTTTCCTCATTCTTATCTCTTAGTCCTTTTCTTAATACACTATCCCATCACTGAAGTAAATATTACTGCTTTGTGCTAATCTTTGCTCAAATATGTGCACACCCAGGTCTCACTACTGTAGCCTTGTATAAACTATACATCATTATGCAAAAGTAGCCGACTGCATTTCTTAGATGTACATAACATGTACAACAATTTTTTTCCCATTAACAATGGTAGTTAGTAGTATATGTTAGTAGTATTTGTTAGTAATATTAGTTAGTAGTATTAGTGCATAGAACAAGAAATAAATGTGATCTACACTAAATATTTAAACTGAGAACTATGACAAATCTTTAATAACCTGTCTTAAAAACTTTCTAAACTATTTTCCACTTGAGATATTTTCTGTGTTACACAACTTTCAGATTAAAGTCAGTTATTTACAGCTTGTGTTGGCCTCAGTCCCGTAGTTTTGTTATCTCGGAGCTACTCACCCATTGGAACTGTACGCCCATGGATTTTATCAGCCCAGCCTGCACAGTAGCGTAAAGTTTTGATGCAGGCACCCAAATCCATTAGATAGGCCGTGGAAAAGAGCTTCCCACCATCAATGGTTTCCATTGTCTGCAGACAACAGCAATTAAAATGTTAATATCAAATACTGATAATAGTTCTTTTGCTTGTACTTTGCAATTTAGCTTTTGGTGGTTCACTTTAAGGATTTCAACTTCAGAACAAGCATTTAGATTAAATCCCCTCTGAAGAACACATTTTGAAAAGCTGAATGTAGCAATTTACAAGTGAGAAATTTTCATGATGGTTTGTTTGTATTGAGCTATGCAGAGAGCATGATTATGGTGCATTTGTAAAGGTGAGATTTGCTCAAAAACATGTGTCCCATATGACTCAGTTACACAGTTCTACTTTATGTTAAATATTCTACAAGCACAGATCAAGAGATCAGGGAGGAGACAGCACAAATAACAGATGCAAATAAAACCAGTGGGTTTCCTCAAACTTCAACAAGACTCAAATCTTGTAAAAAATACCCTAAAAACACCTTGAGTGTTTGATGTGCAAAGGTAAGATCTGAACCATCTAGAACTCTTAAGTGAAAAAAAAATTGTTATGAAAAATAAATGCTATACAGAAGAGAGTCTCTAAATAGGGTTGCTTTCCAGGCAAATCTAAGGACTGTGGTTTGGATTAATATCCATTCCCCTTACTATTGGGACATAAAGATTATGAGAAGTTCTTAAATAGAGTCAATCTATTTTTGACACTTCAAGAATATTTTTCTGAAGCTTTCCAAAACAGAGACATTGAGGACCTTCAACTTTATGAACAATCCTGTCACAGGATTCAGCAGAAGAGCTTGTTGAAACCGCCTGTTGAAACAGCCTGTTGAAACAATAGTTTTAAGATCTAAACTATAATTTCAAGATGTAATCAGATTGGCATTCTTTAGCGTTTCAGGTTGGATCAACAGACTGATCCTCCAAGAACAGTTTTTCATCAACACCTCCCCTGTGAAATCCACATTTTTGGTTAACTGGACACAGTTCAGACACCATACTTGAGAAGAGAACAGAACAAACAGGGAAGAGAGCAATGCTTGATGGCTCTCAGAAACAAGAATTGATTAAATGAGATATGCCCTTGCCATTCTAGGCAATATATGTGGCACTGTTTTGTTCTGTTTGGACATGGGGAAAAGTCTTCCCTGGCCTCAAACTTAGGAAATCTCTAGCTTTCAACATCGCAAGAGATTGAATCCTAAGCAACACAATTCTCAATGGCTCTTTCAGTACCTTGGTTTGACTTATTCTTTCAGTTGCCTATTGATAGGTCTGCTGAGTCTCTGAAGCATTTTATCAATAAATAAAGCACTGAAATGGAATAATTTTCATCCTGGTCAAATGCATGAGCACAGGAAAATGACTTTTCAATGAGCTTTGGACATCTATTTTGATGTTATTTTAGTGTGCAGGAGTATGTGTTACTCTATAGCACTAGTACAGCCAGGATAAACTGACTTCATCAAAGTCTGGAAAGCACTTTACTCATACATATCTTTTCTAAAAAGGGAAATAGTTAATAAGGTGACTAAGTTGTAGGAAATATAAATAAAGTCAGTAAAATAGACACTTGGGAGGGGCCCTAGAGAAAAAGCAATTCTTTCATCTTATGAAAATGGCAAATGTGAACAAAAACTAATTCAATATTTCATCTTTCCTGTGGAAGGATAATTTTCAGTATCTTCGCATTTGTAATGCCTTAGACTGTACAATAAAGAAACAAATGCCAGCTCCTCCAATTATTTAATGGACAAGAGGGTATACTGTTGTAATTAGAATATAGCTCTCAAAATTTTATCTCTCTCAACTCAAATCTAGCATATTAAAGGACATAAGTTCCACCCACACAAGGTTTCTCCTGAGAAACCCTAGTACAGTCATAAAGACATATAATGCGCAACAGATGCTTTGCAGATTTTACATATCTGAGGATTTAAATTTTATGAGTTTATCTATAGTATGTTTTATGGCTAAATGCTTCAAACTGTAACTAGGTCAGTCTGAGTGATGATCCTGAATGTTGGATACTCCTTCTCTAAATTTTTATCCTGTTTGCAGAAAACCAGGATTCATCTTCAGCACAAGCAATTATCCCACCTAAATTTTAATTCCAGAATGTGCTTAAAATAGCAGAGAAATCATCTTAATAATAGTATCATATGTGGAGTTTAAAACAAGGAGAAGAGTATATTAGTCTTTATCAAACTGGTGGAGTATTTCTATTTTACACGTCATTTCTTGCTTTAGAGCACAGTCTGTAGGTGAGAGCATTACAACTTATGTGCCTTTTGTTAAATGTGGTAAAATAGCCAATACACAGTGGTTTGCAAAGAGAGGACATAAATCCCCAGTGCTCATGTTATTGTTCTTTCTAAAATAATGCATTTCTGCCTTTGGTTCTGGTTAAGCTTCATCATTCACTACTAGTTGCAAGCTGGAGTTAATGAAGGACCAGTGATAAGAAAATACAGACTCGTGACATTCAAAGTTTCTCCCGCTTCTGACTTGCATCATCTATAAACATGAGGCAGGATTTGAGTTTAGGCCTTGATTTGAGTTCAGGCCTTGATTCAGGTTTTGGTTTAGGCAAGCATCAATCATGTGATCAATGTTTGTGTGCCCTTAAGAATCAATGATTCAAATTACTGTGGTTGTAGGCAGTTTAAGTATCACTTTAAAGCTAATCAAATACCCAAGTACTTTGTGGATATAGGGTGTTAATAGACCAAAGTGCAATCCAGCTTAGTGACGTCCATTTGCTACGGAGAAGAAAACCAAGTATTGAGATAGCCTAGCTTTCCAAAGGGTAGGTGTGTTAGACTTGCTTGTATCTTTCTTTGAAAATCAGGACTTTCTCCCTTGTCCTTTTGCTCATGTGTCATACTCACAGCTAAAATCAGGCGATCTCTTTCCACTAAGTCAGCTAGTTTATTCAGGAGCCTCCCTCGCTCTGAAGCATCCATGGTACGCCAGGTTGACCCAAGCTCAAAAGCCTTTCTAGCTGCTTTAACAGCCTTGTCTACATCCGCCTGTGGGGAAAATAAAACACTTACATAATCAATAAGTGGCTTTTTGCTGTTGAATGTGTAAAGTTTAGCATAAGCTTAACATAAAGTTTAAATAAGAGAAACAACCCCAATCTAATCAAAATTAGTATCAGTAATGTTGAATACTTGGGTTATTTTCTTTCAAACACTTCTGTTGCTATTTCAGCAAGGTAAAACTCTATGGGAAACAGATGGATTCTCAGTTTCCAAAATAAAAATATATAAAATAACTCTATTTTAAAAATTCAGATTTTTAAACCTTTTCTATACACCAAGCACTTACAATGATGATACAATTTAATGTCTCTTATTTACAAAGAGATGCCTAAGTTTGTAAGGTAAATGCTTGATTACTCATCATCTGAAGGTATCTTACAGTGCAATGAAGAGCAGGATAGAAAAGCCTATTTCTTGGGAAGTTTCATAAAATGAACACAAATTCATTATTAAGGAAAATAAATCAATAAATTTATTTTTGAAAGTTTTAAAAATATTTATGTATTAAATTACTTTAAAAATTAGAAATAAGTCAGCTTTAAAAAGCTAAGCTTAAATATTTTGAAATCTAATCACTGTGTTTGCATATACCAGATAATTTGTTGGTCTATTAATGTTTTTTATCACATATTTTCTTATTTATCATTTGATTTTAACTATGGAAGAAAAATCAACAAGTAAACTATTCTGTGCAAAGGGTATTCCATGTTTCAAGAAAAAAACAATTGCAGTTTCTTGCAAAAAGGCTTTTAGTACTTGGAATTCTTTAGTGTTTCAACATTCTTGTAAAATTTAGCAACAAAAACAGTGACATAAAAAGGGGTTTATTCTAGGAAAATTTTGAGGAAAAAAAAAGAAAAAAAAGAATTTCTATATATTATATGCCACATTTCCCAGAGGAATTTTCATGCAATGTTTGAAGGATATCTTTCAAACACTTTAGTGCTGCTGTTTGCTAACATCTCCTCCAGGGAAATCATTATCAAGGTTGACTAAGTCAGTAAATTCAACTAAGTCAACACTGTAGTCAATTGTTTTACACATGAACCAGATCTTGAATCTTTAACTGGTGTTGGTAGCCATCATCTAATTTTAAGAAGCTGTAAGTGGGTGTGTTAGTGGCTTGGAAAGCCCAGCACAGACCTGTGAGGCAGAAGGTCACAGAACTTCCAAAACTTTTTCCAGGAAATTTGGGAAAAGATAGATGAATAGTATAGCCATCACTATAGAGTAATATCTGACCAGTCACCTACACCAGGTAGCTGAAATCTACCAAATTAAGAATTGCTTTTCTTCAGAATCTGTCATCATGTTGTCAAACACCTCATCACTATCTGTGATCCCTATCATAAATTTTCTACATCTTTGCAATAGGACTTGGGCTGTGGCTTGGCTTTAACTGGAAAAGGAGAAGGGGAAAAAATGTCATATGAATACGAATGATGTAAATTAAAGTTACGTTGTCTGGTGTTCTTTCTACTAAAAGTGGAGAAATAATTAAAACCAAGAAAAATAATATAAGAGTAATATAGGGCTGTGAATGAAAAGTAATAAAAAAGGTTGTTCTTCAACTGTATGAAATTTAATTTCATTACATAAATCTACACTATAAGTATAAAAAGAGATGAGATTTTTTTAGAGGAGGACATTTAGTTTACATATGCTGACCATTTGGCAAACTGCTTTATTATTACTAGGGACCTTTAGGATCAGGAATGTAGCTTGAAAGAGCCATCAAACTGGAAGAAAACGGTTCTCACCCACATATATGTCTGTTCTTTGTAGTCTCCTCTTGTTTTTCAAAATACCAAGGCAGTGGACAGCCCTTTGTCAACCCTATTGTATGCATAAATTAAATTCCTAAAATCTCATGTCTCATTATCTGAAGTCTAGCCTCTTGTATATTAGTGTTTATAGCATATTGCTGTGTAATTTACTAGACCTGCACAATTCACTAGTCAATTTAGTTAATAGCAGTTGTCATTGCCTATTAGTTTGCAAAATTATTGAAGAGAAAACAAACCTCTACATTGAATAGTACTATCTCTTTATTTAATGAGTTGTTAGAGAGCTTGTAAGGAAAGAAAGCTACAAAAATCTTGAATGGTAACTGAACAGTTGCAGGTTATGAGTAATTTAATTTGGAGATGATAAATTATCAGTGTCTCAGCACTATTTGCATGTAGCCAGTATTAAAGAAAAGAAAAACCTTGGAAAAACTTCGGGGGATTTAATTTTTAAAAAATATTTCACTCCAGGTGAAATGATTAAAAGTCAGACTTTCTCAGCCATGTTTTTTCTAAGAAAGTGTTTAAAATGGGTCTTCATTATGACCTTCTTAGTAATTTGTGGTCAATATTGCTCAAGTACTAGACAATATTAGAAACAAAGATTATTAGGAGAGACTTGATGAGATTACAGACCAGAGTAAGAAAGATTTAATTGGAAGGTGATTCTGAGTGAATTTCTCAAAAGAGATTTTATTTCCGTGTGTATTTCTGTACAGTAAATTAAAAAATTCTGAAAAACCACATGCTTTTTATATTGGCAACAATTTTTTTGTGAACTTATAACACAGACAAACTTATAAGCTTTACATTAGTTCTACTGGACAAAAAGGTGTTTAACATTTTGATGCTAATCATAAAAAAAATGCTTGTTATACAAGCATATTATACAATGCTTGTTATACAAAACATTCTAGAGATGCATATTTCTTGACTAAAATGAATATACTATTTTGTGAGAAATGTGAAAAAAAATTTTCACTTTTGGATGCGAGATTGACTTTGAAGTGGAAATGTAGAAATTTAAATACATATGCGCAAGAACCAAACCAGTAATTATAAAACCAACTTTATTTTCAGTTACAGGAATCTTGTGAACTGGAAATAAAACCTTTATTTCTTGTATTTACTTTCTAAGAATATGTATATAAAAAAACAAACAAACCTTTATTTGGTTAGCACTTTCAATGTTGTTAAGCACATCTTCTATCCCACTTAAAAAAACCCTACCACCTTTCTTACATTTAAATTATATAGTAGCACTAGCAATTCCTGTTCATAAGAAAAACAGACAATATAAGAAAAATACAGAGATTAGGGCTTAGGTTTTCATTATATCTTTGATCACATGGCATCTATCTGAAACTTTCCATAAGAGAATCTTATAAATATATGAAAAAAATGTTTCTTTACAGTCTTCAATGATTTTTTTAGTCATCATTGATTCACCGTGCTTTAAGGATGTCCGTTTTGGAGGAATTAGTGACTGATAATTCATCTATGAACCTTCAGTTTCAAACCAATTTTTAGGACTATATGTTCCAATATGTTTTTCACAAAACAAAATATTTGAAGGAGGCAGTGCTGAGAATACATGTAGCTAAAATACTCATGGTAGAGATCATCTTCACAAAATTTTTGGAAATGGTAAGTATTTGTCCTTTTTATATTTTCTATAAGGAAAAGCCTTATATAAATGTTCAATGAACAGGTTCATATTACTTTGCAATGAAGAAAACATAACAGAAAAATAAAATAAAATCTCAGCTAGATTTTGAGTTTGGATGTCAATGATCACATATAAGAAAAAGAATCAATAATATTAATAAAACAAATTAATATAAAATATTTCTTCAGAATATTTCTCATATGAGCCTAAGGTAAAACAGTTTTTCAGTGTCTCTCTACAAAAAAATATTATGTCTTATTAAAAAGGGGTTTGTGAAAGCAGGTGTACAAGATGAAGTACATACATCTGAGGTGATGTTTTACATGACACAAATGACTGCTTTTCCTGCTTTTAAGATACACTGAAAATAAAGTTGCAGTTAAGGGCAAGAGAGAAAACCCCACCTTGTCGCCTTCTTCAACCTCACAGATTTTCTCTTCATTTGCAGGGTTAAACACTGCAAATTTTTTACCACTGACTGAATCATGCCATTCATTGTTTATAAATATCTGCAGGGGAAGAAACAGTACAACAATATTAGTAACACATATATAGCTGTTTTCTGTTACATGCTTTAGTGAATAAACTTTCATAGCTGAGAGCAGCCAGATTAATAGAAGTCTGAACTAAAACCGGATAGCTGTTACTACATTATTCTAAAGAGAGGAGTAATCATACACATACACACTTAACCAAGATAATTTTTTTAAAGTTGACTTCCTTTGGAGAGGCAACCTTTCTCTACATTGCAGTTTTTTTGTTTCATGTCATAAAAATATGCTGTTGTAAAGGGGTCCTTCTCTCTCTGAAGTACAAGAGAGGTACAGCCCTAAATGATCTATCGAAAACTACCTGAGTTTCCCATGCTCACAGGGTTGGTAACAATGAAGGGCTTTTCTGACATGCAGTCTGACAGAAATAAATCCAGTGCTTGGATTTAGTAAGTATAGTATATGGAATTAAGAATATCTTTGAGACCACTGTTTTATTTAGCTTTTCTTTGATATATCTTCACTCTCTCCTGCAAAACAAAAGGAAATCCCAACCAAAACCAAACCAAAACCCCCAAACAAATAAAAGCAGTAGCAGGTTATTTTGAAATTGAAGCTGAGACTGAAAAAAACCCTGTCATTGTCAATGGAATGAGTTAAAGAATCACAGAATGGATAAGGGCTGGAAGGGACCACAGCGGGGTCATATGGTCCAATCTCCCTGCTCAAGCAGGGTTATATTAGAGCACATTGCACAGAATTGCACTCAGATGGTTCTGCATGCTTAGGACATGCATAACGACCTCGGGGTGAAATTTGAGGTACTTTGTTCACAAATGCAAAATAGACTTGGGTCTTACCTGTGGGTGCACAAGATCTGTACTACTCTACTCTGCTATCTCTCAGGCACTGTTGATAAAATGGTCAAAGTGCTTTAATTTCTTTTCTAACTGTAGGTTAATCTTGAAACAGAAAAAAAATGCTCATTGAAAAGACCTGATAAATGAGCAGCAGTTGAAGAGAGGAGGATAAGTTGTTAATAAGTGTTTTGTATGTTGCTTCTTGAAGTGGACATGATAAGGTATACAGTCCAAAGTTAACAACAAAATTAACAACAAAGTTAACCTGTCCTCTGCCTGAACCTCTGTGATCTCTGGGTTCAGGTCAGTGCTGAAATGGGTGTGCCATGCTAAGCTGTCCTCCCAGTACCTTAAGCCCCTCCTCCTGATGCTGGTGGGCTGGTGCCCTCCCTTCTCACTGTCTTCCAGTGCCATTTCATTCTAGGCATGCATGTGAGATCTCGATTGTGCTCACCTGTAAGGACATGTCTGGCTCTGACTCGCTGTACCAGGTATTTTGAGCTCAAACTGTGTTTCTCTCTAGAGTCAGGGTATCTTGTCCCACAGTTAGTCACTGGAGTCTAGCAGTGAGACCAGCTAGCACTGTCCATTAAGACAAAGAACCTAGTGTTGCAGCTTAGAGTAACAGGAACTTTGAAATAGAAAACCAGAAAATACTGTGGTGTAGGCAAAGTAGATGATGTCTGACTGAGGACAAGACAATATCAAGACACGAGAATTACAGGATAAATGCTTTTTGTCACAGAAATTTGAGGAATAAATCCTTCCACCACAAATATATATTATTAAAATGTGACAGATTTTAGGGAATAAATTTTCTGCATAGTATTAAAACTGGTTGAATATTCATCAATAATTGGTGCACAGTTTATTAATAACCATTGACATTGACAAAATTAATATCTCTAAATGGATATGGCAACAATCTAGTATATTAATATATTCCTGTTCTGTATGTTTCTTATGCTTGTCTTTATGTGGGCAACTTATACAGTGTCATTGCCATCTCTGACCATCAGGACTGACCAGAAAACTCCTGATTTAACAAAAGCTGTCTGCGAAATAAATATTTAAGTCCACAGAAATTTCTGATAGGTGAAGCAAGTTATAAGAACGTCTGCACAAAATTGCAATTGTGGTGAAAAGACAAAGACAGCAGTGAAATTGTTAATATGAAAAAAAAACATTGCCAAGAAAAGAGACAAAGTAAAAGGTAAATATTAACATAACACTGCTATGATGTTACAGTATGGCAAATTCATATCTGTCTGTGAAAGGAATAACAGAAAAACATACCATTTTTGGAAATATTTAAAGTGCTTGTTTAAGCGCTACATTTATTGCACCAATCAATATCGTCCATAAAATTAGTTTAGAATATATTTCTTATTAATGTTTCTAATGTCATTCCTGTTTAAAACATAACTTCATTATATTACATATATATACAATATTGTATCAGAGTTGTATACGTCAAACTACCCAGATGTCTTTCATAAGCTAGATAGCAGCCTTTCAAATGGGGATAAGAAAGAAGGGAAAGGAAAAAGGTAAGACTCTCATGTAAGCTGTATTAACACTTTTCAGGCAGATATACTCATTAATGTGCATGCAGCCATGCTCATAAAGTGCTGCAGAGTGTTTGCTACAAAGAGGACATGGATCTCTAAATCCAGGCAACACTGCAGTACCAGCTAATAGCAGCCTCTAGCAGCAACCTTGGCCTGCTGAGGAAAACAATGTTTGGGATCATCTTGCAAGAGGTTACAGTGTTTTGTCAGTGGGTCAGAACTCCACTGACAGCTCTTCAGACATGAATGCAAAGGACCTACCCCTCTGCGGCAAGTGCTGTGCAGTGGCTTGTCTGCGGTGACTGACTCTGGCCCAGGAGGTTTAGGGTTACAATTTTTTTGCAAATATTTAGAAATATTGTTACAGATGTTTTGTAACTGTTACTTTACTAGAATTTTAGGGGAAAAGAATTTTTTTTTTTAATTTCCACAACCCAAAGAGTTAATGACTGTTCAGATTTCTTTGCAATAGAACTGGAAATACAGTTTTCCAGTAGATGAGACTGTACACTGTCAGAGCTTAGTATTTTAAATAAAGCATAGGCAACATCAATCAAAAACACTCAGATGTCTATTCCTCAGTGTCATAGGGCAATAAAATCTTACACTTCTGAAATGATTGATTTCAGTTCAAATTATTTAATACAATCCATTGGGTGTTGAAGTTACCTTCAAAGCCTACAGTATTTCTGTCCTTGTTTACACAGTTGATTTTGTCAGTCAGATGACTTAAGCAGAGAATGGACACACAAGACCTGAACTTTGCCTTTTTTTTCTGCCATCCCAGTGGTGCTTTTTCCTTCAATCCTGGAGTATTTTGGAAGAATTGTGAATTCATTTTGAAGTATCTGCTAGATGGGAAGTGCCATATTTGTGTCTGTGCTGCATAAGGGAAGAAAGCATTTTACTCTGTACTGCTTTGCCTCAGACAAACAATACCATAACTCTGCTGAAAGAAATTTTAGGGTCATTACATTAGGTTTCCTCATCTTATGAAATGTAACTTTTTTGCTTAATCTTCCTTAGAATAAGGATTGCCTTTTTTTGTGGGCTCAATGTTGTGCTGTCTGTACAGGGTTTCAGGTTCCAGTGCCTCTCCAAAAAATACTTGAAAGTAAAGTTTAAAAAGAAAATATCTGCTGTTGCATTGATCCCATATTCAGCATCTTTTTATAAACTCACTGTTTATTAGGGAGGAATTTTGATATAATTCACTAATATTGATTTACATTATAATTCTTACACAGATGCAGTCAAGAATGGTAATGGAACTAATTAAAATGTGGACCTTCCTTAACTTAGCTATTAAGGGTAGCTTTTTAAACATGGAAATGAAAGTCTAAGCTATCTTCTGTTTAGATGTCCGAAACTCTTCCAAACTAACAGTATAAGAAAAAGCACCTTAAATCTGCCCCTGGCTATAGTAAATTTTTTCTTGACAATACTCTTCAAATGAGCCCAGTTTGCTGTTTTACAAAGATAAAAGTGATCACCAGCTTTGAACCCTTGCTCATCTGACTGCTCTCAAGCTTTCCCATGTGGACTATGAAGCAGGGAATTGCACGAACAGCACATTTTTACAGGCCATGAACAATGAGGAGACACCAGGGCTGGGGCTGGACACATGCTGGAGGCAGTTTAGCATCATTTGTGTGAGGTGGTGCACAGTGCTGAATAACTGCTGTACCTGTTCACTCCTGCGTATTTAGATTGTGACAGCCGTCCAGGTACTCTTGAGTACAATAACTCACTAAAAATTTACTTGGCAGTAAATTTTACAGATACATCTAAGCTTTAAAGTTTTGTGACACAAGAGAAGGCTCAAGTGCTCCAAGTTCAAATTTACTAGTCTCAAAGTATGTCATGGAATCTCACAGTATTCTTTGAGCAATAAAATTAAAATATGTGGCATTTATTAAGGTTCTAGCAAAGAATGAAAATTTAAGCTTTAAACAAATATGTCACTATTTCACAGATGCTGTTGTGAAATTTTTTATTTTCTCCCCCTTAGGTTTTTCCTTACAAGAAGCCTATATTTGGCTAATATTTCATGTAACTTTTTTCCCCTCCCTTGCAATATGCTATTATTGATGCAGGAATTACATTTTACTCTTGCAATGGACTAATAGTCAGAGATCATACACTTTCTCTTAAATATTATGTAATTTTTTTGATTTTCCATTTAGTGGCTCTGTGTCCACAAAGTGAGCTGATCTTAGAAAGAGTAAGTTTCTATAGTACCTTTCTAACTCATTACCTTTCCCCAGATACTCCGATTACATTTTTGAGCTTTTATGCTTCATCTTTGTTTTTGAAGCTAACAGCTGCAGCATTTTAATGTTCAGCTATAATTTTTTTTTTACTCAGAGTGTCTTACCCTTCCACACTTCCTGATACTCCACACAGAGTTTAGCAAGAGAATGTTCAGCCCTTTTCTCCCCCTCATGTAATTTGACAACCTAATAATTAACTAAACTGAGTTTCTCTGATTAAAGGAGTACTACAGGGTTTAGTGCATGTGAAAGCATCATGACAGAAAACATTTGTAGAGTAATCATTGTCTAAATCCTCAGTGTTGACTAAGTAAAATATTTACTAACACATTTTTTAGCTAGCTACCAAAATTCATTGGGTTCATGGAAATCTTTAAAGGAGGTTCATATATGAAACCAATTCAAGATTACTTTATGGTTCAAAATCCAAGCTCATTTCAGTGTTTAAAGTCATTTGATTTGGTGTCTGAAGCTGCATGAAGAGTGTTAAGTGTTATACCATATGTAAAAGGTTTACTCTGAAATATAGCTATGTTAATCTATAGATCATTCAGTTAAGTGAACCCTGTGAAAAGCCACGAATGATCCCGGTCAAAGAAAATAAAATAGAAAGACTGTTAAGAAAAGAGAATCCCTGGAGCATCTCCTGCAGGTCTTTCTTCGGGTCTCTTAATCCTTTTATGATGACTGTTGGTACTATGTAATGGTAGAAAAAGAGAAATTGGAGGTTATAGAGATAAAGGATGTGGTTCTAGGTGATGTAGGCAGAAAAGTTAATACATCAGCAATAATTAGTGTGTGTCATCTTGATCCTTCCAGTGTTACTAGTCATCCACATCCTATGTTCTAACTTGTATGGGACAGGAGAGGAATGGGTTGGGTGAGAACACAAGAGTGCAAAGGCCTTATTAAATTGTGGGAGGAGTGTTTTGTATGGGGTGACACCTCTATTTTCCAAACTCCTTATCTCTCAATATAGTGCTGGGGCTTTCACAAAATTCTATGTGATATTTGAAGACAGGAGGAAAGCATTGCAAACATCAAGCCTCCACAGACATGTGCTAGATTTTGTAAACAAGTGCATTGTATTTCTACACAGTTAGAATTTATATGCAACTTTTAGGGAAATGGTACCTATTGTCAAGTCAAAAGAAACTTTTATTATGTGACACTTTCCTTGACTGCACACTACAAACTAGATTTTTCAACAATGCTGGCTTGTGGTTGCTTTTTTGTACTAACAAAATAGATTTTTGATAATGGAATATTTTAGAAGGATGGAAATATTTACAGGAATTTGTGTCTTGCATTTTCAGTTACATCAGCTGTATTTTTCTTATATTAGTTTTTTTCCTTTGGAAAACTAAAAAATCAAAGAGTAAAGTTGTTGGGTTTTTTTGAGACAGGAAGAGCTGTAGCAGGCTATCACGTGGCAGAACTATATATATTTCCTGTTAAATATTTACAAAGTAAGATCCTGTGTGATTTACTCAAGAAAGACATACAGTGAACAATGGTTAAGTTTTTCCATTAGAAAAAAGGATAGCATGGAACTTAAAAGGAGTAATTTAGATGAACACCTGCTTTAGGAAAAGAAACTAAGCAGTGGTTCTAGAAAATAAAATTATTTCCCTTGCAATGGTATCAAGAAAATTAAAAGAATAGTAACCAAAAATCTCCACAGTTAAGAGGACCTCCCTGATCTATTCAAATCTGAATGTTTCAGAGAGCAAAGTTTCTGCCAACACTTTTTTCAAAGTTCTAGCAAATATCTGTGTGTTACAATATAATATTATGATATGCAACCATCAAAGAGTCTTTTAAAGCTGTAAATATGCGTCTGCATTCAGACCTTCTTTATCTGTATTTCTAATTCTACTCTATAGGGAAAGAATTTTCTTTATCAAGAAGTTTATGGTAATATTACACAGTTAGATTGGCAGGCTGCATCTAGTTTATGAGATACTTGTTTACCTGAAAAGCAACTTCAAAACCAGATTAATTTTCTCTCATGTAAATACGTGACCAGAATTTAATTGGTTTGAATTAAACTGTGACGAGAATGAAACTGAATTAAACCAACTTTATTTTAGTTTCATTTTCACACACCCCTTTCTGTGTAAGCTTATCTGGTATAATTATTTGAATCTGATTATAACACAATGTTATAATGTTTAAAGTTAAATTATAACATTTTAACTTGTTTTAATTCACTGTTCTTAAAATATATATATATGTAGTAGAAATATTTCCTTCTTTGCTCCATTTATACTTTCTAGTAAACTTATCATTGATTAAAATTTGTTTCAGGTGAAATTTAACACCCATACCAAGTGCAATAAGGAACAATGCTGCCACGCATGCACACATAGGTGCTTGAAGTTAGGTTAAAAGGATCACTGAATATCACTTACTAATATGTGTAAAATCAGAATTCAGACAGAATAAACCTTTTAAGCACTGATTTACAGTGGCTTCTATAGTTCATATAAGGTTAAAATGAGCACATCCTAGTGTCTGAAGTGTTTGCATAAGAAAGATTAGGAAAAGCAAATGCTACTAACCTTGGTGTACTTAATTTTCAGATCTTTTAGTGGTTCTGGCAGTGCTGGCATAACTGCAGCAGGATTGCCGTCTGAGCCTTGCTTCTTCATGTTTTCAGTTGAGAAGTTTGAGGACGTTCCTGAAACACAGGTGAAATAAGGTTTAAAGGGAATGGAGTGATTTTTGCCCTGACTGAGCTCTTGGCTTTATTTGTGCTTTTTTATCTGAACCAGCCATGGCATATTTGCATACAGGAATATGATTGGATGAAAGAATTCATTGCAAAGAGAAAATGACACTACTTATTTTTATGACCAAAAGCAACAGCTTTTCCAGCAAGCTGAGTCCTTGATGAAGCACATGCTGCTGAAACAAGCTGGCTAGGCAGACACCACGAGCTCCTTACTGGGGAACAGAGTTTAAGGCTTCCTCATCTTACTTGTAAAGCTGCTTTCTCTCAGCAGGCAGGTATCCAGATCCTAAGGGAACTTCTTGCACTTGAAGGCAGATCTGAAGGTAAAGACAGATTTGTTAGCTCTGAAAACAAACCAAGCCCTTCTAACTAGAAGGTTGATGAGAATAATTAGCAAAGCCAGAAAACATTCATTAAAAAACAAGTCACCTTAGGATACATTTTAATATGTTCAGAGTACATGAGAAGTACTATAATTAATGTCTGTTTTGTAGATCACAGGGATAAGGGAAGACTATGTTGATAAAAAATCCTTCTTGTGTTTTTCAAGAAATGTGAAGGAGGGATAAAATGATCAATCCAAAAAAAAATTCTCTTTAGAGAGAACTAAGCAAAAACTTGCTGTGTTTTTCTTCTAGACAGCACCAAAAATTTAAGGACTAAGTTTTTAACACAGTGCCCTTTGGAATATCTAAATGCAATACAAATTGTTCATTAGACTAGACTTTTCTATCCTGGATGGAACCCAGTTTTCCATTCTGATTATTCAAAGAAAAACATATATCTTGAACAGGAAAATAATATTATAAGATACAAGAATCTTCTTTTTTTCATCAAGTCTTGCCTTTTCTGAATAGTGGTCTCACAGAACCTGTTTCTATATACTAGGCTTCTGATTAACCCACAGTGGATCCACGCCATAGAAATAGAATGAAATAATCTTATTGCTTTCATTGACACTACATAAATGCTTGGAGAATTCACTGCTCACAGTTATTTCACGTGTCAGACATCATCTAAACTGTCTGTCAAAGGAGAGCCTTTAACTGATGGATGAGACAGGACATCTCATGAGCTTAATTTTATCATGCATTAATTATATTTCAGATGATTTCTGAATTAAAGTGCAAGCCATAATTATTATTGATGATTTTTGTGTTCGGACATATGGTTTGAGCAAGAGTTTCTGAAATTTAGATAAGTTCAAGTTATTTCTGGATGACAGAGAATTCTATTGTCACAATAGTCATCTCTCAGTGAGATGTAAAGAGCTGTGTGAACTGAAACAAGTTTCAGCCATTCACTTTATCCTGTGAATAAAAGGTACCCATTCCCATTACTAAAAAAACCATGATGTTGAAGGTTATCTGCTTACTTATGCACTTTTTGTATTTGTCAGCTTTTGTACCTTAGCTGTCTGGCTGAAGACACCTGAACATAGAACAGTACATTTGAAAGTATTTTGAGCAGCTTTTTCAGACTTTAACATTTTGGGTTTCAGTGTTTGCCTGCCTTAGAGAATGTCTTTGAGTCTCATGTCTCATGCAGAAAATAGAATGTCGAAATAGGGTTTGTTGATTTTTATTTGGAATATAACTTTTTAATCCTATTCTTGTGTAGAATTTTTTTTCCAGATCTAGACACTAAAGTCTACTCTAGCAATCTTCCTGCCACTAATTTCTTCACTGAGCACAAACAATTTGTCTCTGTGTAATTCCTCTACAAATTGCTCAAATTAACTAACTAACTGGAGATGCAAAACAGAGATCAGTGGATTTCTCTGGTTTCAGGTAAAGCAAAAGTCTTTCTCATAGATGAGAATGTTTTAAATGCATTCTCATTTAGGTACCACTGTATTCCCAATTAAAAAACAAAACCAAAACACATTTAATTGAGAAGTAATTTCTTATAGCTGCTTCTGAAAATGGTATCATATATATTTTTTATTATCTATAAAGGACAGCCTGAAATCTCTGTAGGCAGGCTTTAAAGATGAAATGGCTGGATGAAATCTTTCATTTTTTCCAAATCACTACTTTGTTTTCCACATCATTTATTCATTTAAGACATTATTTAACCTCCCTTTTTCTGTTTCCCTCTTTCACCCTTGGATTTCATGAATCATCTTCACTTTCCTGTTTATTTTCAGCCTAGGAATGCTTTTAGCCTATTGCAGAAAGTATTTTATTTTCCTCATATGCCATCTTCCTGTTTATTGTAGCTTTCTGCTATTTTCATTCTAGGACGTTTTCCCCATCCTGAGTCACAATTCTTTCACATTTCACCTAAATAATGATATGCAATTGAAGAACTGTAGCTATATATAGGACTGAAATATTATTTCAAGCAGTGAATTATACAGCACTTGGATATATTATAGCTATTGAAGCTTGCATAGTTTTGTTGTTAATATTTTCTTGGAAGTGTTATAACTAATTTTTCCTTTCTTTTGGTCAATAATTTGGTTGTTTCTTGTTGCCTTTTCACAGCTGAAGGAGGGAACCCCAGAGACCCCACACCCTGGCAAAGTTTGTGTTTTCTGACTTTGTGATAGTGCTTTCTATATTCCAAATTATAACATTTATTCCAGTTCAAAACTACAGAGTTCCCCTGTTTAATACAAGTTCAGAGAGGAACAAGGGTAGAGTTTCACCATGTAAGTTGTGATTAAGCTGTGATGTGCCTTGCTGAATGACACTGACTGTGGTAAAACACGAGACCAACGGCTGCATGAACTGTAGGTCTGACTAATGCCATTCTGTGTCAGGAAGTTAAGTAAAAGTTTTATGCTAGAAAAATGTTGTAAATAGTTTTTCTATGTGTCTCTTCTCAAAGATTGGGAAAAAAAATAATAACCAAACACAGCATACCAAAATACAAGTTCCTGTCATATCTGACCATACAGTGGGACATCAAAAATGTTGTAACATTTTCATTGAGTTCATTGTATTCTAGATGGGTAAACTATTGGCCCTATATTGAAGATCACTGCAGCCCCATATTCATTATATAAGATTTAATTTAATCACAGAATCACAGAATGTGTAGGTTGGAAGAGACCTTTGAGATCATCAAGCCCAACCCAGTCCTAACACCTCAACTAAACCTTGGCATTGAGTGCCACATCCAGTCTTTTTTTAGACACATCCAGGGATGGTGACTCCACCACCCCCCCAGGCAGACTATTCCAGTACTTAATCACTCTTTCCGTGAAAAACTTCTTCCTAATATCCAACCTATATGTCCCCTGATGCAGCCTGATGCCTGAGACGGTGTCCTCCTGTTCTGTCAGTTGCTGCCTGGAGAAAAAGACCAACCCCCACCTGNCTTGTTAGACTCTGCCCATCCATCCAATCGTTCCAGATCTAACTAGAAGTGCACAGCTGAAGGCAGAGCTTCTAGTTGGCCTAGCTGGCAATCCATCTAATGAAACCAGTGCGTCACAAGAACAAGCCAGATGTGACCTGTGACTGGATTCTTGTCCCTAAACACAGTGTTGGTTCCATCAGTAATGCCCTGGCCTTTCCTAGCTGCTCTGAGATATCGGTCCAGGAGCAATTTTTGATTTTACTCAGCATTTTTATGTCAGTGTATGCTGAGCTAATACTGTCTGAAAGTCATGATTTTGTTCTATGCCCTTATAGCATTTCATAAAGAAACATTTACTTTATATTGTAGAAGAAGAATATTCTGGGAATTTTGTTTATTCATAAATTATTTTGATTTTTCTAAAGGCCATAAATTCTTGGGATTTTACACCCTATAAATAGGCATAAGCTTGTATGTTTTCTAAACAGTCTTTTCTTCTCTTTCATTTTCCTTTTTTGGGGGGGAGGGGGGGAGGTGGAGGGCTGTTTATGGTGGGTTTTTTTGTTTGG
>VYXD01003081.1:268416-279867 GCA_013397195.1 Hylia prasina
CCCCAACTTGCTGTTTATTATCTATACTATTATTTCCAGGAAGTTCCTACTGAGCTGGCTAGAAAACTTGCATCAGATAAATAATCTTGAGGTCAAAATTCCCTTATATAACACTTGAAATGTAGTTAGGACTGCTAAGAAAGAACTTTGCAGTAGGAAAGTGACTTATTAGGAATAAGAACTTGGCACAGTGACTAATCACACAGCATTTTCAAATTGACTGTGACATTCAAGCACTTTACTTGTATTGTAATGTCAGTGGAGGATTTTGATGGGTTTCCAATTCCTCTGTTTCCCAACTTTTTAGTTGAACTTAAACAAACAAACAAATAATATGAAGCAAGATCTGCCTTTGTTTGCAAATTTCAGGGAGGTTTCTGTGGATGCTGTCAGAGGTTGCTGTGTCTGATGAAAAGTGAACTTTAACCAGGGTGTAAATCTATGCATCTCTGGTCTGGGACTCAGAATTCCAATACAGAATAAAACTTTTGCAGCACATTATGAAGAGTCTCTGTTTTCCAGATGATAGACCCTACTCTCTTTTTAAGGTAAGATTTAGTAAGATTAAGTAAAATTTACATTATCCATGTTCTGTAGTTGAAGTCTTAATTTCAATTTTAGATGTAGTGAGTTGGCTACAATAGCTTGTTATTTGTTATTCCCAGTTTTCTCTACTTTGTTATGATTACAGAATTATGGAATCACAGGATCATCTACTTTGGAAAAGACCTTTGAGGTAATCAAGCCCAAGCTGTGACCCAACACCACCTTGTCAACTAGACCATGGCACTGAGTGTCACATCCAGGCTTTTCTTAAACACTCCAGGGACAGTGACTCCACAACCTCCCTGGGCAGCCCATTCCAATGCCCAATTGCCCTTTCTGTGAAGGGGTTCTTCACAGAGGGTTGCATTCCAATTCTCATGTGTTTGTTGGTAGAAACATTGTACTACTGCACGCTACTCATTAGCACCACTGGTGAATGGGAATTAACAGCTAAAGCAGTTGACTAGGATTTTTAAAAAGATGACGTGATCAGTCTAGCACCCACTGAATCCTGTCAAGAGCTTTCCCATTGTCTTGCAAATCTTCTGAAGAGCAGTTTTAAGTCCTGGTAATAATTTAATTAAATAATTGCCTTTAAAAAGGAATATGAGTTGTGATAAATTTGAAGTGTATTTGTAGTTTCTGTAAGATGCCTTGAATGCATTTCAGGATGGAAAATAGATGATAGCAATGTATCACAGCAAATCAGGTTAATAACATACACTTTGTGAACTAACCTTTCAACTTTGCTAGAGAAATGTGTAAGCCAACAGAATTACAAAAGTAAACGCAGCAACAATAAATCTCAGAAGAACCAAACTTACAGTGAAAACCACACCCCTGTATGTGGTGAATGACATTATTCACTTTTCATCTAAAATTAAAAGTATGGTTTGTGGAGGTGTTACCTGTGTGTGAATTTGTTGTTTATTACAGATAGATAGAACTAGATTCACTTTTTGGGACTGATTCAATAAATATATTTCACTTCTCTTCTAAGAAGAAAATGAGAAACTAAAGGAAAATTCTTTTTCAAAGGATTAAGAAGGTTTGAAACGGGAACACTGTAGCCTAATAAAATGTTGCAGTACTTAACTAACTTATTGTAAATCCGAGAGAAAAAAATGCCTGCAAATATTTTCTGACTGCTACAGAATTTATAAGAAAAAGAGAGTAACATTTGTTTTGGGTATTTTTGTGCAAGGTGCGGCATGTGTTCTGCTTCTCTTTGCATAAACACATGAAACCCTACAATCTCAGAGTGCTTTTCCTGTTGTTTGATATTTTGTCACATTAGGCTAATGCTCTGATCATCTGTGGATGCAGCTCTGGTAACTTATGTAATTAAGAATGTAAGTAAACCTCTTTTTAAGATGATTTTTGTGTAAGATCACCTGCTGCCAAAGTGTCCCAAGAAGAAGCTCAAGTTCAGACCTTTAAAGCAAATCTCTGAGGAGTTTTATATATTTTTTTAAAAAAGGCTAAAATTATATCTGTTTTAATTTAACTGTACAGATAATAAGGCAGTAGAAAAATTAAAAACTTCCTTATTTCTTTTAATTTGTGTAAGGAAAACTATGAGAACTACGAAGGTCAAGGTTTCTTATTCCTGAGGTAAATAAATATGTTGATAAATTTTAGTGCATTTTTCAACATCTTGCTGAAGTCTGCCAAATATATATTCTCTGGCATATGGTTTTGGTAGTGAGAATGCTAAGTTTTATGCAGAGTAATTATATTAAGTACTGAAAAATTCTTTGAATTATACATTTCCTGGATGATAGTTGTATTCTGGGGTGATAATGATAGCAATAAACTGAAATTTACTTAGATGGTCAGCACATCATGTGGAGAAAGCAGAGGAAAAATAAATCAAAGGCAGAAGACAGTGGTCAAAAGCAGAGTTACTATTTATTCCTTAAAAATTTTCAATGAAAAACAAGTGGCATATAGTTTAAATTATAAATCTGGATTGAAAAATTAAACTATTACTTTTCTTTCTTGTTCGCTTAGCTTGCCAGACTCTACTGACCCAGAAGTTTTGCAGGCACTGGAAGAGAGTATTTAATCTTTCATAACCAACACAAATTCAGTTGTTTTTCTCAGGATAAGGTTTACATAAAACTACACCTTTATTACTCCTTTTACCATTGTCAAGAAAGATTTAAATTTTCATCTCAAAACTAAGTAAAATTCTGGTGTTTTCTCTAAATGTCCCTTGAAATTTTTGCATTAATTTGGCATATGCAAGTAAGAAAACTTTTACTTAAACAGCAGGTAACAAAACAGAGAGATTGAAAAGAGAGGCAACAGAGGAAGGAGAGATTGCCAAACTACATACAAGCAAAAGCTTAGAACACTAATAAAAATAGTTTTGATGAGATAAATATTTAGCTACTGTGGGCTACGATATGAATTAGAATAAGAGAGTATGTATTGATCTACTTAAAAAAGCTGAGTGAATGTAAGCAAACTTATTAGGAAAAACATCAATAAGAAACTTTGGTTTTGTAGTTTGCACTCTGAATATTTTCCTATTCTAGCTTAACGATGGCTAAATCTTCTTTTACCACCTCAGTGAGAGCACAAGCACACAGTTTATGTTCCCTTGCAATGGATAAACATCTGTACCTCTGTGATGTGCCTTTTGAAAAAAACTTTCCTAAAGCTATTGTCCAATTTTTTAACTACTGGAAGCTGGAGCTCGAACTGCAGTTCCACTTCTCCGTCCAGAAAACAGGGTTTTTTCCTGAG
Organism: Hylia prasina; assembly: GCA_013397195.1. Classification (NCBI taxonomy): domain Eukaryota; kingdom Metazoa; phylum Chordata; class Aves; order Passeriformes; family Sylviidae; genus Hylia; species Hylia prasina. The sequence continues at coordinate 271,717 of VYXD01003081.1, forward strand.
CAGAACAACTTTTCTTCCATTGTACTTTAATCAGTTAATCACAGTAGCTGGGGGTATGCAAGGCCACTCAATCTCTTTTCTAACACTGAAAGTTCTTGCTTTTTTATTCACCATTCCTTGATAAATCTCCTTTTCCTGTGTCTTGTTTTAAACCACTGCAGTACACTAGAAGTGTAAGTGGTAAAGCTGACAGCTAATACTAGGCACACTTGATTACTTCTATTTTGTTCTTTCTTGTCTCACAGGAAACTCTTGCACTGATGAAACTGCACTATCAGTTTGGACTCTACTGTCTATTAATTCTTACACATTTTTGTCTGTTTTTCACAAGATTAACTGTCCTTTTTTATTTGTTCATCAATAGCAACTCCTTCAGCAAAATGTGCATAGCTTATTTCTTGTGAGAAATGAAGTTAAAAAAAAAATTAAAACATACTTGCAATAATTATGTAGTACCTGTGTAATATCTGTCTAATATTTTCCAGCATTGTAAGTTCTTAGAAACTCAAACCTCTCTATACATTCCTTTTCAAAGTGTCCCTCATTGTAAGGACATTTAATGATGGAAAATAATACTCTCATATTTCTTTGAAAAGAGAAGAAAATTTCTACTCAGTAGTTTTTCTCAAAACACTACTCAGGAGTGTTCTGAGAAAAACTACAGAATAGCTGTTCACTGAGGACAAATCACATGAGACTCAAGTGCTACAATTTGCAATGAAGAGGAAGAAAAATTTTAAAATGAGAACATGTTTATCTAGATAGAGAAGTAATCTAAGTTCATATAAAGTCAAAGAATACTGTTAGATTGACACAAGATGGAAGTAAATTTATCAATACATTTAGTACTCACAGTTCAGAAATGTTCAGTGCTTGAGGAATTGCATTTTCAGTTCCCCTTATACAATCACAACTATTCAATCATAGACAGCAGTTTTTGGATGGAAGGATGACCAGTTTAAGAAGTTCTGAAAGACAAAGTGTCAAAGTTGCTTTGACAATATTTTTCTCATTCATTTTCCCATTTCTTTTCTTTGTGATATCATCTAAAGCAAAATAATATGAACATTTTTTTTATCTTGGATTATAAAGTCTTGTTTTGTTTTAATGTAGCTACAGATGTACAAGTAAAGCATTTAAAAACAAGACAACATCAAATACACTAACTCTTTTTTTGTGAGGGTAGAGAATAGCTGTCTTGCCATGCTACCTCTGTGACAACTGTAAGACTGAATAAGGACAAAGTTTCAATAAGGCATTTCAAATCCATCCCTTTTTTCCTATCCAATCCTTAATTCCATCATGAACTGAAATATAGAATTAGTTAAATAATATACACTGACAGCATATTCTGAAGGCTACGTACTTTTGTACAGTATTTCCTTCATCAGTTTATACAAATAAAGACTATTTCTTAAAATTAGTCATGGAAATTTGTTTTAGAAAAAGTTTTAACATTTAAAATGTACAAAAATGTCTAATAACTTCAAAATAAGTTAACAAGTACCTCCAAATTAAAGTTCTCTGAGTCCTTCTTTATTTTTCCCCAGACATGGCCCCAAAATAAAAAAAGGTGTTTTTCCTTTTATCCAGAAAGATATTACTTCTCAAGGCTCTAAATTTTATATACTGTTAACTTTTCTTTAATTTTGGAATAAATATTAATGCTAATGGAAGTTTAAAAAGAAGACCAGTTAAATTCATTGACTCAAATTAAGGCTTAAGCAATACACTAGCAACCAAGAAAAGATACTAACCTGAGTATTATGTAAGGACAATTTTTCAAATAGGTTTGTGGCTGTAGCTGTACAGCCAATATGGAAAATTCAGAATGAATATTAATGATAGAAAGTACTTTGCTTGATGGTGAGCATTTGCAGAAGCCTGCAGCCTGAGTAATGCCATGCAGTGGTTTAAAAAGGAAGTGTTTGCAAAAAGGGATTGTCAGCAAAAACTGGAAGGATATTTGGGTAGTTAACTCCATTACAGTAAGAATATGCCCACTTTGGCCTAACAATTTCAGTTATCTATCTCCATGACGAAAAATATAAAAGCATTCAAAATTCTCTGGATAAAAGATAAAAAATATTTTTGTATATATTTTCATGCTGTTATATGAAGATGCAAAAATTTCTGTAAACAACATGTTGCACTCACTATAACTAAATCTTTTCCCAGAATTCCTATTAACATATTAAGGCTTATTAATCATCAAAATTTCCTACTGAACCTCTGACTTCTACAGAAATTAGCAATCCAATTAATATTCTGCATGTACCTATGCACAAGATGATTCTGATTGATTATAGTTAGTATTTTTTTATATAGCCTAAACATAATTTTTGAGTTCACAAATTCTATTGCTACAGCTCAAACATTGTAAGCATTGTAAGCTTTGCTGCCTTTATTATTTTATTATATCTTTTCTGTTTTTCTGGATTTTTTTGTTTAGCTAGCAATATTTGCTTTTATGTACTTTTTAGCATCTTATCTAAGCATATAAGCAATGAATTTTTTAGTAATACTTAGCCTGAGTTTTAATTCTGAAGTGAATTTAAGCACTATGTGAAATCCAAAAAGATCACTGTTTCAAGTGTCAAAATACCACTGCTTCATCTTACAAGTATATTTATCTCTGTGAATCTACCTCTGTATGTCTCAAAAGCAAGTCTAAATTAACTACAATGTGAAAATAAGCATTAGCAACACAAGATAAACTTTCATCATGCCAAACTGATTTAGAGCAGTTTTTAGTGTCAAAGTTGCTGGTCCACTAGGAGCAGTGTCTCTTAAAGACTAATTTATAAAACAATTGGCTTTATGCTTTTGTAATATCTCTGGTTAGACAACCACATGTATGAATCACCATGTGCCACTAACACCTACAGGACACAGACACCTTTGCATTACCTGTGCATTTTAGAAGTTACTTTTCTCTTGGTTCTGCAGCTGTTTATTATCTTGCCCTGCATTCTGAAGCTTTCACAGAGTGTCATACTGAGCATTGCTCAAGCTTGCTGTCGAAACTGTGTCTGAACTTAACTTCAGAGATATGGAGACCACTCGGGACTGTAGATTCTGCTTTGTTACACAACAATCTTCTAGTCATTCCTCTCAGCCTGTGACAAGTGCTTGTCCTGGTTTATTACATACTAAAATGCAAACTTCTTACACTACAGCACTATCTTTCTCCTTCTCTCACCATATACATGTTGATGGAAGATAGGGGTTTTATGGGCATTTCTCAGAAAATCGTGATGGTTTAGGCATAGAATGATTTCAGGGGCTGGCCTATCCGTTTGACATGAGGAAAGCTACAAGATATGATAGAAACTATAGTTCTAACTGAGCATGTGAAGTGATAAATATCTTTACTCTTGAAGAATCACCAATATATTTACTATATGAATGATAAAGTGGAAATTATTTCCTCCCTTTCTAGAAGTTTTTACTTTCTAGACACCTTTTTGATAGATTTTAGATTAACTTAGTTTTACTATTCCCCCATAATATTTTTCTTTCTAACTAATAAATGGATTTATATGAGTTCATACAAGTTTAATGGCTTCTGTGTAGCACTGGAAGTGATATAATCTCAGATGTCAAAACTTCATAAAATTATTAATGTCATCACTGCATAAAATTATTTATTTCATCTAGTATAGAAATTTTTAAAGTCCTGAATTTTTATTAAAGTACCTGTTTATACCTTTTTGTTATGCCACTCTTACACTGTAATCTAAAACACATACAGAAGGATTGTATAAATTAAACAGTCTTAATAGCCAATACTGAAATAGAAGTGTTAATGTAAATTCTTTTAACTCCATGGGTGAAGAAAGAACAATTTTTCATCTGTGCTGTAAAGAAGACCCGCACAAATCACTACATTTTTCCTTTACTATAGAAAGAAATTATCAAATGGAGGAACAGTATAAGGGCCAAATCTGTCTCCTTGCTGGATTTAATGCAGTTTACACATAACTGTACCCATAGCTGGGGAAATAATAAATAAACAGTATATTAAGAATAAATTGTAAAAATCTCCTAAACTTCTTGCAACATCTCCTTATGGAGATGTTTTGTCTCATGTTGTCTATGTCCAGCCGGAAACTTCTTGCCCCCCTGCCCCCCAGTAAAACCTCCGAGGATGTCTTTTTGAGGGGTTATTCTCCAGTGCTGTAGCACTCTGGTATGTTCTGATAATCAAGCTTATACTTTTTCATTCATTAAGCATTCCTTTTGTGTCTCATTAGTCTGATGTCTTCTCTGTGAAAAAGTGGTTTCTGGCAGAAAGGAAATTATTTTTTCTGAACACGTATAATGACATTTATTGGTGGCAGTACTTTCAATGTCTCTGTTTCTTTTTCTCCAATAGATTTTTCATTCTATATCCTGCATCTCAGATTTCAAAAAAGACAATAGAAAGTTGCTTAACTTTAAAGAATTATTGCATTAGCATTGCTAATTAATGGATAAATTATTAACACAAATTTCTGTCACACAACTTCATCTATATGCTGACACATACATACCAAATTAGCAATTTAATGTAACAATTATTATAAGTGTGGCTGTTTATAGTTCATGAATCTTACACAAAAATCTTTGAAGATTCAAAGAATCTTTGAAGATACATATTTATGCATTTACATAAACATATATAAACAGCCTCATAAACACTCAAAAGCATTCACATTTATGTTTAATGCAGGCATGTGTTTTTGTATTAGTTGCACAGCTATACCTGTCTTTCCTAAACATGCATTTCATACAAAGAGCATGGTATATAGTCAGTCAAAAAATGTAAGGCCTTACCTTCAGACTCAGGGCTTGATTTCTTAGATGTATTATAATTCACTTCCACAGCACACTCTGCCCTAAGGTCTGTGATCAGCACTACAGAAAAAATACCAGGCATGACCTCTATATATACACAATTCACTAATAGAAACAAGTGAATATTTAGATTCTTGTTTCAGTTCAACATTTATCAAATGATATTGCTGTTAAAAAGAGATCCTTGAAGCAAACAATCTGCATTGAATTGGGAGTGATCTTGAGATACACTTCAGGGAAAAAAAGGACCTTATTGTACAACACAGCAGATGAAAATACCCGCAGCCATTGCACGTACCACTCATTCTGTTAACCATGTAATATAAATTGTCATTTTGACATGTAGACTATTTCTCTTCCTCTATCACCTCCATGTCAATCCAATTCACTCATTCTTGCCAATGATGAAATGGAAAAGAAAAAAAAAAAAAAAAAGAAAAGGAAACAGGGAAAGATTGTTATCCCAGATCTGCATTTACGGAACATTTTAAAGCCAGTTAGGTTAACCATTGGGAAGATGTTAGTCTAGATAAGAGAATCCCCACTGGTTTTCTGTCTCCCTTAGACAATGAAATCACGTAGTTGTGTCTGTGCCTCTGTTTTGGATTGTTCTAACACATAACAGATTGAGGGCTGCTTACTATTCCTAATTAACTCAGACTAATGAGACAGTGAATGGAAGGAGTGCCAAAAAAAGAAAAGAGATCATGTGTTGGAAGAGATTGACTTACAATTTAAAGGGGATGGAGAAAGGAAAAGAAAAAGGAATAAGGGGGAGGAGATGCAAATACCATTAAGGCTGAAAAGTAGTGAAGAATCGCCTGAGAACAGATTTGCCTTTTATTTCTAACAAGAGGCAAAGATGTCTTGCAAAAACACCCAAGAAACATAAGCAATACAATATTGCACTAATGTTAGACTATTGCTTCTTTTTAGAATCTACTTCAGCACCCATTGCTGTCCTGGTTTTGCTCTCACTCCCCTATTACCAGTAAGTTAGTTGTTTGTCTTGATAGCACAGCCCCTAATTAAATCCATTTCAAGATAAAGCAAGTAGAAGCCAATTTTCAGGTGTGCACATACTGTGTGAAAGGTCATGTTTAAAAGGGTACTTTTTCCCCACAGGCCCAGAAGAAGACTCCAGCCAAAGCTCCTGTGGTATAAACATGTACTTTCTGTGCCTGAGGTTTCCTTTCTCCAGGAGCCAAGATGAGGATGGGAGCCTGCAGGAGGGCAGAGAGGACAGCAGGAGTGTGTTTGCTGTGGTTGCAGCTGAGGCTGAAGCACTGCCTGGAGTGAGACCTCACCTCTTCGATGGATGTCTCTGCTCCATTGATTCAGGCTGGGCAGGAGAAAAGAGAAGCAGAAAGCAACGTGAGAAGGAGAGGTAGAAGGGGAGACCAGATCATGATAGGGAGGAGCGGCAGGCTGGTGGCGGAGTCACTGGGGATCAGCTTGAATGAAAGAAGTGCCATGAAGAAAATAGGTTGTCAGACCAAGGGAGTGGAAGACATAAAATGAGTCAAACTTTCACATTAACAAAATTAGGGAAACACTGGGAAAGCAGTGAGAGAGGCTGAAATCAGCATGGAGCTGAGTGAGGAGGAGTTTTAGTAGGCAGTGTGCTGTGGGAAGAGGAAGGGAGGAAAGGAGAGAGGTAGGAGAAGCAAGGACTGGGGATGTATCCTAGCCCCCACCCCTCTCAGCACAGAACCAGAAGCTCTTGCTGTGGCTACATGTGCCTGCACACAGATGCACACAAGCATGTGTCTAGCACTTGCTTCTTTACTGTGGCCCAGACTGGGGTTAATAACAGCACAGAAAAGTTTAGCAAAAGTGATGAGGATGTGACAGGTAAGCAGGAAGAAAACAGCCAGCTAGTTTTTGGCTGTTTGGTTTTTTGCATGTAACAAGGCCAGGTTTTTGCCAGGCTCTGTGCAGATGAAATGAAGCAATGGGCTGCAGCAGGGCAAAGGACACGCTGCCAAGCCCTGACAGGCTGAGGTGTGACCTGACAAATCCTAACCACCCTGGACATCCTCAGGACAGCCAGGGGAGGGACGGCTTGAGTGCAAGGGTGCCAGGACACAGCCTGGGTTTGGGCTCCGGGGAGAAGGAGCTATGTAGGGACAATGGGAAAGGGGATCCTACAGCCCCTCGTTTAAGACTGAACACAAATGCAAATTTAATTACAAATTCTGCTAATGGAGGACAGAACTGTGCACCAAGGTTTTATTAGATTTTTTTTTGTTTTGTTTTCCAAGGAAATTTTTGGCATAATTTTTTCACATGGGGGAAAATAACTCTAAAAATTCCAAAATTCCAACACCTTTATCTCATTAGAAAAGAGAGTTGTTTTTTTTTTTTTTTTCTTTTCCCAGTTTGTGTTTTTTCCCCTTGGACCAGGATATGTCCTGTATAAGAGATATACAAAACTTAGCTTTTGGAATGTATTCTGCAATATGGGCAAATGATAAAACAGCCTGATATCTGTGCACTATATATATGAACACCTGTACCTTTGCAATCACCGAGTGCCTTTAAACATTCATAGAATTTAACATACTGCATTGGTGAACAGGAATTGCCACTGTAATCATAAGGAAATGTTGTAGATAGTGCAGCGGTGGGAATATTCTTTTTGCAGATATGTGTATATGTCCAGGTCCACATGGACCAGAGAATTTACTTAACTACCAATATATCTCACTTGAAAACTTTCAGGGGAAGCTGTTGCAGTACACTGAGAAATTTTCTATTTTAACCTGAATCTAGCACTAGTTGTTTAAAAAAGCAAAGAAAAAAAGAGAGTGTGAATTGTAGTTTTAAAATCAAAAGTCATGGAAAAACAAATTGTGGTTACCTTTAAACAGTTCCTATCATGGGAACTACAGACCTACTGCTAGTAGGCTTAAAATCTAGCCAACAGAGATGTGAAGGAGTACGTGTGTAGCTATAGGACAATTGTGTTTTTGCATTCTCTGCTACCATGATTTCCTAAAAAATAAAGGGAATATTGAGAGAACAGATTACCTCGGTTAGACCATGGCGCTAATAATGCTAAGATGATCCTTGTAGGTCCCTTCCAATTCAGAATATTCTGCGAATGATTACTGAAGAGAAAAAACAGCAGGTTTTTGCTACTGTTTATTTCTCTTAGTAATGCGAAGCCAATAGATTGTACTTTTGTTCTAAATAAGGTAGATTTGACCCTGAGAGAGAGGGAGGGTCCCAGCTGGAAGCTGGCTAACTTTGTCCTAACTTTCAAAAACCACAGAAAGAATGACCCTGGAAGCTAGAAGTACTTTAGTC
>VYXD01003084.1:2161-15980 GCA_013397195.1 Hylia prasina
GGTGGTGGCAAATTCCTCTGCTCAGGGTGTTGCCTAACGTCAAAAGAGAAAACTCTTGGAACAGACTTAAAATAGTAAATGAACTCCAGGTCTCCAATGAAACCTTCCAGGTGCCCCCATGGTCATAGGCACATCTGGCACCAGATTTCTACAGTTTTTTAAGTTCAACAAATTAGCATATCTAGCAAATATTGTCCAATTAGAAGAACAGTTGGTTAGGTAATTTCCCCCTGGGAAAATTGTGCCCCACTGCAGTTGTTCCATGGGCTTTCTTGTTATGTCTTCTAAGTTCTNGGAAGTTGCTGTTGCAACAAGAGCTGCAGATTGAGCTCTGGATGGGACCCAAGGCAAGAGGCCATTAACTGCCAGCCCTTGGCACAGGAAGGGGCACAGGGACCTGTGGTACCAGGCTGGGAACTGGACACTGAGACCATCAGACTTTGGTGCTGTGAGGGTGTGAAAGCCCAGAGGATCCTTTGTTCAGGGTCCCATCCCAGAGGCACCAGCTGGAGCTGCTGTTACTTACTTATTGCACCATGATTAAGCTATTTTAAGGAACTGAGAATCTGCAGTGGGAAAGCTGGGGTAGAGCTGGTAAGGAATCTTGGTCTGAATGTGAGTGTGGGGGTTGTAGCTGTGAAGGGGCTTCAGTCTCAGCTCAGGTGGTGTGAATGGGACTGACAGAGCGGCTCCTGGATGGTCAGACAGGGAAGCTGCCTTAACAGCAGGCTTCAGGACTGGATCCAGGGGAGATCAGGCTGTGAAAGACCCTGTGGGTCTTCAGAAGCAGCCAGCTGGACAGCAGCCTTATGGGGATAGCAGCAGGGAGGGTGGCTTGGCCTGGCTGGAAGATGCCTGGGCCTTACCTCCCATGTGGAAATGTCAGCCAGCCCATGACTCAGATTCTTGATCCTTCCCCACATCCTCTTCTGCACAGCAGTGGTTTCAGAGCTGGTGAAATCCAGCAGCACCTGGGAAAAGAGAACTGCAGATGAACCCTCAGAGCAAACACCCGCTCCAACAGGAGCAGTGTGACTTCACTCCTGGGCAAGACTTGCATGGTCCCTCAAGACCTCCTCTGACCTTGAGCAAAGTCTTGGTGGGCTCCTGCTACAGGAGTCGCTTGCACTCCTGGGACAAAAGCCCCAAGACAATCCTCTTGCAAGGCACATGCCATCCTCTGCAGCCATCCTCTGTACTCCAAAAGAGTTTAGTGCTGGCCCCTGGTGCTTCCCCAGGGGAATTGAGCACCCTCTCCACAGCACACTGCCTGCATGGCACTAGGCTGGCGACCACTCACCCAGGAGTGGGAAATCCCTCCAACCTGGGGTGAGGAACAGCCCTGTTCCTACTCTTTTCACAGGCCAGGACTCAAAGGTATCATGCAGCATCTCATCGACTCTGGAGGCAGAAGAGCTGAGCACCATTGCTTCCAGCATGGTGTCCAGAGCTCTAGGGGTCTGCAAGGACAACAGAGAGTGACATTGATTTTGGCATTCCTCCTTACCCTGGAAGACTGATCTGAACTCTCAGGGACAGGACAGGATGTACATGCTGCCCAGGAGAGAGACATAGGCAGAGTCTGCTGAGTATATATAAATATACAAATATAAATTTCAGTTAAAAAATTTACTTTATTGCAGATTGCCACAACTGTACTGCCTGTATCTAGGCATGCAAATATCAGTCTACCTATCTAGTATATCTATCTAATCCATATACCTCTAGCCGTGTAAGTACCACATAATACATCTGAAAGTACAACTATATAGAGGGGGATCCCAGGTAGTCCATTTTCACAAGTTTTCCTTAGGTAACTTCCTCTCATGCAGATCAGCCCTTCTGGAAAGGTACAGCAGATGGACATCTAGGAAGCAAAGGGAACACTGAGTCAACACGGGACCTTGTTTATGTCTCCCTTGGCAGCACACCTAGCAATCTTATAGTCTCCTATCAGAGACTATAAAACATGGCCTGAAAGGCAGGCTCTCCCTTGGGAATTTGAGGCCTGCTTTTAAGGAATAGGAATTCTTACAAATTTTCAAAACTTTAAAGTTTGAAGTACCCCAATAAAAACTGCAGCACTAACACTGTAAATGGCACCCACAACAACTCTGAACAGAGACAGTCACATATCATGAAAAGAATTCCAGCCTTGTTTCTTCTCTGTACTGACAAAGAGACCTCAGTTCTTAAATGGTAGAAACTGATGGGCATTGTGAGATGAGTTATTAACTAACATTGTTACCTGCGATTGTGAAACTACCCTTTAAAGTGAGTAACAGTTCCTCCAACTCTACCATCAGCTCTCAAATCAACTACGCTGATCTTCTTTCTACAAAGGTCAAGCTCAGAGTAGTCAGTCATCTCTAAAAACATGTAGACTCTCTTCTTACCAGGGTCCTCTGGCTCAAGGGAACGGTTCCCACAGCTCGTGTTGCCAAGTGAAGCTCTCTCTTTCCCTGCAATGTTCACAGGCTCACTTCCTGACTCACACTGACCCAAAATACGCCCCTTAAAAAAAAAAAAACAAAAACAAACAAAAAAAACCCCCAAAAAAAGGGCAAAAAGCAAACCCAAAGATCACTTGCTCTTTTCTTGTAATCATTTTTGGGACACAACAATAACTGTTCTTCTTCACCCTGAAAGGACATGTAATGCGAGGTTAACACTGTTAACATGGTTTATATGGTAAGCATTTTAAATTCATATGCTCGCCAAATTCAAACCCAAACTCTTACAAAATACCTATTAATCAAAACAAAATCAAACAAACAGAATACAGCAAGTGACAATACATGTCTCACAGTCTGAACTTTGCCCTTGTTTATGACACTAGCCATAAGAAACAAGAAGAAACCCAGAGGGAGAAATCAAGGAGCCTTCCTAGCTACCACTGGAGTTTACACGTGTGTTATTACTGAGAGATCTTGCTCAAACCACTGCACAGATCTGTATGGTGCAAAGCTACATTCACGAGACATACATTTCTGGCTGTGAATCTCACCCCACCTAATCCAATTACTAAGTCTAATTACTAATTAATAATTTAATAATTATTAAATTATAACATGTTGCTTGCTTGTTGGAGCTCTTCTCTCCTGCTCCATATGTATTTTGTAGGCAACTATTTACCGCATGGGTATGTTTCCATGATTATGTGGCAAAAATCTATAGGGTTAAAAAAAACTCATAAAGCTATACAACCTAGTTAAGTTTCTGTTCCACTGAGGAAGTAAAGGCCTGAAGTTAAGTACCTGGAATTTACCTTTAGACAGAAAAATATTCTCATCACCTGTTCAAGAATATAAGTCTCTTCTCCAAACAGACTAGCCATCAGTACCTTGAAGATGAGTGATTGTTTAGAGCCTGCAACAGTTCCTTCTATTAAGGAAAATAAAGCTTTTGAAAACTGGTATGTGTGAGTTTCCAGAAGACAAAAGAGCATCACAGTGGGTAATAGGATATGGATAATTCCAAAAAATCACACTCCCCACCTTGAGTTTGCTCTTACTAAAATATTTAAAGGGCAATGTCTGAGTATATTCATAGATACAGATATTTTTTGAGGAAACCATATAAAAATATGCAAAATGGCTGGGTCAATACAGGGACTATACACCCAGGGGTGTCTGGGAGGAGCCAAGAGTGAAAGAAAGGAGATTATTAATCAAAAGAGGGAAGCTGTCAAACCAAAGACCTAGCAGTCTCTGAACTACTCTCCAACACAGAATAAGCTACACATCTTTAACCACTTCACGTCCAGGATGAGCAACCTTCTTATCACATACATAATTCATGAGGACTCAAAACCAAACCACCTGTTTCTCAACAACTCCTTAACTCACACACTTAATCCCTCTACTCCTAAAGATGAAATCTGGACCATAATTACCAAAGCCTTCAAAAATGGAAAATACATACTTCCCAAAACACTGCTCAAAAGCTGTCAAAACTGACAAAGTTCAAAGTGCAGGCATGACAATTCACTTAGTGGGCACTAAGAAAGAAGTCCTGGCACCTCTGTGTGCACTGGCACACTCCTCTCTACTCAGCACTGAACCGAATAGCCTAGTTTAGACTGGAGTTTTGTAGGGGATTCATCAGAATATGCATCTTTCTGGAAAGACACCCAAGAGGAAGATGACTAACTGTTGCAACACAGACAGCAATAGTGGCAAGTTTGCACCAGCGGAGGATTTCCCACCTAGAAACTTAACTGAGGGCATCAGGAAACTGAGAGGACAGTAAAACAGTAGCTTCAACACATACACAAACATGGCATTTCAAGAGCCTACATACTAGGCAGGTCTCATGCAGCAGCAAGAGATACAGCCAACATCTTTCCTCTGTGTTCAAAACCAAAAGGAGACTGTGTTTGGTGCTGCAACACAATGACCTCTCCCATACCCCTTTCTGCCCATGAGACTTATGGTTTTCTACACAAGGACCAGCCACAGGCAGAGCAAACGACACTCACAACTTGTCAGATGCCATAAAGTATGAACATGTTTCGTATGAACCAAATGTTCATAAATTATATTTTCCACAGAAAACATAAAATTAGTACTTCTGTCTAACCATTTCCCTGAATTTTCAACAAAAATGTTTGCCTTCAGTGGCAATTCTCAAAATACTCTTTAGGATCAAAGACATAATCTAAAAAGCTCCCACTTCATCTACATGAAAGAATCTACAATGTTCATTTTTCCCTTGAAAATGAGCATCTGAATTTGCAACGCCGTCATGCTCCGGAATGCGGGATAGTTCCCCTCTCTTTTTAAAGTTTGCTTTAATAAACAAGTAATTAACTAACGATGCTTTTACTTCTCAGGCATGTGACGACACTGAAAAGCTCTCCGTGTACACCCCAGCGTAGCCATCGAATAGAGACACCGCCAAAAAGGCAGCCAGTTCAGGGCGGGACAAAGAAACAACCTCCTCCGGCGCCTGCAACACAACCTCGAGGCCGGCCGGACCGGGGCTGGCGGCGGCGGGCGGCGGCTCCTCCATCGCTCGCAGTCGCGATGTCGCAGTCGCGACACACGGCGGCGCGCGCACCCGCCCAACGCCCCAACGCCAACGGCCGCGGCGCGAGGGCCGCGCAGACACCGCCCCCCGCACGCGCCCGCGTAACGGCATGGGGCCAGCGGGGGGCGCTGTGCTCCGCCGCCCCTCAGACACTCGGGGTGACTGTACCATGAACCTCCGGAACATCGATGAGTTCGCCAGTCACGAGGAGGAATCGTTCAGGCTGGAAGTCACCTCACAAGCTCTCTCCTTCAGCCTACTGCTCAAAGCACAGTCATTCATCGGGTCAGACCACATTGCCTGGGGCTTTACCAGTTAAAGGATGCAAAACCTCTCTGGGCCCTCACTCCACCACATTGTCCTAACTTTTTCCTTATCTCCAGCCCAAGCCTCTAGCTTCAGCTGATGCCGCTTTCTCTTTCCTCCTGACAGGCACCTCTGTGAAGAGTGTGGCCTCAGCCCCTTGATCCCATCCCATAGCTCCAAGGTGCTTTCAGATGCCTTACAGCTGTCTGTGCTCCAGAGTGTGCTAGTCCTGGACCCATAGCCTCACCTATCAGAGGCAGCGCTCCAGCCCCACTCTCACGGTGGCCTTCCCTTAATTTGGCCTGTTTTGCTAATTTCTATCTTGACTTCTGGATCAGGACCTGGATGCAGGATACATTTGTGGTCTGATAAGTGCCAAGCAGAAGTGATAATCCCTTTTGTCCTTGCTGAATTTGATCAGATTCCTTTTAGCTAATTCCTCCCTCTACTTCAGGTACCTATGGATGGCAACCCTGCTCTCGTACATATTGACAGCACCCTCCTCCTCTTCCCTAGTTTGTCATCATGTGCCAGCATCACAATGGTTCTCCTTTGCTTTGCCCATTGCCCACGAGTTAAACAGGAAACATCCCAGGTTAGAACCCTGCTGGATCGCACTTCTTGATAGATATTTCCTTCACTGTTTTGCTGTCAGGAATCATTCTTGGCCTATGCATTTCTGCTGCATACCTAGGAAAGCAGTGCCTTTCCCTCACTCTGCAGGAAAATGTAAAGTTTAAATAATTGAATTTGTACTTACAATGAGGTTTTTGGTTTACAATTGGACTTGATCTTAAGGGTCTTTTCCAATGTAAATAATTCAATACTGCTATATCCTGGAGTGAGGAATATCAAGTTCTTAATTCAGGGTGATGAGCAGCTCTTGCCTTTGTGCCACATAATAAGGCACGCATGCACAAGTCCTTGTCTACTGAATTGTTTACTGAATTCAGTCACAGTTCTGTGCATTGTTTTAGCATGTGTTTGACAGCAAACATTTGAATGCTCACTCCATTGACTTTTCTTCTGTAGGCTGCAGCTTTGGTAGCTCTCTTTGTATCTAAATGTCTTAGCAGATGGGCACTGGATCTAACTGACTTTCTTGTGTTTGTACCATGATGAACATCTTAACCTCGCCACACTGTGTTGGTACCTGTTGTTTAGATATTCATATGTTAGAAAAAGGACACACTGAGAGAGCTTGTGTTACATGTGAAATTGTGTGTGATGCAGAAAATTAAGAGTCATTTACTAATTAACAAAAAGCAAAGCAGTTTTTCACTAGGCACAGCTAGAATAGCACTGGAGAGGACACAAAACATATTTATTTGAATTTCTTATTCTGTAATACTCTGTACCACTTTTGTATATAAGAGAGAAGGTTACTACCAGGAAGTAAAACTGTTAATAGAGAAAAAATATCCCTTTTAATTTCTTATTACACATGAACTAGTTGTAATTCAGTTTTCCCAGAGAACATGCTACCAAAATTCTGCAGAGCATGATGCTGGATTACAGTTTGCTTCTAGAGAATAAGGGAAGCTAAGCTAGCAATCCTAGAGAGAGTTACGTCAGATAGTTTGGTGTTTTTTTGGTACAACTTACAGATATTTTCTTCCCAGTGTTTTCTGACTTTCTTTTCCTTCCTTTCATTACTAAATAAATAACAAAATGTGGTTTAAATTTAGTATTCCAGCCATTTCTGACAAAATATGTATATACACTGGGGATATAAAAGTCTGGACGATAAATTATATATCTCCTGCTAGTCTGGTGGGGCAAGTGGTGAGTGCTGTCTCAATCTGTTTGTGTTAACCACTTCCAACATGTTGATTGCCAACAGCAGCAAGTCTGTTTGTATGAAGAAACAGGTACTAGAAGGCTCAAAGCCAAATTGCTGATGCTTTGCTAGCATGACCAGTGACTCTGCCTTATTTTATCAGAGACTCTGATTATTTACAGTCATCAAAGGTCAGATGCAAAAATTTTATACTTCTTTGGCTATTGCAACTCAAAAGACCATGAAAGTGGCAAGATTGCTAAAAAAGCTCTGCCTTCACAGAATCATTTGCAGTTATTTTCAGCTTGGACAATATCCCTGTGCATGTGAGCGTGCACGCACAAAATCTCCAGGGAAACATTCCCCTCTCACTTACTTGGAGCAAAGATTTTTTTCCCATTTCTCTTACGTTCCTACAGAGCCATGAAATGCAAGGACTTTTGACCCCGTTTTGATACTAATAATCCATTTTATACAATGAATTTCCTAAATAATTTCTTCAATACACCCCTGTCATATGCTATTGACTTTACTGCTACCATTGCTGTTCTTTCAAGTGAAGAATCTGGTTTCACAAGGGGGAAGATGAAAATCCCTTTCAGAGTCTCTGACAGGGAGTTAATTTATCATTACTTCATTAAGGACTCTTAGCTGCATAGGGCATTAATTCTCTCTCTTGGTCCTCCATATAAAAGGTGTGGGGACTTTCCTGAAATGCTGCTTATTTGATGAAATTCTGCTAGTTTTCCTTCATGATGATGGGCAACTGAGATGTTATTGTCCAATTTTTATGCTCTTTCCTTTTAGATGTAGCAACTGGATCCTGTCAATTACATACACAACTAATGCATGCATTTTTTTCTTTACATTTCTAATGGACAAGCATCCTAATACAATATAAAATTGTATTAAATTTTTATGTAACATAGTTTGAAACTTAACAAAAAGCAGCTTTTATGTCTGTCCATCCATCTGTCTGTCCAACTGTCTAGGTACCTATCTACCTACTCACCTACCTTTCTACCAACTCTCTCTAAGTTTGAGAGCAGCTTTTATAGTAATCATCTTCCTTTACACTAATTTTCAGATATAAACCCCAAGCATGCATTTACTGAAAAACTGTTGAGCACTAATTTATACTGTCCACCTTGTCCAGTTGAATTGTGAGCTGAAAAACATTCTGCAGTCTAAAAAAGGGAGAAGATTGAAGCAGAGCAAGAGATGCATTTTGTTGTGGGGTTTCCGGTATCAGAAAAAGGTAAATTTTGTATTTGTTCTTATTGTTCTAATTCTCTACTTCTAATGAAAGTGGACAACAAAGGAAGTGGAAGAAATACACCCAAAGACCCACCTTTCTAATATGGAAATGAGTTGAGAATGGTTTGGCAAAGACCTCTGTGAATGGAGCCAGGTTGTTGATCTGACTCTCCAGCTGCATATCTCTTCCTTCAGGTCATTATTTTTGTGGGGTTTGACCTGGTCTCCCCTCTAAAAAAAACCCCTATTGCTTCCACCTTGTACATCTTTTAACTACTTCATTGCAGAAACAGCTGTGGCCTCATAAGAGTACTGAAATGCTTGCTAGGAAAAGGGAAGAATGAAACTGGGTGTGGATCAGATCCATAAGCATAAATGCTGCTCAAAATAAGGAATCAAAATTCACCTAAAAACTTGCAAGAATGTCGATAGAAATGCTGTGATGAACTGATATTAAAACTGGAGACATGGCCAAGGCCTTGGTGACTGGCACTTAACTGTGATGGTGAGCCAAACATATGGGTGAGAAGAGAGTGTAACATGGAGCCGCAGTAGCCCTGGACCTATGTGTAGAGGCAAGAGGAAATACAGGGATGAATGTCTCATTTTAACATCACTGGGCGGGAGGATGGCATCACCAGGAGACAGATCATAACCTAACATCCCTCACTGCTTATATTCAGAGGCAGACATCCATCTGACTGTGACATCACTGGGTGGTGGAGAATAACATCACCAGGAGATGGATTGTGATATCACATCCTTTGCTGATTATATGCGTGCCTGCAGAGCCTGGCTAGACCAGTTTAGCTCAAGCCTGGACGTCTGCTGAGTGTGCCTGCAAGTGGGAGCTCCTTCTGGCCCTCAGTTCTCCCCAACCTGCTGCAGCAAGAAGACATGGCCACAGGGACAGACTGGAGCTGCCCCATCTGCCACAACACTCGGAGTGACGTGGCTTCTGTTCTGCCCTGTAATGACCTGTTCTGCCTGGGCTGCATCCTGCGGTGGGCAAAGACAAATCCAGCGTGCCCACTCTGCCACAGACCTATGGAGATTGTCAGGTTTTCTGAGCGGAGCGAATGGGACTATCTACAGTTTGCCATCACAGCTTCAGAAGAGTTGGCAGAGGACAGCAGCCAGGCAGGGAGTGCTCTGTTCCACCTGGCCCAAAACGCTGGGGTGTCCCCTCCACCTTCTCCACAAAGGATGCTGTCTCAAGATGAGCAGGGGGCTGCAGAGCCAGAATTCATGGGTGGCCTCCTGCCTGATGTCTGGGCAGAGCTTTTCCGAAGGCAACAGCAACTACTAGACCCTGTGCTTCCCTGGCTGCGCTGGAGGCTGGCAGCAGTCTATCAGGACCAGTGGTGGCGAGCAGAGGCTGCAGAGGGCTCCATCCTGCATGGCCTCTGTGTCTGCGGTCTGGATGCAGAGACCTTGGTCGAGCTGCTGGAGCCTCTCCTCAACGGGCATACAGCATCGCTGGTCTATGGCATCATCAATATCATTGTAGGCCAGTGCAGTGATGAAGCCCAGAGGCTGCTGTCCTTCCATCATGCCAGCACCAACTCCAGTAGCTCCAGCTACACTAGCTCCCAGAAGGTGACTCTTGCCAGTGGACCCACAGGCTCTGAGGTAGAGGAGGAAGCTGGTACATCAGAAACTGGTCTCCAACAGAGTCCCAGCTGCCCCCGATCTATGCCCACCTGCTCAGAGCAGGACCAGCCCCGGGAAGAGCAGGAGCAGATGGTGGCAGCAGCAGGTCCATCTGCTCAGGGCTGCAGCCCCTCTGCTCCTGACCAGGGCAGGGACCACTCTTCTGGAGAGCTCCGGCATGCCCAGAAGAAGAGAGCCCACAGCCCCCAGAATTCTCCCTGACTCAAGATCCTTCCAACAGCACTAGCATACCTTCAGGAACTCTTCAGCCAAGAAAAAGGAAATAAATTGTCATTTCCCTGACAAAGTCTCTGAGTGCTGCTTTGTCCCTGTTCTGATGCCTACCTCTGGCCCCTACGCTCCACCATCAGTCAAAAGCCCCCAGGACTCCAGGGCCATTTTAGCAGTGCCTCCTCACACAGGAAATCCTGCTGCAGCTGTGATGATTGAAAAGCTTTTGAACAAGCACTGGGGTGATGCTACCAGAGGTATCAGGAGTGAAAGATTGACCAGACGTTCATCACATGAGAAGAGGAAAACTCTGATAGTGCCTAACACAATTTCTGCCTATGACATTAGTGAAAAATGTACAGTTTGATGATATACAGTCAGAGGACAGGTGTAGCCTGAAGGTACAACCAATTAGAGCTCATTCAATCAGTGGGAAGGAAAAGACCTACACATTAATGTAGAATGCACTCCAATCGATATTAATGTAGAGCACTATAAAAGGAGGGCAGGAGGAGAAGGAAATATGCATCAAACCCAGAAGTGGAAGAGGAGGTAACACCAGAAGCACTGTTCATAAGGATGCTAATTATACATTTTGCTGGTAAGTTTCAAAAAACTAAATAAACAACAAAACCAACCAATCAACCAACCAACAAAACCCCCAAACCCAGCAAAAAAATATAAGTGTTGTTCTTTAAAATCTTGGAAACTGTTTTTGGACACATTAAGTTTGTATTTTGGATGATCTGTTTTGTTGGAGAACAGATACAGGCAGTTGAAGGAGGAAGGAGAAGTAATAACATTTAGCACATTGCCTTTTTGTTTCTCATGTTTGTATAGTTTCTAGGATAGTTTATTCTGACCACAGAAAAGGTTGGCCAATGGAACACAGTGGGAAAGTTGCAGATTTGCCACCTGCTTGCAGCAAGCAGCAAGCTCAGTGACCGAACAGGCAGTTGCTGTCCTACTGCATGTTCCTGCCAGGAGCCTATGCTGGCTTCCCAGATCAAGTGTGTGCTGTGCACCCTGTGAACATCCTGTGAGATGTATTCTGAGCATGACTCAGCCCACAAGAACCTGGGTAGCAAAAAAAATTTCTCAGGAGGAGGGAGGGGTGCCCAGCTGGCTAATCAGCAGACATTCATGCAGGGAGAGTCCTGCTGAACAACCTGGTGGTCTTCAATGATGGAGTGACTACATTAGTGGACAAGGGAAAGGCTACAGATGACATCTTCTGGAGTGCTGTAAGGACTGTGACACCATTGCCCACAACATCCTTTGCTCTGAATGGGTAGGTTTGATGGGACTGTTCAATGGAAGTGGAATTGGTTGGACTGGCATATCCAGATGGTAGTAATCAATGGCTTAGGGTCCCTATAGGCATCAGTGAAAAGTGGTGTTTCTCAGGGGCCCATACTGGAACTAGTGATCTTCAAGGACATAAGACAGAGTGATTTGGTGCACCCTCAGCAAATTTGTGGGTGACACCATGCTGAGCAGGTGACATGCCTGAGGAGTGACGTGCTATCCAGAGGGACCTGAACAAGCTCAACCAAATGGGCCCATGGGAACCTCATCAGCTTCAAGAAAGCTGAGATTACAGCCCAGAGAGCTGACTGTGTCCTGGGCTGCATCACCAGCAGCATGGGCAGCAGGTCAGTGCTGAGGAGACCAGCAAGATGATCAGAAGGATGGAACACCTGTGCTGTGAAGATGGATGAAAGGAGAGAACTGGGCTTGTTCTTAAGAAGATAAGGCTCTGGGAGAACTTACATCCCTTTCCAGTACCTAAAGGGACTACAAGAGAGCTGGAGAGGGACACTACAAAGATATGTAGAGATAGAAGGCGAAATTGCTTCAAATTGAGAGAGGACAGGGTTAGATTAGATATTAAGAAGAAATTCTTTTAGATATTAGGAAGAAATTCTTGATTGTGAGGGTGCTGAAGCACTAGCACAGGCTGCCCAAAGAAATTGCATCTGTCCCTTCCCTAAGAGTGTTCAAGGCCAGGTTGGATGGGGCTTGGACTACCGGGTCTAGTGAAAAGTGGCCCTGTCCATTGCACAGGGGTTGAAACTAGATGGTCTTTAGTATCCCTGAAATCCCCAAGCAATCTATGATTTCGGGTAAACCAAGCAGCTTTCCTCATATTGGCGACTTGTGCTATTTACTGCATGTTTCACCCTTCAGGGCAGCAGTTCTTCAAGAAACATAAAAACTACATACCTCTTTCAAAATCTCACAAGATACTATAAAGCTCCATTCTTTCAAGTATTTTTTTTTTTACTAGAATAAAATGCACCAGTGTTGTGCATAACAAGATAATAAATTACACTATTGTGGAGTACCAAGCATAAGAATGTTTTAAATGAAACATTCTGACTTTTGCAACAGAAAAGCTGTGACTGGAAGAGAGAGTGCTGCGGAGATGGGAAAGGTCTGAGCTAAGCCAACCTCTTTTTCTGCCTTGAGACTTGTGCTCAGTGCTGATGTGTGAACTCCCACTCCCCACTCCCTGGAAAGCATCAAGGGCCTCACTGCACATGTGAAAATGGGAAAAACAGGGCAAATGTCTGTTTTACGTAAGACTTGTGCACCAGGAAAACTATAAAATAAAGTGGATCAGTGCCTCCTCTCTCTCTTTATGTCTGTTGCACTTTCTTTTTTCACCCCATTTCCAAGTAACAGCTCCCTGACACATGATCTGGTGTCTTTGTTCAGCCTGAAAAGCACTTATAAGGACTATCACACACCCTAAGGGTTGTGACAAAACAGACCAGGAAAAGAGTGCTAAACCCTTGGATGAATGCTTGCAGGCACTGTGAGTGTGAGTGGCATTTGAAAACTGATCCAAATGCTGAGAAGGTGCAGCACTATCTTGAAATCTGATTGAAGAATACTTGCTTTAAATATCCAATGCAATTCCCTATATTAGAAAGCCAATAATTTTCTTTATTTACTTCAGAGCTAACACCAGCAAGCAAGAGATATGGCTTAGGACTGAAAACATCAAATCAACCTTGCTGTATCAAAAGTCTCAAAAAACCATTCATGTATATATTAATTCAGAATTTATAAGCATATATTATGCTTCAGAAGATGGAGGGAAAACAGAAATATATAGCTTATTATATTAGCAATATTTCGCACTCTTGTAAGAGTAAAAAACCCAACTTTGTACACTACCAACCTTTTGCAGGAACACAACCATGGCCACAGCTGAATTCCCAACAGTGACGCCACTGCTCTCCTTGGTGTCCTGGTTTAGGACAGATTAGGGGAAAATCTCCAAAGAAGCCCCCTAATAACAAACCTCCACGACCCCTCCCCCCAGCTCTGGGTTTGGGAAGGAATTCCTCGGAGGAAAAGTGGAAAAAAACCTGTTTATTGATAAATAACAAAACACTCCCCAACACAAGGAAAAGAAAACAGACTTAGCGATGGCTGTGTTCGGGAGGGCACAGAGCGTGTCTCGCAGGTTCCGGAGATTCCCAGATGTTCCCAGGTCAGGTCCGGAGCCGGTTCGATGATCTTCGGGGGGGGACGAAAGAGGGAGAGGAA
>VYXD01003096.1:0-18196 GCA_013397195.1 Hylia prasina
GGGCTAATCTTTTGCTTTTTCTGATTAATTTTTAGTCCTTTTTTCAGCAAATTTTTGCTCTTTTCCGGTGGCAAGCCCAGCATCCAACAATTTATCCAGGCGATGGGAAGGATTCCTATTATTAAAACGTGTTACAAATTGAGGAAACATGAACATCTGATGGAGAGTATTTTTGAATGTGACAGAAAAGGGAAAAAGCAGGAACTGGAACGTTGCTCCTATCTCTTAATTCCAGAAAATCAAATTATCCCAGGGGATACCAGGGCTGTGGGTTGGAATCAAATAGGTGATGCTCCCTCTGGAGATAATAATTTAATATTCATAAATTCCAGGGTGATTTTGGGGGGGTTGAGACCAAGGATTGGTGGTGAAAAATTTGCCAGAGCAGCCTGGAGATGGATTTTACTTCCACCAGGGAACAAACAGCTTTCCCACCTCTTCAAATGGAAAAAAAAATAATTAGAAATATAAATCAAACTAGGGGGGCCATTAGCAAAAAGAAAAGACACAAATGTCACTTGACGAGTGTCATTTGCTCTGGATGTGACCTAAACCCACGGTTCAAGCGGAACCACGGGTGTTCCCAGCCACTCCAGCCCGATTAAAATCCCATTTTCTGCTCGCTCTGGAGGGTGCTGATGGGCTGGACTGGTGGGTGCTGAGGGAAAACTTTCATCCCCGAGCCTCAGTTTGCAAAGGGCAAATGCCAGGAGCCAGGAGAAGTGGGAATATTTGTGTCCAAGCGTTTGTGTGGAGCATCCCTGGGCGAGAGGCTGATCCGGGGATGTGATCCTTCAATCCTGCCCGGCCCTGCACATCCCCCGAGGCTGGCACAGAACAAATCCATATAAATATAAATATAATTACACGTCCCATGATATTTTCCCTCTGTTGCAACAGATTGGGAATGAGGAACGACCTGGAAAAGTCATCAGGGAGCTGCTCCAGCTGCCCGGAGCGGATCAGATGCTCTGCCCTGACATTGCTTTTTATGGGCACCGTCCCACACCGTCCCATTATATTTAAATGGGAACCATGTCCCGAGTGCAGCAGGCTCCAGGCATGGCCTCAGCAGCTCCTGGGCTGCTAAAATCTCTCCCACCTCTTTGTAAAGCCCAAAAATCCGCCCGGAGAGGGGTTAGGGAACTAGGGATGGAGGGCAGGGGTGGCTGGGTTGAGAAGTCTCACGGGATAATGGTTTGGGTTCACGGAATCAGGGAATGGTTTGGGTTGGAAAAGACCTTCAGGACTCTCCAGCTGGGGCAGGGACTCCTTCCACTGGCCCAGGAGGCTCTGAGCCCACTCCAGCCTGGCCTGGAGCACTTCCAGGGATGTTTTTATGCCAGGTCTCCTCGCTTATGGGATGCCCTTTCCCAGCGTGGCACACAGACGGTGCCAGCAGCTCGAGGTCGCAGCTCCTGCAGGAATTTCTCCCAAGTATTAACAATGGGAAGGAGGAGGATCCCATCAGTCCAGAGGCTTTCCTGGTTTATTTTATGTCCTGTCCCTGATGGGGGAGGTTTGAGAAGGACACAAAACCAAAAAGCAGGGAATAAAAGACCATGGGGATGAGCTGAGCTGCTGCTCCACAGTGGGAATCCAGGCATGGGAATGTCAGAGGAGATTCCAGGCCGGAGGCTGGGCAATCCTCCCTTCCCTGCTGTGCACCAAGCCCTGAGCACGGCCACCACATCCAGCAAACCTTGGAAAACCCTTCCTGAGACGTTCCCAAACCACTGAGCCTCGTGCTGGCACCCAAAGCCAGCTGTTAGTGGTGTTTTCCGGGCCTTTCCCTTCCCAGAGCCACGAGACTCCAGCAAAGTCACAGGCAGCCACTTCCACCCCCAATCCCACTCCAAAGGGAAGAGCCAACCCTCTCCCTTGGAGAAAGCAGCGAGGGAGGACGCACAAGACGATCAGCAACGCAGTTTCCATTTGCTTTGAAGTTAAATCTGGGTTTTTAAAAAAGGGAGGAAAAAAAAAAAAGGCTCGATTTTGATTTTTTTTTTTCCCCTTTTTATTCCCGGTATCGACTCGGCGCAATTTCGCAGCCCGTAATGGAAGGACATTGTGCTCCGCCAGAGCTTTAAAAAATATCTACAGGGCTGGATCTGAAGAGGCTGGAACTGTGTAGGCACAGCAGCTCCTGTCTCACAAGGACTTTTAATGCATAGATTATACGCTGCATTTCCGAGAGCAGGGGGGGCCCAGCTCCCCGGAGCCCGGCTCGGAGTGCCCTGGGATCCAGCCTGGCCACTGGGAATCATGGAATCCCAGGGGCTTGGGTGGGAAGGGACCTTAAATCATCACCCCCTGCCATGGGCAGGGACACCCTCCACTGTCCCAGGGTGTTCCAAGCCCCATCCGAGCTGGCCTTGGGCACTTCCAGGGGTGAGGAAGTGTTTTCTGGCTTCTCTGGGCAGCCTGTGCCATCCCCATCCTGCAAGGGAAGAATTCCTTCCCAGTGTCTCGTTTGTATCTCCTTTTTTTGGTTCAAAACCAAATCTATCACTGTTGGAGGTTCCCTCAGTGTGGTTATCCTCTTCCAGTGAAGGGTTGGGTCACTTGTGGCTTCTCTGGACACCACCAATGCCCCAGGGAGCTCTCCCTGTGCCCAAGGAGCTCTCCCTGTGCCCACTGAGCTCTCTCTGTGCCTAAAGAGCTCTCCCTGTGCCCACTGAGCTCTCTCTGTGCCTAAAGAGCTCTCCCTGTGCCCACTGAGCTCTCTCTGTGCCTAAAGAGCTCTCCCTGTGCCCACTGAGCTCTCTCTGTGCCTAAAGAGCTCTCCCTGTGCCCACTGAGCTCTCTCTGTGCCTAAAGAGCTCTCCCTGTGCCCACTGAGCTCTCTCTGTGCCTAAAGAGCTCTCCCTGTGCCCACTGAGCTCTCTCTGTGCCTAAAGAGCTCTCCCTGTGCCCACTGAGCTCTCTCTGTGCCTAAAGAGCTCTCCCTGTGCCCACTGAGCTCTCCCTGTGCCCATTGAGCTCTCCCTGTGCCAGCCAAGCTCTCCCTGTGCCCACTGAACTCTTCCCACACCAGCCACGCTCCCCCTGGTTTAATTTCCACGCAGGATCAGCTCAGGCAGGGAAGGACCTTCCTTGGACTGCTCCGGGGTGAGGCAAAGCTGCCTCCGGCTCCTGAAGGAATCCAGGAATCCTCAATTCCCCTGGGATTCATGGAGAAGGGGTTTCAAGTCCTGCCCAGGTTTTTCTCCCTGTGTGGACGACAGAAACACGATCCCAAGGCGGGTGCCAGGGGTGCCAAACACCCGTGCAGGGGGAGAGGGAGAGCCGGGCTCCTGCCGGGGCCAAGTTATTCCGAGGAATTCCTGGCTCCACACGTGGCCCCAGTGTCTCCACAACCATCTCATGCACGTTATTGACAAATGCTGCTGGTGCAGAGCCTGGCACAAAGGCTCTGCAGAGCCTCTGCCATCCACAGACACAGCCACGCCCTCCAAAACAGCCCTGCAGGGATCAGAAGAGTTTTCCAAAGCCTTTGGAGAAGGCAGCAAAGGGACTGGGATCAACTGGGAGGGGAGCAGCAGCCACACAGCCCTTTGGAAATGGAGCCTGAACAACTCCACACAGAATTCCAGGGAAGCAGGGACATGGGGAAGGAGCAGGGATGTTTCACTCATCCATTCCAGGCAGTCGGAGCAGGGGAACAATTCCTGTCCCTGTGAGAGGCACAGAGGAGAACCCTGGAGCAGATGTGAGTGTTTATAACAAATCATGGAATCAGCCAGGTTGGAAAAGAACCTTAAAACCGAGCGCAACCACCAACCCAGCACCACTAAGCCACCAAGTGCCACATCCACACGATTTTTGAGCACTTCCAGGAATGGTGAATCCCGGGCAGACTGTGCCAGAGTTCGACAACTGTTATCATGAAAAAGATATTCCTAATATCCAATATCACCAATAATCCCAACACCATCCTCCTCCACAGGGAATGACGGGGTCTGACAGCCAAAACCACTCCCAAATCCCCCCACCACCCTCTGTAACCCAAGATTTCCCTTTTTTAACGCAAACCCAAGAAAATCAAAGCCGACTCGAAATAAAATTTGGTGGGAATGGTGGCAAAGTGAAGGTAAAACAGCACACGGGGTATTAGAGCCCTTGCCATGAAAGCAGCTTGAGGAATAAGCTGCTGTTGTTCCCTGTCACTTTTTAGGGAAGGCTGCTGAGAGGGGATTACAGCCCAGGCTGCTTAAGAGGAGCAGGTGAGGGGAGATACGCAGGGATAACGAGAAGAAAATACAAATTACTCTGCCCGGGGCTCTGGGGGGGAGAGGGGGAACCTGTCGGTGAACTCCTCACAGCATGACAGGTTATCCTTGGAAAAGCATCTAAATCACCCCGTTCCCTGCATTCTAAATCGTGTTCTCACCTCATTTCTCCACGCCAGCCTCCCTTCAGCTGCCCGTAATTAAAGGATGGGGCTGGAGAGATGCTGCCACGGGAGATAAAAGTGCCCCAGGATTCCCAGATCCGTCTGTTACTGAGCCCAGCTGACAAATCTGGGGCTGGGAAATGGGAAATTCCTTCCCATCTCTCTGCTCTGGGAAGCCCTGGGGATGGTGGGGAAGCTCAAGGAGTGGGAACACTCTGTCACCTCTCTGTCTTCTCACCCTCTCCATCCCAAATCCCCATCCCACTGCTTCCTCCAGCCCCTGTTTTTAGTGGGAAAGGGGTGCTGGAGCTTTGGCACAGGGAAAAATAATGGTAAAACCTTTAATCCTCCTTGTTTTCAAGCATCTCAAACACCCTCATTGGCAGCCTGAGAGCTGGACCTGTGGCTCTTCCCTAGGGCATTACTTTTGGGATGAGATCTTGGATAAGAAACCAAAAGGAAGTGGACAAGATCTCCAGCTGATGACGGACAGGTAAAAAAAAAAAGGAATGACAGAGCTGGGAAGCATCAGAGGCCAAAGAAAAGGACGGTGGATGAGGTGAGGGGAAGTTTGGAGAGGCACCAGGATGGCTCAGGAGAGGCTGGAGCATGGAGGGGGATTCCTGCCATTCCTCAGCTCGTGCCCACACATCCGTGGGGGCCCATCCACCCACCAGGAAGGGGGAAATTAAACCCAGCCCTTCCTCCTGGAGGGAAAAGGTGCAGGAATGGAGAGGCCAGGACAGCGTGGAGGATTAGGCGGCCATGTGGCTGCTCCAAATCCTCATTAGGGGCTCGTTAAGGACATGAAAGCTGCTTTTCCTGCTTCCGGTCCTGCACCCCTGGAGCTGCTCCTGGCCAGCTCTGNAGCGGGACAATGCCCCAAATCCAAGGGAATGTACTATGCCAGGCTGACCATGGCATTCCCGATGCCAAACCTCTCCAGTTTCGGGACAAGGACAATGCTCCAGTGGGGTGATCCTGTGCCAGGGTGACCAGGGCATCCCCACCACCAAAACCTCTCCAATTCTGGGCCAAGGACAATGCTCCAGTGGGGTGACCCTGTGCCAGGGNGCCCACACATCCGTGGGGGCCCATCCACCCACCAGGAAGGGGGAAATTAAACCCAGCCCTTCCTCCTGGAGGGAAAAGGTGCAGGAATGGAGAGGCCAGGAGAGTGTGGAGGATTAGGCGGCCATGTGGCTGCTCCAAATCCTCATTAGGGGCTCGTTAAGGACATGAAAGCTGCTTTTCCTGCTTCCGGTCCTGCACCCCTGGAGCTGCTCCTGGCCAGCTCTGGCTGCCTTTTCCTGGCAGCTGGAGGGACCATGGGAATGGTGGGGTGGTGGGAGGGAGGTGGAGTGAGGGATCTCCCTCCTGTGACACGCAGCTCTGATGGGATTGATCCCTCACTGCTCTGAGCAGCTCCTGGATTGCACCTCTGGATTGCCCCACAGGCCTGACACCCACCCCTGAGTGGTGGCACCTCGGTGGCAGCACCCTCTGTGTCACCCTTGCCATAGCCAGGGTGACCAGGACATCCCTGTGGTCAAATTTCCAATTTTGGGAGCGGGACAAAGCCCCAGATCCAAGGGAATGTACTATGCCAGGCTGACCATGGCATTCCCGATGCCAAACCTCTCCAGTTTCGGGACAAGGACAATGCTCCAGTGGGGTGATCCTGTGCCAGGGTGACCAGGGCATCCCCACCACCAAAACCTCTCCAATTCTGGGACAAGGACAATGCTCCAGTGGGGTGATCCTGTGCCAGGGTGACCAGGGCATCCCCACCACCAAAACCTCTCCAATTTTGGGAACAGGAACACGCTCCAAGTGAATGGCACCAATTCAAGGTGACCACGACATTCCCATGGCCAAAACCTCTCTGGATTTGTGAGCAGGACAATGATCCAAGGGAATGGCACCAGGCCAAGGTGCCCAGGCCACCCCCTTGCTCTCAGAGGTCAGACAGAGCCACTTAAATTGAGACCTGTGGCCCTGGAAATCGGCTCCCAACGTGAAAGGCCCTAAATCCCGTGGATTTCCAAACCACCTGGCTCGTTTAAGCCGCTTCCTTCCTTAAATACGGACACACAATATGGAACATTAAGACTCCATCCCCAATCCCTGACCCTGCCTTGACTAGGAAGAACTGGGAGAGCAAAGCCCAGAGCAGCTTTTGTCCCCTTTTGCCCCAGATCCGCTGCTCTGGTGTGAGATTCCACAGGCAGCTCCCAAAGAGGAGCCCATCCCTCCTGCCCGGCTCCTCGCCCAACCCATCCCCTGAAAAATGCAATGTTCTCACTGGAGCTTTGCTCTTTCCCTGGAAATAAATGAGTCATCCCCAGCCAAAGGGTTCTTCGGGGCTCAAAAAGGCAAATTGTGAATAACCCTACGAGCCCAGAAGCAGAAGGACTGAAACAATACAAGCCTCCACCCCCTCCCCACTAAATCTACTACTGCTTTTTTTCAACATGGTTTCACAAATTACCCAATATTTGCCTGGAAACTCCAGTCCCTGGACAACTGAATGGAGATTTTTACTGCCCATGTGCCTCTGATTACAATATATTACCACTAATGATAATTGTCTGGATTATACTTATCTGTTTCTTTGGCTAATAAAGTATAAAAGACCACCAGTGAAGATGTAATACAGTGCAGCTGTTGGAGGGGAAAAAAAAATAAATTTAAAAAGCCTCTTTTTTTTTTCTAGGTCAGAGCAAAGTTGGGAGAGGCTTGGGAGAGCTGCCTCGGCGAGGGGAAGGAAAACCTAACTGGAAATAAGAAGGGCTCCTCAAGGCAGCTTTCATTAATCTGGAACTTTTCTGCCAGAACCAGCACTGGGGTTTATCTGCCAGCAGGACAAGGGGAGGGAGGTGCAAGCTCTGCATTTCTCTCCTGCATCTCATTAGCCTGAAAATGGACCCTTGGGCTCCTCAGAAATGTTCCTGGCCAGGGATGCACCTACAAAGGGAAGGAGGAGGGAAGGGAAGAAGCATTTTTTGTTCTCGGAGTGGGGATGAAGCTTCCCCAGCACGGAACATAAGCTGGTTAAAGGCACACGGGGTGAAGCTTTGCAGGTGCCAAAGGGCAGGAAAAGGGGAAAAAAAACCCTCTCATCTTTTAGGCCAGTGGAAATTCAGGAAGTTGGGAGAGAATTGCTGGGGCTGGAGAGCAGCCAGGAGGTCGGAGTAAACACCCTGGAGTGGGCAGATAACGGAGTCAGGAAAACGTGGAATGGGCTGGGTGGGAAGGGATCTGAAGGATCATCCAGATCCATCCCCTTCCACACCTTCCACTGTCCCAGGCTGCTCCAAACTCGCCTTGGACACTTCCAGAAATGGAATCCCCAGAGAAATCCATCCCAGCCCCTCCCAGCCAGGAATTCCTTCGCAATATCCCATCCAGATCTCCCTTTTCCCAGTGGGAAGGGACAGGACAGGTTCCCTGGGTGCTGTCCCTCCATCCCTCGTCCCAGCTCTCTCTCCAGCTCTCCTGGAGCCCCTTCAGTACTCCGAGGTCTCCCTGGAGCCTTTTCCTCTCTCACTCTCTGCTCTCCCTCAGACTGGAGGGGTTTGGCCACGGGAATGTCCTGGTCACCCCTGGCCATCCTTTGACTGGGAGCAGGTTCCTCTTCCCAAAACTGGAGAGGTTTTGGCCGTGGCTCCATCCCTCAGAGCATCTCCCACGAGCAAATGGAAACGGTGTTATTGTCCTGAATTCACCAGCCCAGGATTTGAAACCCAAGGCAGGTTTGCAGGGGAAGGGATTGACTTTCATTTCACCAACTAACACAGGCTGAGTGGAAAAACAAAAAAAAACAACCAACCCAGAATATCTCAGAAACACAAGTTCTTCCAATTTTAACAGAATGCTGGAAGAAAAAGTTAATGTATCTTTCATGAGGACAATCTAGATAATAAGCAACACAATTCCACAGCAAAAGGCTGAGATTTTTTTTTTCCTTTTTCTTTCTTTCTTCTTATTTTTTTTTTCCTTAAATAAGCAGGAATTTCTGGTTGTGGATAGAGGACCAAGGTAAAACTTGAGTCACCAAACATCCCCCAGTCAGAAACATGCTGTAACCTCAGGTGTTAAGTGATCCATGAGATTTTACTTTCAGATTTGGGCAGAAACAACAACTTCAGGGGGAAAAAAACCACCAAAACCCTAAACCACGACAACCCCTCTGTGTGTCAAACCTAAACTGAAATTGTTATTCAGCAATTTGCAACACTTACTGTCATATTAAAGTAATTTCATTTTATTTTTGCTCGCTGGCTCGGTTCCTGTAACAAAACAGCAAATCTTGGGATTTAAGGGGATATTTGGGAGACAATTGAAGTTATCCTGAAAGATCTGGGGGTACAGCCTGTGACCCTGGAAAAGGTGGAAATTTTGCAGGCCAGATGTGACAAAATTGTAGGATTTGGGTGTTTTCCCCTCATTTCCAACCTCTCTGGCTACACAGGCTCTGCAACCTCTCCTCCTTCTTTGCATGGAAATATTATTTATAAACATGCAGGAACTTTGACTTTCTCCTTTTTTTTATTTAGGAAAATTTCCAAATGAAAGGAAGTTTTGCTCAATTTCCGACCCCTCCTGGATGATCTCCAGGTGGTTTTGTGCCTTTGCTGGAGAGAAGAGCTGGTAAAAACCAACACATAAACAGAGAGCAAGTTGAATTATTCATCTTTTGGGGGTCCCTTCCAGCCCAGGATGCTCCATGATTTTATATCTCAGGAGTGCTTTATGCCACAGCTGAAAGCAGAATTGGATCCAAGTGGCCAAAAAGGTTAAAATTATTATTAATTAAGGCACCAAACCCAGTGTGGCCAGCAGGACCAGGGCAGGATTGTCCCTCTGATTTCCAGCCTCTCTCCAGGATCCTCATCCCTGAAGCTGAGGATGAGGACAAACCCCACGAGATGGTGGTTGGTACTCACTTTTTCAACGGCTCTATGACTGTCTTCTGGATCTGATTCACCTGTGGAAAGCAAAAAAAGGGAGGATTGCAGGTCAGGATTGATGGAAAATCCCATCTGCACAAGGATGGGTTTGTGCAGAGCCCACCACGGGATGGGGAGGGATTCTGAGCACAACCACCACGTCCTTCAACCAAAAGAGAGGGAACTCCCCCCATGGGAGCTGAACTTCCAGGCAGAAGACTGAGATTTGAGAAACTCGTGTGGGAAAAGTCTTGGGGACGATGACAAGGAGGGAAAGAGGTGAGACACAAGGATTCTGGGCAAGGCAGGGAGGGACAGCACGCAGGGAATGGCTTCCCACTGCCAGAGGGCAGGGTTAGATGGGATTTTGGGAAGGAATCCCTCCCTGTGAGGGTGGGGAGGGGCTGGGATGGAATTCCAGAGGAGCTGTGCCTGCCCCTGGATCCCTGGCAGTGCCCAAGGAGAATTTGGAGCACCCTGGGACAGCGGGAGGTGCCCCTGCCCACGGCAGGGGGTGGAATGGGATGGGCTCAAATCCCTCCCAACCCCAACCACTCCAGGATTCCACGACACTCCCACCATTCCAGGATTTCATGGTGCTCCCAGCACTCCCATTCCACCTTCTCCTGGTTGAAGGAGTCCATCCTCTTCATGGCCGTGTCGAAGGCCGTGACCATCTCCAGGAAGGAGGGCTCCTGCTCACACAGGGGGTTGGACAGCAGGTCCGAGGAGATCTTCACAGCAGACTTGGACATGGCTGAGGGAAAAGAAACCAGAGAGGGTCACGTTTCCCACTGCCAGGCATCTCCACGGGGCAAAAATCAGGGAGCTGAGCCGGCCAGGAGGGGTTGAGCACAACCTTCCAGGGAGGGAGTCGCTGGTGGCTGAGAGAAAAGCAAGGAAAAGGCACCAATCCATTCATGTAAACAGCCAGAGAAGTGTTTTTATATAAGTTAATCTGAACCACTTCAATGTGAGGCTTGTGATGCTGCCAGAAATAATCCCAGACTAACAAAAGCACTGTTCTCTTAAAAAAAACCCACCCAGAGATGGGGGTTTTTATACATCTTCTCTTGACAGACTATTAAGTGTCACTCTCAGCCTCACTATAGCTCTTCCACGATGAGAAAAATCACAGTCCATTAAGTCTTTCAAATGGCTTTACAAAAAAAACCAAGTATTTGAAGTGGATTTAGTGGGAAAGGACCAGACTGACAGGGCTGGGAGACAAGGTTTCTCTTTCCCTCTCCAAACACAAAGAGCAGGGACACAAGTTAAGCATTTTCCCCTCAATAACGCTAAATTTTGTGCCTGTGGAAAAGGAGCCAGGGGGGATATGAAGTCCCTACAGGCCCTGGGAGTGCCACCAAGAAATCCAGAAGCACCAGGTCATGCTCTGACTGAGCATTCTGCTTGTTTTCCATCAGGCACATCCCTCTTTATCCAAACACTTGGTCTGCAAAGGGAAAATCCAATGACAGAACCACTACACAAACGAGTGAGAAATTAGGGAAGGTACAGAATGGAAAACAAGACTAATAAAAAGGAAAGCATAAATATAAACAGGGATAAAACAGACTAAAAAAAAAAAAAAAAAGCCAGAGGTACTAAAAAAAATGTTCTTTTTCCTCGGTGCTGGAAGTTATTCCAGCTGGAGATCACAAAGCCAGATGCTTGAGCCGTGCTATGGAGGAGCTTTGGAAAGACTCCCTTAGATATTAAAAGTCAAAATCATCCGAATAATGGGGCTTAAGATCATAAATCAAGGGGTTAAACACTCTGATTTAAAGGTTACACACAATTATAACGGAGAGAGCTCAGAAGCTGCAGAGCTGGGGGAGCTCAATGCAGAACGAGCCTCTCACTCCGGAATAACAAAGCTACCGGATCCATCTATTATCCAAACATTAAGGCTTTAGGCATTTAAACCTTTAAACAGATGGGATATAATCCATATGTGTGACCACATCTGAGGAGGGATTTGTGCCAGAACGGGACGGAGCTGAGAATGGCAGAACTCCCTCGGCTGGAAGAAAAATGAAATCTTTCCTTCACAGGAAAAGATTGGAAGGGAACTGGAGGGAGGGAGGGAGTGGCAGGGTCNTTCCTCTGCATCACTGATATCACCTGTAGACAGCTGAAAAAGTGGGGTCTGAGAGTCCCAGGGCAGGGAGGAGGAGAGAGAAGAAGGGGAAGAAGGAGGAGAAAAGGAGAAGGAGAAGGAGAAGGAGAAGGAGAAGGAGAAGGAGAAGGAGAAGGAGAAGGAGAAGGAGAAGGAGAAGGAGAAGGAAAAAGGACTGCCTATCCCTCAGGGTGGCCTTCAGGAAGGTCTGCATTGCTCTTTTGCTCATTAAACATGTGAGCTGTAGCTCCAATTAAAGGAATTTCAGATTTTAGAGTCCAGAACAGCCAGAGAGCAAACCTGAGCCATGGAGATCCTGTGGGTTACCTGCACCTCATTCCAAAGGAGAGCTTTTACCTCCAGTTAAAGAACATCCTCCTGCTCCTTAAGATCCTATTTTGTTTGGAAAGAGGGTGGGGAAGGGGGTGAGTGATCTCCAGCCACGGGACAGGGAGTGCTGCTAACACCCCATTCCCTGTTTGCTGGCAGGGCAGTGGAGGAGCCTCGCTGGGATATTTCCATGCACAGGAATCACACTCGTTCTGAGCTGAGCTTTTTGGGAAGAAGGTGGAGACTCCAGCCACCAGTCCCACTTTTCCAGAGAGTGTTTGCAGGCAGGGAAGAACCAAGCCCCCTGAAGCACGGAGGGATGAGACAGGAGGACAAAACGCTGCCACCCTTGCTGGATTTGGGGGCTGGATGTTGGGAATGGGCACTGCCAGGTGAGGAGAGCATCCTCAGGGGTTGATCTGATGCACCCCCTTCTCCTCCAGCCCTCCCTCAGCAGGCTGTGTGCAGCACCTCTCCCTCCACTCATCATTTCAAGCCTTTAAATGAGAAATCAGATCTTCCTGGCTCTGGCCAAGGCTCATTTGTGACTCTGCCATGTAACAGAACGGAAAAAGAAAGTCCTCCCACAGCTCCTCTGGGACTTGAAATGCTCCATATAAACAACGCCCACTGCAAGGGAGGGGAGGGGAATCCTTAACAAGGAAAAACTTACCAAGGATCCCTGACAATGACCAGAGTCCTCAGAAAGGGCAGTTTTCACCCTGGAAAAGTGTCCTGGGTGTCTGGTGCTTTTCCCGCCCCTCTCCCTAAGCTGGGAAGGGTGGGAGAGCACGGGAAGAGCCCAGACCCGTGTTTGTGCCAGGCAATATCCACACACACACTCACAGGTGAGAGGCTGGATGATGGAAAGCCCCAGATTTGCCCCCTTCCCACTGCCCTGCCCTGCTGTGACCCCGATCCCACGGGATGAGGGCTGGCCCAGTGCAGCCCACACCTGTTTGTGCTGGTGCCTCTGCCTTGGCTCCGGAGCTGTGGGGGCCAAGCAGGGACTGCTCCAAACCACACGCTGGGAAAAACCATCTGGGCTTGGAACAGCTCTTTGCTGCAGGTTCCTGCCCTGCTCAGCTCAGTAACCAGGATCCAACAGACCCAGCTCCCAGTCCCCCTCCACTGCATCCCTCCCTGGGCACAGCAGATTCCCAGCAGAGGGATGTGAAGGGAGCTGGGACAAGGGACAGGACACCTGCGAGGGCAGATGTCACCCCAAACGTGCAGGCAGAGCTGTTTATTGCTTCCTCCGTCGCCCACTGCCACGAGGGGAAGCCAAAACAAGCAGCCACCCAGGGACTGAGCCGGGTTATTCCCGAAGGAGAGCTGCCAGGTCAGCATTTCCCACGGGAAACACGGCCAGCTGTGTCCAGCTGTGCCCTGCAGAGCCCCCAGACCCACCCCACCTTCCTGGGGCTCCAGAGAGGGAGATGAAAGGAGGACTGAAGGGGGTGAAAAAGCACTGCTGGCACAACAGCCTCAGCTGGAGCTGCTCCTGCTGCATAACCTGGAATTATGACTCCTGGTTTTTTTTTCTTCAGTGGCAGGAATTGAGGCAAGGAAAAGAAAGGGACTTGTCCAAGGCCATAGAGCTGAGGAGAGAGGGACTGAGCCTGCAGCACTCCCTGTGTTCCCTGGGCTGAGCTGCTGCTCGCAGCCCTCTCGCAGATGGCCTTGTAACTAAGCAAACTGAGTGGGACTGAGCTCTGGATTTGTTTTCCAGACTTGTCACACATTGCTCATGTGATCTCGAGAAAAGTCACTTCATCTCCCTGTGGCCAAGTTCACAGTCTATGTATCCTCCAGTCACTTACCCAAATCTGCATCTGTGCTTTTCTTCATATCCTTCTGAAGTTTTTTGGTCTGATCTTCCAATCTGAAAGATGGGAGAAAGAAGGCAAAGTCGGAATCTTGGAAAGAAAGGAACCCAAGTGTATCATACGTGCAACAAATCATTTACGGGCTGAATATGCTGGCTTCTGGTGGGAGTTAAAAATATCCAGGCAAGGCTCGATGAAGTTCAGTGCAGCTCAACCCTTTCGGGTTGTTTTCAGATGGTTTTTAACCTTTTCAAGTTGGTGATCTCTTATTCATAGCTCACATATTTCCTGAAAGTTCTCACACTTAGCACAAATGGCAAAGCCAAATGCCTCCAGATGATCCCTGCGAGCTCCTGTGACACAGGCAGGATGGCAAAGCCACTCGTGGTCCTCTGAGGTGCTGGGCTCTTCGAGGACCCCGCAGTTTTCTGGCAATTTTACACTTTTTTTTTTTTTTTTAAAGCTGCCAGAATCTACAACCCCACTGCAAACACTTCTGAGGGACACCTCTGAACGCTCAGAGAAACCCTGAAGGATTGGAAATTACAGGGCAGAGAGGGATTTGCTCACTGGGAAGAGCATCCCTGGCTAAAATTCCCTGGGAAGGTGCAAGGAGAGGAGGGAAGCACGCGGCCGGTCCTGTCCGACCAGTGTGGTTGATACTCACTGCTGCAGCTTCCCATATTCCCTTTCAAAGTCTCTCTCCACCTGTGGAAAGAAGAGATGGAAATCAGCTCCAGGGGAGCCTGGAGTGTGCAGGGAAAGCTGGCCCTGAGCTGAGCCCAGCACAAGCTGCAGCTTTAATGGGAGTTTTGCCTCGGAAGTAAAGGAAGTCTTGGGGTTTTTGAGCTCCAGACTCTCTCAGAGCTGGCATCAAACATGTTCAGCTCGAGCCAAGGACGTGCTCCAGGACATGGACTGGGAGCTGATGGGATAAATGGGAATGCTGCAAAAGCAGGGAGGTCACAACCTAGCATGGCTCAGTGCTGGGGGATGAACTCGAGTTCTCTCCCCAAAACTGAGGGGAGCTGCTTCTCCTCCAGCCCCGTTAAGGACCCTGAGCTGGGTCTGGCTGTTTCCTCCTTCCTCATCCTCAACAGGACGGTGAAATTCCCCCCAAACCACCAGTGAGCCCTCCCATCTCCGCATTTATTCACCCCCTCCACACCCTCCTTACCCCTACAACAGCTCCCTGCCATGAAATTCTTGGGCTGGAGCACAACCCCAGTGAACTGTGACACCTCCAGAAGGGAGGGGAACCCTGTGCTCCGAGCTCAGAGCTCCAGCCCAGCCTTCTCCCGATGCTACCTCAGTGCCTGCTCCCTCCTACTTGCTAGCTGGCAGCAAACCTCCAGCGATGGGAGATATTTTAAGGAACTTTCTTTCCATGCTGACTGTTTTAACACACTTAAAACATTCATTCCACACCTCGTCAACCAGAGAAGCAAATGGATTTCAATTGACCAGCCAAGAGTAAATCCGTGCGCGTTTGTTGTCATGGGATCAGCGCTGGGTTCAGTTGTGTTGTCAAGCTCCTGTGCTATTAAGGAAATGCGGAGTGCTGGGAGCAGCCAGGTCTAGAAGGATCCAAAGGTTTGTTCCAGTTCTCCCTGCTGGCCCTGGGATTTCAATCCCGGGCTTGATGCTGCACCACGACGTTTAATGGGGACGTTTTGCTTTTCAAGCAGAATTGCTGTTAAAAGCTCGGGGGGTGGGGGGTGTTAAAGATAGAGCTTGGTTTTCTTAAAATCTCCTTTTTTAAACACCTTTTTGGGCTGCACTTGAACTCCAGCAGCCTGATCCGAGCTCAGGCAGCGACCAGCCACATTCCAGCCCCGTCCCAGCGCCCAGCTGTCCGCGCCATCCGCTCCCACCATCCGGGGCACTCCAGCTGGGCTCTCTCTCCCCCCCCTTCCCCTCCCCGCTCCAAAAAACCCTCTCCGGAGCTCCAGCTCCCTTTTCGTGCTGCTAAAATTGGGCTCTGGAGGGAACAGACACGGAGCAGTGTGGGGGCAGCTCACACGACTTGTGCCTGGCGTTCGGGGAGCCGCAGAAATCCGCGGCAGCTGGCGCCCTGCAGGTCAGGTAACAGCACGTAGTAAAACTCACCCTCAGCCCCTGTGCCTGTTCCGGCTGCTAAAATACCCAGGGGACTATTGCACTCTATTTATAGGCCTTAGGTGTGAATTGTTTTGGTTGCAAACCGCACAGGGTCGGGCGTGACTCAAAAATATGCCCCTCTTTGAAAGGCTGGGGGTGTCATTCCCTTCTCGTTCCCTCTCTCCGTGTTTAGGAGGATCTGCTCAGCAACCAATTCCTGCAAAAGCTGGAGGGTTTGGCTCTGGAATACCTGCAAATATTCAGGGTTTCTGTGCCTTTTTTTGCTGTCAGATTCGCCCGTTTCTGCGCAACAAGCAAAAGGCAGAACGGATATGGAGGAGCTTCCAGGGCCTGAAGGAGCTCCAGGAGAGCTGGAGAGGGACTGGGGACAAGAGATGGAGACACAGGACACTGGGAATGGCTTCCCACTGCCAGAGAGCAGGGATGGATGGGATTTGGGGAAGGAATTCCTCCCTGGGAGGGTGGGGAAGGGCTGGAATGGAATTCCCAGGGAAGCTGTGGCTGCCCCTGGATCCTTGGAAGTGGGCATGGCCAGGTTGGACCACCATGGGATAGGGGAAGGTGTCCCTGCCATGGCAGGGGGTGGAACAACACGAGTTTAAACCTCCCTTCCCACCCAAACCATTCTGGGATTTTAGGATTCATTCCATAAAGGCAAAACCTCCCCACCCTGCGACCCTCTGGGTGCTGTGACCCCCCCAAACCTCCCGAGCTCCCCCAAAACCCCCATCCCAGCGCCGGCTCAGGATCCACACGGCATCGAGGTGACTCCACGCAGAGACACTTCAGCTGCCCGGCCTGACTCACATCCCCAGCCCCATCTCTGAGACAGCTGCCCAAGGATTGCTCTTATTTTTCACGCCCACAGGCAGCAACTGGCTCCCAGTCCCCACAGTCTGCGAGCTCACGGAGCCTCCCAGCCACGGCTGGAGCCCGGATATCCCACAAAAACAGCTCCGAGGAGAAGAGCTGCTCTCACGTGCTCCCACCCAGCAGAGTCACACAGGCAGAGCCCTGCAAGGAGGACAAGCTGGGAACGTTTTGCAGAGCACACAGTAATTCCCACTCCCAGTAGCTATCCATGGTCACATGCAGCCGACAGAGGCTGTGGAGAGGATTATCACGTTAAGAGTAACGAGAACAAGAAGTACAGGCAAGAAAATTACAATATCCTGAAGGGAAGTTTCCGTATTATTAAAATAATCCCACTGCTCCGCAGCCTCTTTCTGAAAACTCCAAATCAAACCGTGCTCTCTGTATTGAACCTTTTTTTTTTTTTTTTTCTTCCAGGCACAGGGGCTGGCTAATGCAAAAATCGCTCGTCTCGGGGTTTTTATTTAAATCTACATCATGAGCGACGAGCTCTGGAAAGCTTTGAAATAAAACAACGTTCTCTCCTTCACCCAGTTCTTTTTTTTTTTGGTTGTTTGCAAACACTGGGCCTCCCACCTATGATCAGACCCCTCCCACTTGAAGGGCAGGATGATTATCATCACCACCATGGTGATGAGGCAATGGAGCAAGATTGAAGCCAACACTACAAAGAGATGGAAATAAGGGACTGTCAGGAACCTTCCTATCCCCCTGGGGTTCATGTTTTTTCCTGGAGGAGGAAGATGAGCTGATTTCTGCATCTTCCAGTGGTCTCAGCCTCTTTGTAAGTGGGTGTTTCCTTCTCTCTCTTCTCCAAAAACTAAGAAACACATAGAATTATAAATTCTGTTCTAAGGTGGAATTTCTGCTGAGCTTTTGCCATCCCGTCAAGAATTTCAAGGTAAGTCCCATGGGTGAATATTCTGAGCCAGAGCTGCAGAGTGCAGGTGGATCTGGGATGTCCCGGACTCCACCCAGCAAGGTCTCCACATCCCCATCCTGCAGGAAAGCTTCCCAGGAAAGTGGCAAAGGGAAAAAAAAGGAGGCACCCCCCGAACTGCAGAGACAAGTTTGGCCAGAAAAGACTGAAGGGAGAGAGTGAAAACGAGCAAAATGATTTAACTGGCATCATTTGAATTCGCCCCACCATTCCCATGACATTCACTCCGTTGTTTTGGGATTTCCAGCTCGCTGGTGCAGCCCCATGGAAAGGTGCTGACAGCCACAGCTGCCCTGGAATCCTGCTGCTCACGGAGCTCCTCCGTCCGACACCCCTGGGGAAGGCAGAGCTGCTGGGATGAGTCAAGGAAGGGAGGTTTGGCAGCTCGGGTCTCCACTCCCTGCCAAGCTGACTCAGGCCAGCAAGGAGGAGGAGGAGGAGGAGGAGGAGGAGAAGGGCGAGTGGTCTGAGTCAGCCCAGGCCAGAGCTGAGGGAAGCAGGGAGGGAGAGGGGACAAAACCTCGCTGGCCCTGTCTCAAGCGCCCTGAGGTGACGCAGGGCTGGCCCTGCTTCCCTGCTCCCTGCTCCCTGCACCCTTGCTCCCTGCTCCCTGTTCCCCTACTCCCTGCTCCC
>VYXD01003100.1:0-10146 GCA_013397195.1 Hylia prasina
CAGGGCAGTGGTGGAATCACCGTCCTTTGGAAGAGTTCAAAATCACATGGATGCGGTGCTTTGGGACACGGTTTAGTGGTGGCCTTGGCAGCGCTGGGTTAATGTCTGGACTTGATCATAAATGTCTTTTTCAGCCTTAATGATTCTGTGATTCAATAAAATATATGTATTAGGAAGTTATCAGCTGACCCCACCCAGGTTTGGAATCTTTATTAATGATAGTAACAGTCTAAAACAACAAAAAAACCCAATACCCAAACAAATCTGGAAAAGGTCAGAAGAAGAAATGAAAGTTGCAGTTTGGGGATTTTTGTTTGGTAGTTTTACTCTCTTGGGGAAAAAAAGAGAAGAAACTTTTCTATGGTTTTGAATTAAAAAGTAGTAACAGAAGCTACTCTCAAAGCTGTGATATGCATATCCTTAAATTATACTTTATATAATCAACAGATATCTCAAAGTATGCTGTCTTGCAGAATTAACTTTTCCTATAAGATTAGGGAGTGGAACTGTGAATTCTCTGTTATGTTACTGACTCATATTGGTTATAATCCTATAATTCTAAATTAATTTTTCCTAGACATGTGCTACATATTTGAAAGAATACAGAAACACAAGACCTTTTCTTAGTATGCTGTTTTTATACATCTGCAAAATCTTTGTTCTCAGAACTAAGTTATGTTAATGCCCTTTATTTCCTAATATTTTCAGTGGGTTTCCTCTTTGAGAGACTAATCAGATTTAGTGCAGTGTGTGTGCAGAGCAGCTCCCTGAAGATGCCTGTCCCTGTCAGCAGCAGTAACTGAACAGGTTTGTGTTCAGGGGAGTCCCACGGCTTCTAGGTGCTAATCTTACACGGTGCTTGTTTAAAGTTTGCACGTTGGTTTCCCTTTCTTTAAAGACTGGTGTAGCTGTTTGTGTTTTCCTCCAAATATGTTTTTATGGGGTCAGTGAACAGCCCTGTAGGGAAAGGTGGGCCAGAATTCCTGGGCAGCCTCTGCATACACTGACAGGACCTGGGGCCTGCCTGTTTCTTGTGTGGTCTCAGACCTTTTGGAAATAAATATATTAATTTTTTTTCCCCACAAAAGAGTTCTTCTGTGCATGGGATGATTGCTGATGTTCAGGTGGCTTTTTGAATTTTTCTTTAAAAAGAGCATAAAATCACAGAATGGGTTGAAAGGGACCTTAAAATCTCATTCCAACCCCCTGCCATGTGCAGGGACACCTTCCACCAGAGCAGCTTACTCCAAGCCCCATCCAGCCTGGCCTGGAACATTTCCAGGGATGGGGCAGCCACAGCTTCTCTGGGCAACCTGTGCCAGGGCCTCAGCACCTTCACAGTAAAGAATTTCTTCCTGCCCTCTGTCAGTTTGAGTCCATTTCCCCTTCTCCTGCCACTCCAGGCTCTGGTAGATGGTCTCTCTCCATCTTTCTTGCAGGCTCCCTTCAGGTACTGGAAGGCTGCAATGATGTCACCCCAAAGCCTTCTCTTTTCCAGGCTGCACAATCCCAATTCTCTCAACCTTTCAAGATGATGTTTTTAATTTTTTTTTCTTTTTTTCCTTTCACTGCATCATTTTTGCGGGGCAGCCCTGAGGTCTGGCCTGTACCTGACTGCGTGGGAGGTCTCCTGAGAGACCAGATGGTTGTTACCTGCTGGCAGCATGTCCCAGCTTTGTTGTGCTTTTTACTGGAAGTATAAAAATAATGGTATTTCCAAGCTTTTCCTGGGTGGGGGGGGAAAAAAAAGAAAAAGGAGCAAAGCAGAAGGAAATCAGCACTTCCATGCTGCTCAGCTGTGTTGATACCAAGCTGCCTCTGCAGACAGTCTAAGACTTGGGTTTATTTGATGAGTGAAAAGATGGGTTTTATGGGG
Source organism: Hylia prasina (assembly GCA_013397195.1). Taxonomy (NCBI): domain Eukaryota; kingdom Metazoa; phylum Chordata; class Aves; order Passeriformes; family Sylviidae; genus Hylia; species Hylia prasina. Next base: position 1,877 of record VYXD01003100.1, read on the forward strand.
CTCAGCTTGTCCTGTGTGAGGACAAGCCCATTAGTGTCTTTCACAGCAGACATTAAAAAGAAGTGTTGAGGATTGTGAATCGGGGACTTGGCAAGGTTTTGGAGTGTGCTTTTGCACTTGAGAGCAGTTCAGGTGCAAGATGGGCAATGGAGGACATAAGAAAGGGAGAAAAAGAGTATATTGCCCAATCCCATGTGGTGTTAGAGGTTCAACCTTTGCCCTCCTCAGGGACCTTCAGCCCGACCCAGCACCCACTTCTCCCTTAGCTCTTCCCCTTTTCATGTCCCTGCAACTGTCCCCTTTCCTTTAACTGAGGACTTAAACAAAAAAGAGTTACATAAATTCTTGCTGGTGCATTTTCCTCTCTTACTTCCTCCTGCGTTAAATTTGGGGCTGGTTAATTAAATATATGTGGAGGTAACTTATGCACGTGACTGAGACAGTGCTTTTTTAGCTTCTTCAGTGAATGGAAGGTGGAGGGACTGGGAAATGGGATAGAGATGGGTGCTCTGGTAAATAAAAAGCTTTAGACTGGGAGTGGAGGATGTCTGATGCCAAAATATTGCCTTGGTTGAATTGTTTCTACGATGTACTTTTGCCTTAGCTGATACTTCGATGCAAGTTTTAACAAAATATTTCAGTGAGAACAAAGCAGGAATTGGGGGTGGGAAAGAAGAGGCTCAGCCAGTGTACAGGACTGTAAAAATCACACCCACATTGCAGCACAAACACTGGGATTCCATTAGGCTGTTCTGAAGGTCCCAGCATAGAATGTGTTTTCTGTCCTGTTTCTAGGTCTTACATGATGAGTCTTTTCAACAGTCAAAATAATTCAGAAGTATTGGCAAGAAGCAAATATTTGCAGCCGTCCATTTTAACAAGTTCATATTATGCTATAAACTCTTCAGTCTGATAAATTTTGATTCTGTTTATGTCAGGTGTTAAAGCCCAGAAGGACTATGACATCATCTAGTCTCATCTCCTTTGCAGCATAAACCATCTGTACTGTTGTTTATACCCTTTACAGACTTTACATTAATTTATCACTCCTTTTTCACACTAATCTGAAAGCACTTCCTCCAGATTGTTAATATTATCAGGGTTTTGTATTATTTTTTATCACAGTGTTTGTATTGCTGAAAATGTTTTGAGGTGACCTTAATGTTTAGTTTGGGACTAAATTTGCAGCAGATAGAGGACTGCAAGTATTTCAAAACTTATTAGTTCCTATTGTTTTCCTCTTTGAGACTTGTATTATATAAGAATGCACTGTGCCCTTGAAAGGGCACTTGCTGGGTTTTTTTTAAATTCTGTAGTTTTCCAGATAAATGAAAACCTAATTAAAAAATCAAAACGAAAGGGTTCTTTGTTTAATGTGGCAACTGAATCTTGTCTGTGAAAAAGTGGATGCATTAAAACACTTAGTTCTTATGCTGATTTAAATTTAATTATGCAAATGTAAAATTACTTTCAAAGTAAAATGATTGTTTTGCTGTATTGTTTATAACCTTTCTTGCAATTGATTTTTTTTCTCAGCAGAATTTTTTTTTTTAATTTGATTAACTTTTCACTTGCATCTCTCTCTGCAGCTCATCATAACTACTGAGATTTTTTTTTTTCACTGCCTGTTATTTCAAGGCAAAACCAGTGCTCAGCTTCTCATTAAAAATAAGATACAAAAGTGCTGTACAATTGGTGAGCAGTTAACCTGGTGAAAAGACAGCCCAGCATTTAATTAGAACTGACAGACTGGAATTGTATGTTGGCAGTACCTGGAATAGGAAGCTTTAGATATTGTTCACTTTTTAATAATTTGAGGATCTTTTCATAATAATAATTTGTGTATCTTTGTTGCTATGGGAATGAGTGTGAGAGCTGGAATTAGGTGTTTTTTGAGGCAAGAGGATTTGATTTTTAGTTTATTCAATGTCTGTCAGGATATCTAAGGAAATACATGACTCAGTTTTGAAAGGGAGAAAAACAGGTTTAAAGAAAAGTTAATTCTAGTGGTTGAATGTCTTGGGCAACAATTACCTTGCATGTGAACATTGAATACTCCTGCTAAAGGAATGTTTAAGGGAGATAGACTTGAGTGTAAGAGATTGAGAGAGGAAGGGTTTTGTATTTGCTGGGTTTGGTTTGGTCATCCCTGTTCCCTAGGAAATGTGAGTGATGGGTGTTTCTGGACTCAGCACTTGCTGGATGCTAAAAGAGCATGTATTTGTATTTACAAATGCACACGGGTCAGTCGTTCCCTGTGCGTTAATGTGTGCCTTGTGTGGACGTATGAGCCACAGCTCGCATTATTATGAAGTCTGAATGATCAAATCATTCTGGATTAAAGTCACCAAATGAGACTTTAATAAAGAACGTGTATATTTTTAACCTCTGATGGTTCAGAAAGAAAAGTTGTGTCATAGTTAAATTTGGTTGTTTTCTTTTTTTTCTTCCATTTTTCGTGCTAAGCAGTTCTAAGCGAAGGCTGTGATTTTTGATTAACGATCTGATTTGAGGAACGGAGGCTTTTAAAAGGAAGAAAAAAAAATCGGTGCTTCGTTAACGCTCGGGTTAATTATTATTGGATGGGATAAATCGCGACCCGCGCTCTGGGCTGCTGTGGGGCGGTCACTGGCGACACCCTGTGGCCGGGAGCGGAATGACAGCCCCAGGCAGTCTGTCCCAAACTCGGGGTTTTCCGCCCCAAACCCTTGGCGCTGGCTGTGGCCGTGCCGAGGGACGCGCTCAGCTCCTTAGGCTGCTGTCCCCACAGTTCCAGGGACATGGAGAGGAGACCACCTTAGGCTGGAAGCTGCGTGCTCTCTGTGCACATACATGCCCTCTTTACTAAGGTTTTAATGCTGCTTTCAAAACTATGGACTGAGCAGATATTGTGTCTTGCTATTGTCTGCCTGGCAGCATGGTATCTTTCAGAAAGGAATGATGAGCCAGCTTATCTCAGAGCTGCTTTTTTCTCAGTCTGCCTTCCTATTTGGGTTCTTTGCTGTGCAAGGACAGTGGTGGGTGCCAGGCTGGCGGGGTTATAAAAGCAGATGAAGACAGTTAAAGTTTTTACCCCCACTGTTATAACTGGGAAGTATTTTGTAAGATAAACTTCATGATTTCTGCTCCATATTTTATTTATGGTCAGTTTATACTCTTAAACTCTTGTGCCAGTATTGTTCTTGAGTAGCTCCCCTCCCTCCCCAGCATTTATTCCTTTGATGTATTTGTAGATAGTAATTGTATCCCTGCTCAGTCTCTGCCTTTGCCAAAGGACACAAGGCACAGCATCCAGCTACTTCTTGTGAAATAAACAGTCCATTACCTGCATCATCTAACCCTTCCTTCTCTGCACTTGATTATGGCTTATCAAGACATTGGCCTCAGCAAAGAGCACTGCTGGGAGCCTGCTATGACCCTGTGAAATATGGGTTTACTTAAGCATGGAGAACAAACATGGCTTGAGAGCAGGGTTATTAAAATGCAAAAAGCTCTCGACTTTGCTTTTTATCCCTGTCTTTTTTTGGGACAACAGGCTGCTGAAGACATTGGAAAGGTATTTGTGGATCTCAGAAAAGTAAGTTCCCCACCTAGGTCTTTGAGGTTTGTGGGTCTTAACAAACCAGTAGGGCCAGCAGAGGTTGTGTTGCTGCATACAGTAGATCTCTTGATCAGAAAGTCTGGATTATCAATACTTGCACACTTTCTCCTTTGTCCTTCCCTTTCACAATTTTATTTCTTGTGACCAAGTCCTAAATCACTTAAAGAGTGAAAAAAACCAGTTGAATGTGAACTTCCAGTGGAGTATGGAAAATCACTGTGCATTTGGGTGTCATGAAAAGTAAAAGCTGGGTTTGTTTTTTTTTTAATCTTCTATGGCATTGGTGAAGGTGCTGTGGAGTTCCATGTATGGTTCAAGATTTAGCACTGTCTAAATGCTCCTGAAAACAAAGAGCTGAAGAGAGTGCCTTGCATGGGTTCAATGTCCACATCCTTGATGCCTTAGCATCTTTTGTGGAGAGTCAAAAGTAAATTCTCCTGATCAGGATAAAGGCAATATAGCTCTGAAACACTTTACTTCAGCCTCCTCCATCCTCCTCCTGTCACTCAGGTGACATCTTTTCCTTTTTTCTGCTACAAAGCATTGAAAATTGAGCTTAGGGCATGATAAAGATTCAGCAGAGCCTCCAGCTGTCAGACTGTGCACAAAGAGCATGTTTTGGAAACTGATAGTCTGTGAACTGTCACAGGCACGCAGGGATCTCAAGTTTCTCTTGTTGCTTTGAAACTGGAGAGGGTCTGACAAATTACCTTGACGTGGGGCTATTCTAGGGTAGCTAAATATAAAAAGAATGGATATTGTGGGATGTGAGTGGTGAAGATACCTTCGTGATCTGCAAGTTCTGGGGAAGCAGATGAGGAAAATGAGGAGAAGTCATTTTCCCTGCTTAGGCTTGGCAGATGTTTGTGCCAGTGCAATACATCTGGAGCTGCAGAGAATTGCTTGGGCAGTGGTGTTAGAGTGGGGCTAAGAATTACCAAGCACTCAAATGTTGTTCATCTTGTATTCCCCTAAATCTGCACATGCAGGGATTTATCTTCTTACCTGTTCACCAGCAAATGATTTAAGCTCGGGTTGTTAAGAAAAGAGTCTTGAAAATGTAATAGTTTTGTGTTTTGAAGAATGAGCTCTGATAATGAAGTGTACTTCGGGTAAATTACTGTTGTGAAAGATTTTCTGAAATATTCCAGTAAATTAAACATCTACTTTATATCCTTGTAGGTATTTTGGCACCAATGTGTGGTAGTAGAAGCTCTTATTCCAAAGTTTCTTTATATCCTTTTATTATGGGTGCTGTGAAATTCAGGCTGAACCAGGCTTCCTGTGGTGTAGAAATGAATTCTTTTGAAGAATTTCAGCAAATTTTATTAATCTTTGGGAAGACTTCTTATTTCCAGGTTTCTTCTATATGAGGATGCTGGTAGTAAGTGGCAGTGTCTAAATTGAAGGAAATAAATGGTGTTGTTTCAGAGTCAATAAATTATTCATGCAGCTGTGTATGTAATTTCTTTCACCTTTCTGTGTGGGGTGGATCATTGGTGTTGCCTGTTCATGTGGTGTTTTGTTCAGCTTAAAATGGCCCTGAAAATCATCACTCTTGGAGTCCTTCCTTGTAATCCCAAACTTGACACGGCATCAGAGCACTTCCAGATTGTGGAATTTGCAGGTGCACCACAGTGTCACAGTGACTTTTGCATTGTATCTTGTGGTGTAGACTACAAGAACAAGGTTTTTTTCTGTGAAAGTGTGCTGCTGACTGTACTTACTAATGTTTGTGTGCACAAGGACTGTGAGTTGGGCAAATGCTGTCCTTGTTTCACTGATTGGAAAATGAGGAGTGAATGTTGGCCCTTGCTGGGATTGCTCAGCAAGCTGTTCTGCTGCAGTCAGGAGTTGGAGGTGTTGGTAGGCCAGGCTGTTGTTCAGATCCACTCAGATAAGTACTTCATTTCTGTCTTATTTGGGATGACCATCTCAATGCATAGCTCTAGTGCCAAGTCAGACAGCAAAGCTGTTGGACCTCTTCACAAAGGAAGATGCTGTTAGTGAGCATGAACTGCCTCTGAGCTGCTTGTGGCTGCTGTGTTGAAATGTGAATGGATCAAAACTTAATGCTACATGCAGGTGACCATTGTACCCTCTGTGTTTGATTTCCAGCAGCTGTTGGCTGTCTGTTATTTGAGAGGCTGATGAGGCCTGGATCTTCTTTCCTCTGTTTGTGGTTAGCAGAAGTCATCTCAGCATGATGCGTTGGGTGGGAGGTGCTCACAGGAGAAAGGAAATGACTTTTCTGTGGTGGCTGTGGTCTGATGAGATAAGCACAAGTGCAGAAGGCTGAGACTTGGATTCTCTTCAAGGTTTGCAGCAGACTGGCAGGATAGCTGTGGTTCCATTACAGGCAACAGGCACAAGCCTCATCTTTGACCCCCGTGTCAGAGCCTTGCTCAGTGCAAAAGCCAGGGCCCAGCACCAGGACAGTTTTCCTGTTCTCTAGAATCCACCTGAGGATGCAGCATTTGTTGTTCTCCTGTTCATAGGCTTCTGAGAGTGCAATTTAGGCATAGATGAGCTTTCAGAGTGTTTTAAAATACAGTATTCTTTGCCAGAAAAAAAGAAGACATAATATATAGAATATATAAAATTGATACGAATAGCCCAATTGCAGTATCTCCTTCTGTAATTTACCCTTTGCCTGGGTCTCTTTCAGACCTGCCTTTATAAAATAGGATTGCTTCTGCTGCAGCTTCTGCCTGCTTGATCTGAGAATAGCCACTAGAGTAAAATAGAGCATCTCTTATCCTCTTATTATTCCTTTATTGGATGACCACCTCACCCACACCTGGATGCAGCCACATCCTCTACCTGCTGAGGTCACTACAAGGAAAGCTCTCCTCACAGGGAAGTTCTTGCCTGGGTACAGCTGCCCGTGGCAGAGTGGGATTTTGGGCACAGATTCCTTTGTGGCTCCTCTGTTAGCAGGTCTGCGTTCCCAGCGTGGAATTAGAAGAAAAGAGAAGTTTAAAAGATGGACACTCTCAAACGTATTTGAATTATTATTTTAAACAGTTTCTTTGAGTGTTTAGAAACTGTGTTTCCCATGTTAATGTCAGGGTCTACTAAATTGTTCTGAAGAAGGTAGGTTAGCAATTTGAGCATCATGTTTTAATAAATTTGCCTTAATTTTGAAGCCAAAATTTGTAATTTGGCATTTTTATAGTTTTGTATAGTGCATTCTAGCTTGAGGTTTTTAATTGTACATTGGATTATCCTACACTTTTTCAACTGGTCATCTGATCTTTTGCAGCTCTTCATATCTTTGGTTCATGAATTTCTGTCAATAGGCTTTCAATTACTCAAGTTTGAACATTAATTCATTGCAGTTTGGACCTGAAGGCATGACAATGTTCTAGATCTCTCTAGACCTCCACCATATTTTCCAGTGTTGGATGCAAAATCAGGATAGGTCTTTCTAGTTTGAATGCAGAATCTTACACCAAAAAAATCCCTATGAAAATAGTCACTGTATGGTTTTTGTGATATAAGCATTTAAAGCTATGCTTCATCCAATTCAGAAGTTGTTTTTGCATTCTCTCTCTACGGATGTCCAGTGTAATATTCAAAAGAGGTTTTGTTTCTGTATTGATGTGAACACTTGCCTATGTCCCCAAAAGATGAGTTCAGAACAGTTGTAGTTTCCATTTAATTTTTTTTTAAATTACTGAACCCCAAAGCACTGAGCACCTGGGCCTTTTTCCCTTTATTCTCCTCTACCTCTGACTCTTATTTTTTCCCTCCAACCAATACTGTTTAAGGCCATTTCCTTGGTTCTATCTCCCACCTACAGCTCCTACAGGATTGTATCCCAAAGCTCAGTCCTGGTGGGAGGGCAGGAATTGATTTCATGAAAGGCAAGTACCTTGGTGCTGCCTTGGTAGACCTATTTTTTGTGATCTTCCCATAGGCTTTGTGTTTTATCTTTTTCTTCCTTTCTATTCTACTGATACAATTTTCTCTGTACTGCAAATGAAGAATCTCATGGAGCTTCTTTCTGACTGTGCCTTACATTTGGAAGCAAGATGTAGCTGATTGGAGAGGATGAAATAATTCTCTTGGCAGTTACATCTTGTCTCTGCACTTCAGTGTAGCCTCTCGTGCATTTTATTCCCTTCCTGCCTGATGACTAAATGCTCTTTGCCTTCAGCAGGCTGTGTGGGAATGCTGGAAAAACCCCTTCTCCCTCTGCTTGGGTGAAATAACAAACCCAACTATGGGAGAGTGTGTGCTGGAGAAACTCTGCATTCCTGAGGGTTGTTTTGTGCTTCCCCTCTGTGCTCGGATAATTTGCTGGTCCATCCTCTGCTGGGGAGTTGTCTTGGTTTAGGAGACAGGTACCTGCTGAGAAAGCTGGAGTTTCCTCAGAATGGAGAGTGTAACCCCCCCACTTCCCTCCAAATTATAATAATTTTACAATTAAGGGCTTTCAGGCAAAGATATAGGAATAACAGTTCTTTTACTGAGAATGTTAGAAATGCAAATGTAATAGTACAAAAAAGACAAGTAAACAACAAACAAACAAGAAACCCAGAAAACCCTGATAGAGTCAGGGACACGACCTGACACCCCGTTGATCAGGATGTTTGGAAGCAGTGCTGGAGAAACAGATGATCTGTTGGAGCAGATGATCCCGTTGAAGAAGGGTCCAGTGATG
>VYXD01003100.1:10875-43825 GCA_013397195.1 Hylia prasina
GGTGTTCTCCTTGCATTGGGAAATGCAGCACTGGGTGTGTTCTCCCTGCACTGGCAGCTCTGCTCCCAAATGCAAACCACATGTCCTGTGCGTGCAGGAGCTGCCTCCCGCTGCCCAGAGCTCGGGTTTGTTCTCAGCTTGCTGTGGAGTTTTTAATAATTGTGAAAATAAAGGGAGGGTCTGATTGTATTGTTTATAGTAGGAAAGAACAGTGCAAAATTTCATCTGCTGCTGTTCAGATCCCTTGCTATTTTTGGTATTTGACCTCTGCAGAGAAGATTACCAGAACTGCAGGTCTTTCTCATTTTTATTACATTTCTACCCTCCTACTCATAAGTTACTCTTACGTTAGTGATTAAATCTTTGAGAATGTGCCATTTTTCCACATTTTCCCCTGTATTTTTCAAAGGAAAAGTTGTATTTCTGTATATTTTTAAGCTAACATTCCCTTTTGGAAGGGAGAACTATGCAACTTGGCAGCATCTTCTGTACACCACTCAAAGGAAAAGGGAAATAACTTATGATTTGCTGGTTTATCTTTTGAAAAACGTTCTGGATTGAAGAGGACTGATGAGCCTGTTGGCTTGAACTGAAGCTGCAACGTTTAGAATACTGCACAAACAACACAGCAGTATGTGCTGGGACAATGTTAAGTGTTTACTTTGTGCAGATAGGTCCTTGCTTTTTACTTCTCCATCATTGGAAACTTGTGCCTTTGGCACAACTGTTTGCTTCTCGTCTTGCTGTGTGGCTGTTTCCACACTCCACCAGTGAAAAACACATAACAAAGGCATCTGAAAATCCTGTCCTGCCTCTTTGGCATCACTTGCACTTCATGCCTTCTATTCTAAACATGGAGTTTATTTCTTTTTTAAAGGAGCCTTGTAGGATGCCCTGGAGGTCAAAATATTTTAGGTTATTTCAGAGAATGGTATTTATTCTGAGTTCCCAAGATGTAATGAGTTTTGAGTGTCCTTCCAGAAGCTTATTGTTTCTGGTAGTTGTGGTATCCAGGAGATGTGCAGGGGTTGCATGTAACTATGTACTTAATTCATAGAACAGATCACCTGAGCGTAGTTCCAGAAGTTTAGATATAATAACATAGAAGTTTCAGGTTTAATTTATAAAACTTGACTTTTCCTGGCTCATGGGGTGCAGGTGTGGACACAGCTGAAAGATTCAGCTGTTCCACATAAGGAATGGTGATCCCAAAGGATGGATTGCACCTCTGTTTCAAGCACAAGTGGCTGGCCAGAGCCAGACACCTTCAGCCAGGTACTGGTGTGCCATGCCAGTGGTGGTCGTGGTTTCCTGGCACCTGGACATCACCTGGGTTTTGTCAGTGTTGAGACTGTAGATCCAGACTGTGGGTGTCTGCTGGAGAAAGTGAAAATCCTGAATTTAATGAACTACCTCACATTCTGAGCAGAGGAGGAACCATGGGGATAGAAGTGCTTTTGGCCAGTGCCCTCTGTGATCTTTTCTGAGACTGGAGCAGTCCAAGAGCAAGCTGTTGGTACAGCGCTTTGTGTCAGAGAGTTTGTCATACAAACACGAGCAGTTCTCCTCTCTGATCATCACAGCTGGCTGTTTTGCTATGCCCAAAACGTTTCAAAGACTCTGATTTTGCCAAAGGATTCTTTGGAAAACAGACGTCTCTGTTGTTGGACTTAAGGAACTGAAAGTGCTTCAGTGCAGAGGACCGTGTGCTTTGTAGGTGGCTGCAGTCCAGTGCTTAGTTATCTTCTATTGTCTTTGGAAGACCATTGTTTCCTATTTGTCTCATAAATTTAACACAGATCCTATTCCTGCCATTTAAACTTTCCCATCAAAAATACAACAGTGACTTCCCCTTCTGAAAAGGAAGGGCTGGCAGCTACACCCTGAAGTTTGAGCATGGATTGTTTATATAACCTTCAATCACAATTTCATAATAGTCTGAAGACTTTCTTACTAAGGCAGACATTTTACTGAGTTTTGAGCAAAAACCTGGCTGCCATCAAACACAACTTTAAGTCTTAGTTGCTGCAGTGAAAGTAGAATTGAAAACTGAGCCCTTCACCTTCCTGATGGTAGAAATTGCACTTCTGTCTGAAAACATGAACAGCATTTTCTGGTATTTCAGAATAGCTGTACTTAAGTCAGTTTGGGCAAAAGCTTATGAGTTGTGTTGAGCTAATTTTATTTCCCAGAAAATACTATTAAAACTGAATGAACCTCCTTTCACAGACTTTGGCTTTTTACAGCTGGGTATTTGTAGAGTTCCCTTGCCTTCCCCAGCAGTAAAAAAAAAGCTCTGACATGAGTGTTGTAGAAACTGCTTATTGAAAGATACTCTCTATCATAGTCAGTAATATTTAAACAACTGCAGCTTGCCTTCCAAATGGATCACATTTGTCAGGAACATGTCTGTTTGAGTTTACTTGGCCTTTTGAGTAGACAAAGTCTGAATATTTAGAGCCTAAAATTCAGGTCAGCTTGGAAAACTACGTTTTTCTTACAAGAAATTTACAGAGATAACCTGATTTTTTTTTAGTAACCATAGCACTGCAGGAGAGCTGGTTTACAAAAACTCCTTTCTCCGCCCTCAAGCATGTATGTTTGAAACTCTATTTAAATAGCAGCTTCCATTGTAATTCTTCTGTAAATTGAATTAAGCCGTTTTCCTAATTAATAACATTAAAAATATTTTATTTCTTCAGTTTATGTTATTAATTTGCATGGATGTTTAACAGTGTTGTGCTTAAGCAGCGTAGCAAACAGCGTTTGAGAACAGTTGGCTTTATGTAATAGTTCTAGTAAAAGCCTGTTTCATTTGAGGACATACCCAGAAAAGTAAGGAAGGAACAAGTTCTGTGGGTAGGTTGTACACAGGGTAATGCCAGAAAACACGTTGAACTTCTTTGCTTCAGAGGGGAAAGGAACTTCCACAGGATGTCTGCATTTTATGGCAAAAATGGCTGGTGGATGTGCTCTGAGAGGTTGCTTTGATGTAGAAGATTAACCTGGGGACCTCATTGTCAGGATATTACTGAGGCAAATCGCTTAGTGAGATTATTTGTGACTTGGGAATTAAGTTTTTATGTGTGCCTGCTTAAGCTGTTTTTTAAGAATTTGCTGGTTTGTCACATGGTGTCGTGAATATTTGTGTGCACCAAACCAGAGGAGGGAAAGCAAACCCCAGAAACCACAAACAACGCCAAGAAGAAAAAAAAAAAAAGAAGCAGAATGCAGCTTTGTCATAGCAACTTTTCCTTTGTTTTTGGTCTCTCATGGACAATTAAAATAATTACGACTAAAGCAAGTAATACACGGAAACTTGCACATTCCAACCCTGAAAATCCATCCTGGAGAATTTGCAGAAAAATTGATGATAGAACAGCTGGGAATGCATGAGAATATTTTCTTGCATTCTGTGTCTGCCTGATTTTTATTGTGTTTCTCTTTGGATTTCTTTTTTTTAAAGGGTCATTTCTTGCATGTGGTACCTGGGATTGGCTGCTGGTCCAGACCTTAAGGAAATATCAGTACCAGTGAGAAATCACTGGAGTGTTGACCCCTTAAAACCTGCTGTGATTCCCTAAATGTTTGGGTTTTGATGCTTTTAAAACACAGAATAGTGGTCTAATTGAACCTGTGTTTTTTACAGAAGTGGATGACTGTAATAACATATCTACATCTTCCTTTAAAAAAATGGTTGTAGTTTGTGAACCACTAAAACCATTGCAAATATTTCTTTAAAATGTTAATGCTGCTGTGCTTTTCCTGACTCTGAATTGGTGAAGTCTTTATTGCAATTACAGAATAGAATGTTCTGTTGTGTTATAGAAAGGAAAACTATGTTTTTCCCTTTTTTTAGGACATATTTTAGAAGTGAATCTGTGAGAGGATCCAAGAGAATTTTGTTTAATTTTGGTTTTGCTGGGTGAAGTTTGCATGCGTGTGCATTGCTGAAATAGTTTGGGTTTCTAGGAGGGTTCAGTAGTGCCAGAGAGGAATTGCCTCTGAAGGGAAGATTTTTATCAGCTGCACTAAAAGCCAGTGTTCTTTGGTTCTACAGGAGGCTCAGAAAATGTTGAGGTGCTTAATTGCAGTGAATTCCACAGGTCACACAGCCTGTTTAGGTGGTCCCATACTCTGGCAGGTGTTTCTGTGCGTCATTGGGCACCTAAATACTTGTAAAATCACCTCACCAGGCCACTGCAGGCTGCAGAGATGTGTAATTGTGGTCTCGTTCTCTGCCTCCCCTGTGCACCTCCCTCAGCACAGCAGCTCACTTAAGAAGTCTCCTGCAGTTGTGCTGATGCAGCTGTTTGTGGGCTGTGCTTCCTAGAACAAAACTTATTCCTCCTCAGGTAGAGGGGGTGACTTAATTTTGTTTCCACTTGAGGAGAACATCACGTTACTTTATAAAAACAATAAAGCAAATTTAGCTCGGTGACTTTCCCAGGATTCCCAGATAGACTGTTTAATCTGTTAAGGGGATTATCTGGAGTAGTGCTTACAGACACGAGAGACTGAACTCCTTGAATCAGGGAGCCCTTTCCTGTTCCGTGTTCCTGTGAATGAAGTGGTGGGGAGGACATCGGCATCGCTGAATTTGAGCTTCGTGCATCACCTCTGCACGAGATGCTTCCACCTAAGTGTTTTTAAGGCTAACGCCGCCGAAGGACGTTGTAATTAAAGCTCTCCTTGGCTTTTATTTATTGCAGGTTTCTGGCAGGGCTGGGGAGATGACGGCGGTGGAGAAGGTGGAGGAGCAGCTGGCGGGTCTGCGCATAGCCCGGCGCGGGGCGCCCGGCGAGGAGCCCGCCTACCTGCTGGACATGGACGTCTCCAGAGCCGCCCAGCCCGGGAGCGGCCGCTTCGTGGCGGTTTCCTGTTCCAGCGAATCCCTGCGGGTGTACGACGGGGACTCGCTGCGCTTCCTGCGCGAGTACTGCGGCCAGCCCGGCATGCTCAGCGGGGTCCGGTTCGCGCGCGCCTGCGACAGCCTGGTGTTCTCAGCCTGCAGCCGGGGCACGGTGCGGTGCTGGGACGTTCGCTCAGCCGCGCGGGAGCCCGTGCGGGTGTTCAGTGGTTATCCCTCCAATGCCTTCATCAGCTTCGATGTCAGCTGCGGCGACCTCGTCGTCTGCGCCGGGACGGAGAAAGTGGAAAAGGACGCGTTTCTGGTGTTCTGGGATGCGAGAGGCGTCACGGACTGTGCCGGCGCCGCTAAAGAGCCCTTGGGAGTCTATTCTGAAAGTCACAGCGATGACATCACCAAAATCTGTTTTCATCCTGTCGAACCCAACTTGATGGTGTCTGGGTCGACCGATGGCTTGGTGAACGTGTTCGACATCAACAAGGATAATGAGGACGACGCTTTGATAGCGACTTGCAATTCAGATTCGTCAGTGAGTTCTCTTGGCTGGTCTGGGGAAGGTTACAAACAGGTCTATTGCACGACACACGATGAGGGGTTCTGCTGGTGGGACATGGCCCAGCTGGACACGGAAGAACCGATAACCCTGCTGCACGTTCTGGATGTCAGAGAGTCGGTCTGCGCTGAAGACCACGGCCTGCACTACCTGGTGGGTGGCTTGTACCACGAAAAGGCAGGGAAGCTCTTCCTGATCGGGGGAACCTCCACAGGAAACATCCACCTGATCAGCTGTGGCACCGATGGCCTGAGCCTGGTGGGGACCCTGCATGGGGGACACTCGGCCACCGTCCGCTCCTTCTGCTGGAGCCCCACGGATGAGTCTCTGCTGACGGGTGGAGAGGATGCTCAGCTGTTGCTATGGAAACCCGGGGCTGTGGAAAGGTCCCTCACAAAGAAAGCATCTCTGAAGATCTCTTCTTCCCTGCAGAAGAGAGTGAGAGTTCACAACACCTCCCTCAAAAGCAGGAAAAAGTGAAATGCCTAAAAGTGGGAATCTCTGCTGTGTAGAGCTTTCCTGGTGTTTAATCTCTCTAGGCAATGCTTGGCCGTGTTTTACTTGGAGGTTTTCTGTGGAAAGAACTGTGGTGCTTGAATTCCCCCTGGGAATGTGTTTCAGTCATCAGAAGAATGCCTTTTATTTTTATTCAAGTTGCTAATATTAATCAGAAAAGAGTAAATGTTTGCTCCTGAGTTCTTTAACAACTGATGTTAAATCATATTATATAAAACTGTTTCTGTGGTTATTTAATGTCTCAGACATTGTTTTAAATGTGTAATGCAGGCCTGTGGCTTGCATAGTTTGTTACCTTCCCAATGATATTCCCTGGCACATTTTAAAAGATTTTGTATTCCATGCTGTATTTTGCTTTCTTCACAGAAAACTTAATGAAATCGCTCAATTTAGTAAAAGATTTTATGTCACATCTTAATGCCTGAAGGAATTACTTCTTGATGAAACAGAAAATAAGTAGTTTTACACTGTCACATCACTGGTTTAGAACAAGCTCATAAAGAAGCAGCTGATAGAGCCATCTTTTTCATAGCAGATATGAATGTATTCAACCAAACAGCAGCTAATTTGTATGAGTATGAGAACTGTTAAACTGGCATTATTTCCTGCATGAAAATACCCAAGAATTTTGCAAGCAGCTTTATTCTCTCCTGCTAAGTGCACCTGGAAGCCTGGGGAGATCTTTGGTGAGTTGGAAAAATTGATGGGTGTAATTACACCAGTGGTGCTTAAAATCCCAAACCCTGACTTGAAAGAAACTGGTATCACGTGCCAAGTGGGGATGCTGAAACCCAGAAATGAACACTGCCTTCAGAGACTGTAGTTATGGAGCAACAGACTGATATGAGGAGGCTTTAACTAAACCTTTTAGAGGTTGGCCTGGGTCCTTTAAGAAACATTTCTCTGCTGAGAGGTTGATGCTTGGACATCTCAGGAGAGCTTTGTTTTATTATTCCACCAAGTACCCATGGAGTGGAGCAAAACCAGCCCTGTACTTGTAAAATGGGTGAGAATTCATGCTTATTCTGCTTTGCTGGCAAACTGCAACCTGTGCTCCTGGCTCTGCACACACACTCACCTCCAGCCTTCCCAGGACCACTGCAGGCAAATAAATGGTGTTGGTATTTAGGCTGTAGTTACACATGTGCACTACAACTGAAACCAGCACCAGAGTATTTAAGAATTGTTCTGTTACAGATTAGCTGGCAAAGGATTTAAGAGGGGTTGGGTTATTTTTTTTTTCCCTTGAGCGTGGATAGGTAATTCTTTCAGAACAAGTCCTGAACATCAGGTCTAGTGGATTATCCTGGAGTTTAGAAACAGTTTCTGAGGTACAGAACATACTCTAGGGTATGGTTACAACTGTGCAGAAGATGCCTGAATCATCTCTGGAATTGAATCCTTTTCAACCCCAAGTATCAAGTTTCCACACGATGTTTCACAGACTGTTAATACCCTTTAGCCACAACTGTGAATCCTTTGTTGGTTTGGGTTTGCCTGTTGGTGATAAGTAAGATGATTCACTTGGTTTTGTTACTGCTGGTTATTTAAAAAGTGCAGCTTCAATTTGAAAATCACAGCTCTCTACACGTTTTTTTTGTTACTTGTGTTAAATTCATGTTGCCCCCAACGTCCTTATCTGTTGGTTTCCACATTACATTGTGCTATTTTGAGACAAGGTGGGCAGTGTCAGGGCTATGATGCACCTGGATCATGTCCCCTCTCAAGATTTATTGTCCCAGATCACTGTTTTTTGCCTGTTGTGTAATTGAGTGGACCAAGACCTTCAGCCTCTGCATTCACTGTAAAGCCCTCATGGGCCTGACTTGGTTCAGTGCCAGATTGGGGTGGGGGACTGAAGGATGATTCTGAGACCTAGTTCATTTCAGGTACAGTGTATAACTTGCTTTTTAGATGTTTATCCACTCCTTTCCTGCTATCTTGACACATTTAGTGGAGTAAAGTCGTTGGGTCTGTCTCATGCTTGATTTCTTGAAGACAGGTTTGTGTGCACGTAGAGAAATGCAGAGAGGGAATTTGTGGTTTCCTCCACTTGCTTTCAAGTGTCTGCTGAGTGAAATTCCAGTGTGCCCTGCCAGCTGCCTCTGAATTAAAGCAGCAGAGGTGGGAGTTCCTGGTCTGAAGACTTTGCAGTATGCAACCTGTGCCTGTTAGCTTGTTTCTGGCTTAGGTGGATATTGATTTGTTCTGTGTCAGTCACAGCTGAAGCCATGATTTTCCCTGGGAAGCTGATTCCTCCCTTTTACGTGCATAACAGAAATAGCAGCGGAAGGGAAAAAAAATGTGTGTCTGTATCTTAAAATTCTGCAAAGGCACAGCAGCTGTCACGAGACTGAGGCTTGTGTTGCCTCTGAAAATATTCAGTTTTGTTGTTTCTCTTTTTCTTTTGGGTTGACGTAATTTCAGGTTAATACCCTTAAAATAAACATAGATGGAAACCACATGTGAACAAGTAATTAGCACTGCTTGCTTCTGTAAGCTGCAGACACTATTTCATAGACCACAGAGCACAGGTAGAATCCATGTGTGATCACATAAATAATAATAGACTCAAAATCAGGTTAACTTGTCCAACAGTATTTTATCTCTTAGGTTAGTATTGACATCTCCAAGTTGGCTTCAGCATTGGTAAGAAACCTGAATCATGGAGTCACAGAATGGTTTGGGTTGGAAGGGACCTTTAAAGGCCATTCAGTCCAACCCCCCTGCAAGGAGAAGGGACATCTTCAATTAAACCAGCTTGCTCAGAGCCCCATCCAACCTGATCTTGAATGCTTCCAGGGATGGGGCATCCACCATGCCAGTGTTTTACCACCCTCACTGTAAAAAATGTCTTCCTTATAAATAATCTGAATCTACCCTCTCAGTTCAAAACCTTTACCCCTTGTCCCATCCCAGCAGGGTCTGCTAAAACATTTGTCTCCATCTTTTCCATAGGCCCCCTTCAGGTATGGAAGGGCTGCAGTAAGGTCTGTCCAGAGCCTTCTCTTCTCCAGGCTGCACAGCCCCAGCTCTCAGCCTGTGTTCACAGCAGAGGTGCTCCAGCCCTCTGAGCATCTCTGTGGCCTCCTCTGAACCATCTCTCCCGTGCTGGGATGCCAGGGCTGGATGCAGCACTGCAGGTGGGCTCTCAGCAGAGAGGCAGAGGGGCAGAATGCCCTCCCTGCCCCTGCTGCCAGCTCTGCTGGGGCTGCAGCCCAGGGTGGATTTGCTTTCTGGGCTGCAGGCACACACTGCCAGCTCCTGGCCAGCCTCTCCAGCAGCAGCACTGAGTCCTGGGCAGGGCTGCTCTGGATCCCTTCATCCCTTGGTATTGATACCAAGGGCTGCCCTGACCCAGGTGCAGCACCAGCACTTGGTCTTGTTCAGCCTCATGGGATTCCTGTGGTGCCACTTCTTGAGCTTGTGCAGGCCCCTCTGGATGGCATCTCATCCTTCAGGAGTCTCCACAACACCACTGGGCTTGGTGTCACCTGCTGATTTGCTGAGGCTGCACTCTGTCCCACTGTCTGTGCCATTAATTAAACAGTGCTGGTCCCAGTACAGACCCCTGAGGGAGCCCCTGGCCTCTGTCTGGACATTGAGCTGTTGACCATTACCCTCTGGATGTGACCATCCAGCAATTCCTCATCCACCCAACAGTCCATCATCAAATCCACCTCACTCCAGTTCAGAAGAGTGCACTAGGGGACTGTGTCAAAGGCCTTGCAGGAGTCCAGATCTGACCTTTATAAAACTTACATAATTGAAGCTGTGTGCAAGTAGCTTTCAGAAACCATCACTCTGTGATTGTTTAACCCCAGGGGAAGCTTTAATTCCGGAAGCAGTATCAGATTTGTTCCAGTAAATGAAAAGCAGAAATCCAGATAGACTACTTAAATGCAAAAAACAGTGTCCATCTTTATTCAGAGTTTATAGTAAACCTGCTGTACAATGTACCTGAACAGCAGGAGATTATCCTGCTGTAAGCACATGAAAATTAACTTACTTGCATTTGGCACCTCCTGGAATTTACTCTTTGTTTCTTTTCTCTGTAATTAAAGTGCAGTACTTGCATTCTCACCACTGTTTTTCAAGTGAAAGACGTTCAGGGTGGCATTCCATAGTCTGTGGATAACTTCTTCAGTTACTTGAGTGTAGGATTTTACCCACACTTTGGGGTTGAGGTGGAAATGGACAAGTCTGAGGTTGTGAATTAATTTCTGGGTGCAATTTATTTAGCCAGTTGCCAGCCATAAGTTGTTCTGTGACCAGATTGTATATGGCATATGTCCTGTGTATTCAAACTGTGTATCTACATTCAAATATCCCTTAGCAGAGAAGCTGATACAGTAAAAG
Organism: Hylia prasina; assembly: GCA_013397195.1. Taxonomy (NCBI): domain Eukaryota; kingdom Metazoa; phylum Chordata; class Aves; order Passeriformes; family Sylviidae; genus Hylia; species Hylia prasina. The sequence continues at coordinate 21,174 of VYXD01003100.1, forward strand.
ATTTTAAAGGCATGAAGTGCAAGTTTTATGCTGTTCCAAATGACAGCTTTCTCTTGGCTCCTGCTGTGCTGTGGCTCTGTAGGTCAGAGTGTTGTGTGAAGCAATGCATTTTGTCATGGGAAGTGCTGACTTGGCCCCTGCACACTCCTGGAGCTGCATCTTCTGTTTTACAGGATCCTGGACTGGCTGGGGTTGGAAGGGACCTCTGGAGATCATCTGGTCCAACCCCCTGCTTGAGCAGGTTCACCCAGAGCAGGTTGCACAGGATTGTGTTCAGGCAGAGTTTGAATATCTCCAAGGACAGAGACTCCACAAACTCTCTGGGCAGTCATTCCAGTGCTCTGCCACCCTCACAATAAACAAGTTTTTCCTCATATTCCGATGGAACTTCCTGTGCATCAGGTTCTGCCCATTGCCCCTTGTCCTGTCACTGAAAAGATCCTCCCATCCTCTTGGCACTCACCTTTAAATATTGGTGTTTTGGGGAGAGGCTCTCTTCTTTCAGGAGGGCATTGGGTATGAATACAGTTAATTGCAGTGTTCATTAACAAAGCTTTTGTACTCCTGAAGGAACTGACTCACTTGCCCATCTCCTAAAGCTTGTCTGCATTTGCTGTGGTTAATTTGGAGTTGTTTCTCTCCACCTCTCCAAAATGGTCTTCTGTTCTTTGGCTTCTTGGTCTCTTTTGGGATGGGGTAGTGGCAAATTGTGTTGGCACCTGCTTTTCTGAAGAGATGAGTCCTGTCCTTTCCTCTGGGAGCTCTCCTGCCCTGGGCTGCTGGACTCTGCACTTCCACATCACACCAAATGAGGGTGGGAAGCAGAGGGAGGGAAAAAAAGGGGAGGTTGGCCCCAGCTGACCCTCCCACAGGGCATCTCTCCAGGGAAGCTCCTTGATAAGGAGCTGGACCCTCTACCTTTTGAAATACAGGTAATAACTTATTCTTGAGCTTGATGTAAGCAGGATAGGCCCTCAAATAAATTATGCAAGACATAAACACCCTTTAAGCATAAAAGCCAGTTCCTGTTTGTCTGTGAGATGAGGTTTGCCTGTGAGATTGTCTGTGATTTGGCAGTGGAGCCTGTGAGAGGCAGAAGGTGTTCACCCATCAGGGCTGGGTGTTCTTTACTTCCAGGAGCAGTGAGCAGAGCCACTGGCTGAGCCACTCTTGCTCTCCCTGCTCTGCAGCAACCAATGGATTTGGGGATTCCAAGTGCCATGAAAAAACAGGAGGGCAGGAGTTGGTGTGGAGATGGCAGCTAAAGGCAGCAGTCCAGTCTGTGAGCCTGCTGCTGTTGGGGTGATTATACAGGTCCCAGTTCCTTATCAGTTATTTGCTGATAACCCATCAACCAATTCTAAGGATCTTTGGTAACTTCTTGGTTTCTGTTTCCTTTTTCTGCCCCAATTTGTGACCTGGCACAGGTTTGTTGGCTAAGGGGAGAGGGGATACCTGCAGTTGCTGCCACTGCAGGTGTGGCCTCAGCTTCCTGACAGGGTGTTCTGTCCTGCTGGGATTTCTGCACATGTATTTCTTCCAGCCTTCCTCCTCGTGCCTTTGGATACTTTAAAATCTATATTTTGAAAGTTATCTACTTTTCTGGAAGTAGAATGTCAGAAAATACTATTCTGTATACTCTTCCTGCAATCTTGGAACTAATATTTTTAAGGGAATAGATTACATATTCAATAGCAATTTCAGTCTTACTCTCTCGTGCTCTGACTAAAGATTAAATGGAGCTCCAGTCCCATAAAGGTGGTACTTGAGCAGCCTGTGGCTGCAGGAACTCCAGACTGGCAGTGAAAAATGCTGGGAGGAGTTCAGGAGAGCTCTCAGTACTGATTTAAGATGATCATTTGGAGAAGTGTCTAAAAGTGGGTAAAAAAGACGGTCCAGTAACTCAAACTACACAGGAGGGCACTGAAGGACTGTTGCACCCCAGGTAATACATTTGATCTTACTAATTTGGAGAGTATATTAGATAAAAGCTGAAGCAGTTTTAGAGACTGAGAGTCCAGTTTTCTGGATGTTTTTAATACAGCAATTCTTGATTTTTAAAGGAATTGAATACCTGCAAGTACAATGTATGCCAGCCCTCACTGCTTCAGGTCCAGATGGAAATAAATTGAATACACACACAGCAGGCCAAACAGCTGGAAGTGGCTGCTTTAACTTTTACTGGGACTTCTGGAGAGCAATGCCCTTAGACCAAGCACAGTGGTTCTGATTTATGTCTTTGATTTTGGTAATGCAGATACATGAAAAATGAAGGCAGAAAGGTAAACTGATATGTCTTAAAGAAACTGAGGCTGACACACTTTTCTGTTGGGAACTCTGACTGGTGCATGGAGATCTCAAAGGTTCCTTTAAAAGTTTTTCACTCAGACATTTAGAGAATGCAGAGTGCAGTGCTTTCTAACAGTAATTTGGGCATCATTTGAAGAAGGAAGGCTCAGGGCTTCACTCTAGCAGTGATCTGGGTGAACTGTCTCAGCTTAGGACTGAGATACGAGGGATCAGGACAAATAGGGGGATGTTCCTTGGATCAGTTAGGATGGTGGCTGTGCTTCACACCCCAAAAAACAAAGACTGGCTGAGGCCAGCACTGTTTATTAGAAAGGAAAATAGTGTTTATTAGAAAGGAACAAGCATTTTATTAAACAATCTTGTTTTGATAAATGAAGACACCTAATGCTGTATGGGTCAGGAGGATGCCTCGAGATAGCAACCCATCAACATGGCAGCAATAAAGATCTTGTGAAGCTTTCTAGATGTGTGTGTGGTATTAAGCCACAGGTAGATTAAGTCATTGTTGGAGTTAATTCTTAAAGTTGGGTTAAATTTATGGAGTCCTAGCTGTTGCAAACAGGAGAAAGTATGAAGGCAATTCAGGAATGTAGTAATAGGAGCACACAGGCATCCGACCACATGCCAAGGAATGAATAGTGGTGCTTTGTTAAAACATTTTGGCTAAAATAAGCCAAAATCCTTATTTATTAATAGTGTTATTATTTTAACATTTCTGTTGTGGTTTATTGCCAGGATGCCTAGACAGTGAGTGAGCTGTAACTCAGTTGTTCCCAGCGAGCTCAGGGCCATGTGCAGGGGGTGAGAGCTGCTCTTCCCTCTCATCCCCACCTGCCAGCCAGGACACTCCTGTCTCCCACGTTTCACCTTGCTTTTGTTTCAGATGTTCTAAGGCAGCAAGTTTATTCTATTTCATAGAAGAATTTGCTCCCATTTATTTTCTAAACTGTTAGAATGCCCCAGGACTGCATTTAAACGAGACATAGCTGAAGTATTTGTGGTTTTTTACAGGGGTGTGTATTAGACCCATTTGCTGATTTATTATTAGACACATTTAATAGATTTACTAGCACGGCAGAATTAGCACGTGGAGAATTACCTATTTATGCTTTAATACAGCAGTTTCAAATGCCTTGTCAATACTATTTAAATACACACACAAAAAGATTCCTGAGGCTTGATTATGGTTGACAATTTCTGTAGGTGGGGGTGTTTTTAGAGAGTTTTGTTGATGCAACAATTCCGAAAAGCTCCATAGTATCTTGTAAATGAAGAGCCAGTGATTTCCAGATGGCTCTATAAATAAATTTGCTAGATGCAGAAATAAGTGAAGGTATTTCAAGAGCTCCAGGCGTGTTTTTGCACATAATGCTATGGTGAGCTAATAGAGGAAATGAACTTCCTTTTGTTTGCAAGATACAAAACCCCTCCAGTTCTTAATGCTTTTTCCACGCCGCTGGGTGAGTTCAGCCACGGCGCAGCTTTTCCATGTGGATCCTCAGTTTCCACCTGTGCCACAGTCAGGAGCTCGGGGGAGAGGCCACAGGGAGCTCCTGTGGGTGCAGAGCAGAGCATTCTGCTGGGTCAGAACCCAAGGTCAGGGAGAATAAATCCTGCACGTGTGGCTGGCCTAGAGGAGCAAGAGCCGAGAGCAGTTGCTGCTGTGTTTGTGTCTTCCCATTCTTTTCTCTATTTTTTTAAAGATGCTTCAACTTCCTGTGCCATCTGGTGCTGTCTACTGCAAAAAGAGAGTGTTACTGAACCAACACCTGAGACAGCAGAATCCAGGTAGCCAAGAAGGCCAATGGCACCTGGACTTTGTCAGGGCAGTGATTGTCCCCCTGTGCTGGGCACTGGTGAGGCCACACCTCAAACCCTGTGTCCAGTTCTGGCCCCTCACTGCAGGAAAGACACTGAGGGGCTGGAGTGAGTCTGGAGAAGGGAATGGAGCTGGGGAATGGTCTGGAGCACAAGTCTGGTGAGGAGCTGGGGGTGTTTAACTTGGAGAAAAGGAGGCTCAGAGGAGACATCACTCTCTCCCAGTCCCTGACAGGAGTGTGGAGCCAGGTGGGGATCAGGCTCTGCTCCCAGGGAACAAGGATCAGGTTAAGAGGAAATGGCCTCAAACTGGACCAGGGGAGATTTAGATTGAATGTAAGAAAAGTGCTTCACAGAAAAGGTTGTCAAGCATTGGAACAGGCCCTGTGTCCAGGGCAGTGAGGAGTCACCATTCCTGGAGGGATTNGTGAGTCTGGAGAAGGGAATGGAGCTGGGGAATGGTCTGGAGCACAAGTCTGGTGAGGAGCTGGGGGTATTTAACTTGGAGAAAAGGAGGCTCAGAGGAGACATCACTCTCTCCCAGTCCCTGACAGGAGTGTGGAGCCAGGTGGGGATCAGGCTCTGCTCCCAGGGAACAAGGATCAGGTTAAGAGGAAATGGCCTCAAACTGGACCAGGGGAGATTTAGATTGAATGTAAGAAAAGTGCTTCACAGAAAAGGTTGTCAAGCATTGGAACAGGCTGTCCAGGGCAGTGAGGAGTTGCCATTCCTGGAGGGATTTAAAAGGTGTAGATGTGGCACTTGGGGACATGATTTAGTGGTGGCCTTGGCCGTGCTGGGTTGATGGTTGCACTCAATAATCTTGGAGCTCTCTTCCAGCCTTAGTGATTCTGTGGTTCTGTGATCTCTAAGAACCTCCTGATCCCTGCCTTGCTCTTCTTGATCTCAAACAGTTTCTGTTCTTTAGGCAAATGTGAACCTGACAGTTACCAGGAAAATTCCATCTCCCTGGCTCACCACACAAGCGCTGGGACAGCACCAAAGAAACCGGAAACATGCCATTTTAAAATACATGTTTTTAATCCCAAACTGCAAGAATGTTACTAAGTGCTCTAAGAGCACTCTCTTGGTTGCTGACATTTTGGGCTGTGGGGTTTCATGCAGGATATTGAAACAAGAGTGGGAAGTGCAGGGCATTGTGCCCACCTGCCCTGTTACCTGTTGGAATGTGCAGAGGCTGTGAGCACCCCTGCTCAGATGGTGGTCTGAGAGGCACTTGGATGAGAATTTTGGAGCTTGGAATCACTTATGAATGCAAACAGCTATCAGAAAGGGTTTGATATGGTTGATATTAAAGCAACAGTGTTAAGTGGAATAGTCTAAATATATACTTGGAATAATAAACTATTGCTAATCTCCTGGAAGAAAGTGGTCCTCTGTCACTTAAAGATTATTTTCCCAGATTTTAGAGAGGATTTAAGCTGGGTTTCCCCCCCTCCTCCCCTCCCACTATCTCCGGTATAGCTAAAATAATCCAGCTCATTTTTAAAGTTATCTTACCTAGTTATTCTCAAGCAATGAAATCAAAGCCTCTAAACTGTAGAACCCAAATGGAATCTAGGTTTCTAAAAGCACAATTTTTTTTTAATATAAAAATACGCTTTTTGTTCCATAAGGCAGGTTTAATTACTGTATATTTCATGAGCAGAATGGTCTTGAAACCCATTGATAAATATTGTATCAGCTTTTAGAAAATGGTACAAAACAGCATCTCTCTTTAGCTTCCTTAGGAAAGCCTTCTCTCAGTGCCACTAACATTTTTCTGACGTGTTCCCACCTGCTCGTGGTGTTCATTGTGACCAGCAGGGCCCAAGGTTTTCCTGCACGGATAAACAGCTCTGTACATGCTGCACGTGGTGTTCTGTGGAAAAACAGTGGATTGTCCTGCCAGAGAGCTTGTCCTTTGGGTGTCTCAAACAGGGAGTGGATGCTGTGTTTTTCGTTTTAGAAAGTGAGGCAAAAACCTCCCCAGCTGCACCTAAGAAATCTGTGCCAGAGCTGATTAGAATCAGGAACTCCTGCCTCTCCTCCATTCCTCTGCTCCTCAAGGCTGCTGCTGCTTTGGCCTCCTGAGGAGCTTTACAGTGTCATCAGCAGGGGTAATTTATTTTGTTAATTTAAAGGTTTAAAGCTTGGGGTCTGGAACCCCAGAGGACAGAGAGACAAGGGGCACACAGCTGATGTACTGAGGGAATAAACCACTCAAGGAAGGGGAGATGAGAACAGCAGCAAGGCAAGTCACGGTCGTCACACCAGAAACCCCCAATCTTTCCCCAGCCCCTTCCAATTTCTGTCGAGCTTTTGCAGACTACATGGCAGGGAGGTGAATGAACACATGATTTTAAAGAATTCTTGAAAGAGAATAAAGCAATGGCTTGGTGGTTTCCTGAGAGCCCCTGGGGAGAGGAAGGAGGGGCAGCAGGGGACAGGGCAGGAAAATGTTCATTTGGAAGTCAGACAAAGAGGTGATAAAACTCCTCCTAGATGTGTATCAGGCAGGAGTAAGACAGGTGTAACCCGTGTGGCCTGTCCTGTGCTCCATCAATGCTAAACTACAAACTCAAGGGCTTCTGAAGGGCTGGCCAGGGGCCTCTGAGGCCCCAGAGTCCCGTTTTCCTAAAGCAGAAAGCCTCAGAGAGATTGCATGGCTGCAGAACGTGCTGGGGATGCAGCGAGACTCCTGCTGGTGTGAGGCTGCAGGGCACTGACAGATAATGATGAGCCTTCGAAAAACGCCGCGGGCAAATGTTTGGAGAGAGGAGGGAGAGTCAGGAGAGCTGTGACCGAGGTGTGCCACAGGAGCTCGGCACAGCCCAGCCAGTGCTTGGGAACCAGCTGAGCTGTCACCCACGGTATTTTATGATGATGCCCTGCAACGTGATCTCTGTTTACATTTTAATAGATCCATTTAGCAAACGCAGTGCTGGGATTGCTGCCAGCTCTGTTTTCCTTGCTAATGAGTGCGAGGGGAAGGGAAACACAGGCAGGGAGCCTCTTGTGCCAGTCCAGCAGGAGCTGGGCCTGGGGATGGGGCTGAAGTTTGTGTTAGCCCAACTCCTCTCCCCTGGGCTTTTAGCAAGCTCTGCCCTCAGAAAAGTCCAGGCTGTGATCCTCTGTAGCCTCAAGATAAAAATGAATGGAGGCTTTTAACCATGCACTAAAGCAACCTTTTGGTGTTTTCTTTTGTATGTTCTGTCCTTAAAGAGCAGGATGGGAGAACAAGAGGCTGAGGGTGATCTGGAAGAGATGGTGAGAGATGAGAACCATGGGGCACACAGGGGCTGTTGCCTTCTGTCCTCTGCTGCAGTGACTTGACTTGCCTGCTGTGTTCTTGTGTGGGTTTTAAAAATTGTGGGAGCTCTTAACACCACACACACTTGGGATACAGCATGAAATGTGTGCAGGAGCATGTCTGTGCTTGGTGCCATTGTGCATTATGTAGGAAGAGATGATAAACCAAGTCTGTTCCATTTCACTTTAGTTTGAAAACCCCATGGATCTCTCCTTCGGCTCTGTTTGCTTACCAACACTTCAGCAGTGTTGTATTTACTGTCCTAAGGGCACTGACAGTCCCTTTAAAATCATCATTCTTGGAAACCAGGACAGGTCTGAGATGGCTGTGAATGTTCCCTCCAGCATGGGAAGGCTGAAGATGTTTTTTGTACTGTGCTGGGGCTGGCTGGGATGGAGTTAATTATCCCCACAGCAGCTCTCACAGGGCTGTGCTGTGTATTGGTAGCTGGGAAGGTGTTGATAAATAACACACTGGTGTTTGGGCTGCTGCTGCCCAGCACTCCACAGCATCAAGCTGCCTCTCCAGCATCTTCCCTCACCAGGAGGCTGTGGGTGGACAAGGATTTGGGAGATGACACATCCAGGACAACTGACCCCAACTGACCAAGGGATGTTTCAAACCATTTGATGCCTGGTCATCAATAAAAGGTAAGACTGGAGAGAGAGGGAAGGCATTCCATCCTTACAGCTGCTCCATGCTGAAGCACTTCCCAGGAAGTGACTGGACCCTGAATGCTGGTGGGAAATAGGGCATAAATACTTCATTTTCCTTTGCTTCCATGCGTGGCCTTTGCTTTGGCTTTATTTAACTACCTTTATTGTGACCCATGAGGTTTTTTCCATCTTATTTCCACTTGTCCCCATCCTGCTGAAGGAGGGGACTCACAGAGTGGCTGGGTGGGCACCTGGCTCCAGCCTACTACGAGGAATTGTCCTTTCTCTAAGTGCTTTAACTCAAATACAGTATTTAATACAGCCTGTGTGGCATTGAGATCCGTTTACATGCGAGAAACATCCAGACTTAAGCATGTTTAAAATTTCTTTTGCAACAGAGGCTTCTGTGAAGACATCACAATTAGTAGTAAAAATATTAACATCCAAGAATTTGAGAATATCTTACCCTGCTACATGTCTGTGAGAACTGCTGAATTCAGGTTTGGTGGGATGCCTGAACTCATCAGTATTTTCTCTGCAGAGGTCGTAATGTAGAGAGGAAAAAAGCAACCCCCAGAAATACTAGCCTGGCTCCAGGACCTCTTCTCCACTGACCCTGCAGTCCTTCCCCTCTCCTGGGCTGGGAAACCACAGGAGAGAAGACAGAAGATTTAAAGAGGCTGCTTGAAACAGCCTGTGAGCACTGCAGACTCTGATCTTCAGTTTGCATATAGGAAAAAATTCAGTAATGACAATATTTATTACAGTAATCAACATATGACAGGATGAATACCTGGAAGGCAAAACTGGACATAATTCCAATTAGAAATAAGGTACGTTATAATGGCAGAGGCCAAAATTAAACATACAGCAACTTGCCTACACCATACAAGACCACAGCACAGGAAATACTAAAATTAAGATTGGGTTTCCTTCACAAGAGATGACAACTCATTTACTAAAGCATCACAAATATTTTCATACTCATATATACTTTCATATATTTTGTATATTTGAGTATATTTTCATATACTTAAAAATTTTCTTTTTTTATTCCTCAAAATAATTTCCCTGACAAAATGTAGAATGGGTCTTTCAGTGCTAGCTAGGAGTATTAATTTTCATTGAATACCCTGCTTTCCCCTTCAGTCTTGTTAATTCAGTTTATTAATTCTCTGAAAGGACCATGCCTTCCACACTCCCATAAATTCTTGGCTTTTTTCTGTTTGTTTAGCTCAGGTGTATAATTTATCAATTTTCAGGGAAAAGCTGCAGTAACGTGGTGCATCCTGGGACATGGGAATGACCAGAAGCCACTAAAGGACAATGCAGGGGACAGTTCTGTCATTCTTAGAAGGATGCCTAAATACCCTGAAGGTTTTTAACTGTGAAAGAACTGTTAAAGAACAACAAAGTTACAGGAGAAAATGATCCTGAGGAAGAAAGAAAAGCAATAAGCAATTCACAGGAATAGAACTAGGAGATGGGAGAAGCTTGCCTGATAAATTGTGTATTGTGAGGCATTGAATAGTTTTATAGTCTCCCACATGTGTGTTCAACCATGGTATTTTTGCCCCAATTTCCTCATAGGTTAAAAGCTGCAATAAATTGTTCTGGTTAAGCTGAAAAGAGTGGAGAAATGGGTGGCATTTCTAGAGGAGAGGTATTCTTCACTTACTGGGAAGGTTTGAGATTCTTCTTGCAACACGATTGGCCCTGGTTCATCTCTCTTGTTTATATTTTGAATTTTCAAGTCACATACTGAATTATGCCAAGTGACAGAAGGGAAAATGTCTGTGTGGAGCAGAGTCATGCCCCCACAAGGAATTGGCTTCCTTGGCACATCAGTGTTTTCAGGCACTGGTGACCCTCTGAGTGAGAAATGGAAAGAGGAATGATGAGCCAGATTTCCAGACAGGCACGCACAATTAAACACATTTGAATGTGCCTTATTTGTGCTCGTAGGGACTTTTTTGTATTTCTCTCCGGAACAGCTTGAGCCTACTGTTACCTTCTTTAGTAGCCACACAGGGTCACTGCCCTCTTCAAGGGCCTGATGAGCTGGACCTTGCTGTCCTCCTCTGTGGCAGTGCTGGAGCCCCTGACTGGGTAGAAGAGATTTTGGGCAGTGTAAGGCACCCACAGCAGTTAGAGGGGGGAAAACCCTGAGCTGGATGTGGAATATACAGAGGGTGTGGGATCTGTGCATGAGTATGGAGCAGGAAGGTGAGAGGCTCAGTGTTTACCAAAGGCTTCTGGCTGAATGTGTTTTAGGCTGTCACTCTGACCAGGATTTTCATAGGAAGCTTCTCTCCCACTTAAAATCTGCAAGGCTGCACACACGGCCCTTTGCTTCTGATTATAGCAAACATCAATAGAAATGGAATCAATAAAATGGTCTGGGTTGGAAAGGAACTGAAATCACCTCATTCCAACCCCCTGCCATGGGCAGAGACCCCTTCCACCAGACCAGGTTGCTCAAAACCACATCCAACCTGGCCTTAAACATGTCCAGGGATGGGGCAGCCACAGCTTCTCTGGGCAACCTGTGCCAGGGCCTCACCACCCCGGCAGTGAAGAATTTTTTAACCAATATCCAATCTAAACCTACTCTCCTTCATTTTGAAGCCATTCTCCCTTGTCCTGCCACTCCAGGCTCTTGTAGAGTCCCTCTCCATCTTACAGGCTGCCTTCAGGTACTTACACTTGATTCCAGCTCTCTTGTTGAGGAATAAGTGATTTTAATGCCTCGTTTGACCACGGGCATCATTCACGACAATTTTATTCAAGCCCACTTGTGCCAGAGCCATGAATTTTTGTAGAGGTGGAAAAGTATTAAGAAAAATTTCTTCACTGAAAGGGTTGACAGCCATTGGAACAGGCTGTCCAGGGCAGTGGGGAAGTTGCCATCCCTGGAGGGATTTAAAAGGTGTAGATGTGGCCCTTTGGGACATGGTTTAGTGCTGAGCTTGGCCCTGCTGGATTAGTGGTTGGAATGATCTTAGAGGGCTTTTCCAACCAAAATGATTCTATGACTTTTAGTTTGTCTCATTTTGCATTGTTTATATTGCTGTCCCTCTTCCCAGATGCACAACCACGTGGCTCAAAGCAGCAGGCAAAATTCACAGATGCTTTTGTTGAGTTTGAAAAACTCAGTGGAAAAGCCCAAGAGGCACTGCTGCGGTGAAAAACTGTAAGAAAAAGGACAAGTAATAGATACAGCTTTGTGGTTCACACTTTATTTACAAACACCTTTGAGTGGGTCAATCCAACCAGTTGTAAATTTTTCTTCTCGATTAAAGAACCAAAACAAGAGCACAAATATTGCAATTTGCAAAACATACTAAATTACTGGCAGAGTTCCATGGCTGCAGGTTATCCACCTGATTGCAGTGCCCATCCTTCTGTGGCCAGGATACATAATAAAGCAAATGGAAACGCTTCTCTATATAAAGGGAAATGTTGATAGGTTGCTTTTTTCTTGAATATTGATTTTTCTGAGCACAACCTTTTGTAAAAAAAAAAAATCTCAAGAAAGTCTTTGGCTGCCTAACCCAGTCAATGACACTTAGTTCCATTAGTGGGAAAAAGAGTCATAACCATCTAGGGAGTGTTTCTTCAAGTACAGAAGCAGCTGTTTGAAGGTAGGATCAACAATCCCATTTCTTACTCCAACTAGTCAGAGATTTTGACCAACAGTGTGCTGGGCTTAACAATAGTTTGTTAAAAAAAAACAAAACACCCAATGAATTGTAAAGGAAATTTTAAGTGTGAATAACTTTGATTTAGGAAATAATGAAGACTGTTTTGGACTGTGACTAGCCTACTGAATCCTTAATGGAAATATGCACTCCTGAGCCACTGGGAGCTTTCTACATTGTGTGATGGAGGAAAATATCCCATGATATACATTAATTGTGTATTGGGTTTGCACGGCCAGAGAGGTTCTGGATGATGAAGGATAGTTAGTGCTAGCCTAGTTGCACACAGACATTTTTATAATCAGTATATTTGGAGGAGAAACATCAGAAATTTTGTAATTCTTTAGAATTACTTCCTGGATTTGATGATCTTAGAGGTATTTTCCAGCCCTAATGATTCTATGATTCTGAACAAATGGCATCATTTTTAGGGCCTCTGAATGCAAGAGAACAGATGTGTAGCCCATTGAAGATCATCCATGCAAAGAAATCAGTGCACAAGTTGTAGAGGAATGCAGGTGTTCTTTCAAAAGCCTGCTTTGATGCTAAATACTCCAACATCAGAGGGAAAGTGGGCACAAATGGCTGAGATGGAGCCTGTTGCTCAGTGAAGAAAAATTTTAAGCAAGAAAAGATGAAGCCCCCTCCCAAACTGCCCTTTCCTCAGCACACAACATCTTCAACAGACCTAGTAGAGGTTATTTGCCTGGACTTGCAACCCAAGTAACTCCTTTGTTGCCTCCTTCTGGGAGAAAAAATGAGTAGAAATGGGTCTCTGAGCACACCACACACATGCAGGGTCGAGTTTCAAGCTGAGAAAAGTTGTCCAGAGAAGTTGTGGAAGCCCCATCCCTGCTCAAGGCCAGGTTGGATGATCCTTGGAGCAACCTGGTCTAATGAAAGGTTCCCCTGTTCACAGCAGGGAGTGGAATGAGATGATCTTTGAGGTCTCTTCCAGCCCAAACCATTCCACAGTTCTGTGATTCCTGCTAATTCACCCAGATACTGAAGTGCCCCTGATTCCAGACTGGGGATTAAGCACAGACATGTCAAGGAACCAGAGTGACATTTGTCTGTGGCACGTGTCCCCTGAGTGTTTGTCACCAGAGGTACAGAAAATATACATCATCTCCTGTAGATCCTGCCAGGATTCTGAGCAGGGACTGGCTCTGACCATCAAGAAAACCCAGTCATTCCAAAAAACACCATTTATCTCCAAAAGATACTTAATCGCAGAGAGAAAAAAGAAACATACAGATTGTAACAAAAGCACAAAGAACTTTCAGGTTTGGTGTTTAAAGACTCACATGTGGAAGTTGTTACCAGTCCACCTGCAACTTTGGCTGGCTCAGCCCCGCTGTGCTTCCATCCCAAAAAGCAAGAGGGGCTGAACCATGGAGAGACACCACACAGGACTGATACGGGCTAAACCACTTTGTGGCTGGATCCATGTTCCCACCTTCTGGAAGTATACTGGGTTTGGATGCCAGAAATAATCTGCTGCATGGGAAATGTGATCCATCCTATTGCGCACAGTTTGCCGAAGCAGCAGCCATCTGCTGGGGTTTAGAGAATGCTGAGCAACACAGGATGTTTGCTTTCCTTCAGATGTGCTGTGGATGTGGCTCGTGTGAGCAGGCTTGTCACAATCCTAATAAAACAACTGGGACATCACACTCGAGAGGAAAGCTTGCCTTATGGGGTAAAATTAAACTTGGGCAAGATAGAAAGCACTACAAATACACATGCACTCATGCATATACATAATCATTTAAGTAAAGGTCAGCAGCAAACAGGCCAGACAGAAATTCCAAGCAAATGCAGCACTAACTCTGAGACTGAATTAAATGCTTTCCGAGGTGTTTCATGGAAACCACTCCCAAGAGAAAAAAATATCTTACAAAAGGTAAGATAAGGAATGGTCCAGTTGCAAAATAAAGCTACATGGCAAAATTACAAGATGAGATTAATTCAGATAAACTCTCCCACGGGGGATTTGGGATTACTGACAGAACTGAAACGTGGGTGTGGATTCCCAGCGCGAATCCAAGACTTCGGAAGAGGAGACAGAGGCATTCCCTTATCACTGCCAGTGATCACCAAGGCCACGTAAGAGACTCGGAGGGAGCTGGGCTCAGGTGTCTGCAGCTGCAGGAAAATGTCATCCCCACAACGAGAGCAACTTCATGCTGCTGTGAATGCTAGCCACAAAAGGGAAACATTCCCAGGGGAGCACAGAGGATGCAAGCAGCATTCTGCAAATGCAGGAGGAGAACGAATCCGAGGAGCAACCAAAGATGCAGATGGAGATGCTGGCAACCAGCATGAGCAGCAGCTAAGGTTGTTTTTGCCAACAAGGGAAGAAGTTAAGTATAGTAAATCAAATAAAATTAAACATGCAGCAACAATGGATGCCCCACTTTTCTCTGCAAATGTCTTTTACCCTTTTGTCCCCAGGAGGTAATGAGGATTTTTGTAAATCTCTGTGGAAAGCAAACAGCCTTGCTTATATTTCTGTCTAATGGATTGAATAAGTGGAAAATACTTCAGGTGGCAAATATTTTTGCAACTAAACTAAAATAAAACAATCTCTATACGTGGCATTGAGGTTGAAATATCCTGTAGATAGATGATCACCAGCAGGACTAACTCTACTGGTATTTTTTGTGAAGAAAACAATTTGAATGCGATGATGGGCACTGTATAAAAGCTTTGGTGAGTATATTTGTCAGAATTCTGTCAATTTGTCAAAAGCAAAGCAGTGAGGGAACAGGGGACGAGTTAAATTGCTTACCCAGATGTATCAAACCAGTTTGCTGAGTTGCAATGCTACCAGGAATTCTGAAAAAAGTTTCCAATGTGTATTCACTGTTTGTATCAGAATGGTAGTGTGTAACTTCCCGTAACATCCCAAAGAAAAACTGCTGGATCATGCTGGGAGAAGGCCTGAGGTGGGTTTCAGTGGGGGTGGAATGACATTTGATGCGATCAGAACAGATTGAATGTCATGGAATGCAATTCTGGATCAAAACCAGTGTACTTTGGAAGAAAGTTTAGTAACTCAGAAAGGATGCTTTATGTAGAAGATGAAAAAAAATCTATTTTCACATCTTCCAGGATGTGACTTACATAATATTTTAAAATCCCGAATGAAGCTGCAGTGAGTTTTCAAGAAGAAACCCAAGATTGTAATATGAATTTGAACCTAGGTATAAATCAGAGAAAAGATAAAAAATTACATTTTAAAATTGTACTCAAGCAGGCATTGAACAGCATTTCCCTGGAGTATCTCACACTCATGCATCAAGATGGTGATAAAATTTCAAGAACAAAAGACTCGACAAAGATTATGGAACTGTCTCAACAGCCTATCATTAAAAGCCAGTAATTGCAAGAAACTGTAATTATTCTAAAACAAACTTGCTGAGAAGTGCTTGTCTGAAGGGCTCTCATTAGCCATTGTACTAAAAGCTTTCAGTATTAGAATTTCAGTGCCTAGTGTATTTCTGATGGACTTTAACACACAAAGTACAGGTGCACACCTATAGAACTGCAGTTAGAAATGAATCTGCTCTGAGGTAGGAGCTCACCTAAAAAGGCACATATTAGAACTAAACATGACTCATAAGCACACAACTCTCTAAAATACTTCTTTATTTATTCGTATTTGAGCTGAAATGGCTCAGCTGGGAGCTACAATTTCTTTGGATGTACTAAATATAGCTAAAGACAAATTGTCCAGAGGTGTCCTCTGGTGCCACTTGGTGCCCCAGCACACTGTGGTTTTAACTTCTCCTTTCTTAAAAAGGGAAATCTCAACTCCGCTTTTGATCAGCTCTCACTCAAGCCGTGGCTATTGATTCTTGCTATAAATTCTTCCAGGTCCCACCTGACACTGGATAATGCTGAAATTTCCCTAAGTGTGGGGACTGCACAGTAGGTCAAAGAAGTCATTCAATAATGATAATATGCCAAATACTACATCACAGATTTTATATTGGCTCCAATTCTTCTGTATTTACTGAGTTATCTTACCCTAAATCTGGTGTTTAGACTTCTCTATAGAGCAGACTTTTAAAGCTGATAGTGCTGCATTTTTATTTAGTATTTAGATAGGCTTCTCCACTCATTAATGTGTAGTATGTGTCACGTATGTTGCAATTAAGGCAGCCCATTAAAATATGAAGACAATTTAATCTCCTCAGTGCCCTTGAGCATTTGGTTTTTAAAGTTTTGCTTTACTGAACCTGTTCAAACCTTATGCCTCCCTAACAGGATGTGGAAGCTTGCAATATTCCATCTTGCCAGACAACATAAGAAAAAAAAAATACAAATCAGTTTTGATAAATAACTCACTCATTCACCTGTCTCCCTTCCACTGAAGATCTTGACAAACCTCTGTCAAATTCAGCATGAAGCTTCCAGGCCTGGGAGTGTGAATCCTCTCCTTCTGTGGGAATTGCACCATGCCATCTTATTTCTTGGCTTTCTCTAAATTACACAGAGTCAGAGACAAGAAAGGATGCACGATGGACTTGTATAGTGGTATATTTCCTGTTTATTTGCTATTCTTTTCCTAACCTGGGCATCTTTCTCTCTTTTGGCCATCAAGTATGGGGGAGAGGCTTTAATGCCATTCCTTCTCAGTGTTTCCTAAAAATCAGTCCTATCAGAGTGCTCCTTTAAAGTGAGACATCCTCATCTCCTCCTAAGTTTTTAAACTTCCAGTGCTTGCACAGAAGAACACCAGTTTTGTTCTTGTTCCTGTTATCTATTTTTGTGGTCTGCTTAGTCAGGAGATTATTTAGGTGTTTCTTTGCTATTTTCCATCTCAATCTAATTAATTTATACCTTTTTCTAGGATTTACAGCTTTAGGATTTCAACTCCAGTTCCTGTCTCACACAAAGTTCTTTCTTACTGGTCATTTATAGGGTATCTGAAATTCCTGTGCAGGGTCATAACAGAACTACAACCTCCTAGTTCATGTAATTTTTCTCAGTGGCAAAATTATCCTATTTGTTTACCTGACAGTGGATCTCAGAAGACTCTAGAAAATGCTCCTATTACCTTTCTTTTTCTATCCTTCCCATTTTGGCAGTATTCCTACATATCCATTCATCCCTACTGCAAAATTTGGAACCCATTTTAAGACTTGTATTTTAAACTTAAATGCTGTTAGACCCCCTCTGATGCTGAGAATTCCTTACAATGCTGAGCTGAGCCATTGCCTATAGAACACTTTCATTTACCCTAATTTGAAAACTTAAAATTAAGTATCCAATAGGTTAAAGCTGTACCATGAGACAGAGACAGAGCAGGTTAAAAAAATACAACATGAATACTTTCCTGTTCTCTTTCACAGCAGAGAGAACGAGATATCTCTGTCTACTCCATCCTCAGGGTCTCTGCACTTGTGGAAAAATCCAAGAGTTTATTAACTGCTGCTATGATCACGAGAGATGCACCAAGCTTGGGAGGGAGCTCATTTGTTCTTTCCAGGGTGATGTAAGTAGGAAGCTGGGCCACAGAAGAAGGGGCCCACCTGAAGAGGTGTTTTATGGCAGTGTATATATTGGTTTGTAGCACATTAAATGCAGAGATAACTGAGGAGACAGAACCAAGGAATGTTTTGGGTTGAGAGAGACCTGAAAGATCATATCCTTCCAACCCAGTGCCATGAGCAGGGAAAATTTCCTCCAGACCACATTGCTCCAAGCCCCATCCAGGCCTGGCCTTGAACACTCCCAGGGATGGAGCAGCCACAGCTGCTCTGGGCAACCTGTGCCAGCACCCTAACAGCAAAGAATTTTTTAGTAATACATAATCTAAACCTATTCTCTTTCAGTTTGAAGCCATTCCTCCTTGTCCTGTCACTATATGCTCTTTAAAAAAAACCCTCTCCATCTTTTTGTAGGCTCCCTTCAGGTGCTTGAAGGAGGCTTGATCACAAAGCAAAGAGCACAAGCCGAGCTCGTTTCTCGAGACTCCGACATTCCCCAGTGGCACAGGGGACCACGTCACACACGTGGCTGTTTCCAGGCAGTTTCAGGGGCCCTGTGGGTGCTGCCCCAGGAGAAGGGGGAGCAGCAGAACCTCCTGAGGCAGTTGTAGGTGACAGTTGGGGTGGGCAGGAACAGTTGGGGAGGGGAGTTGGCCCAGCAGTGCAGAGCAAAGCCCGAGGAAGGTAAGAGGTAAACAGACGGTGAAGGAAAGCAAATAAAAAAATTCAGAAAACTTGGCTTAAAGGAGTGCCCGGGGCCTGGAGGCAAGTTAAGACGCTGGGGGAGGGGAACAAAGTAGGAACAAACCCATGAATTGGGGAATAAGTGAGAGCAGTGTTGTGCTGGAGGAGGCAGCTAGCCAGCTGTCGAGGTGAGCAAGCTCCTACTTATCTTGCCATGTTGACTACAGAAACAGACTTCAAATGATGCAGTGTCTATAAACAGAGAGGAAGAATTAGTTCCCATTCTGGTAGTTGTGTTTGTGACCCTAAAATGCTTACCCCACACCCACCAGGAATTTAGTTCCTGAGGGCATTGACAGTGCCACGGCACAGCTGATACCAGAGGAGCAGGAGGAAGGAGTAACAAGCACTTGCTTATTGTTAGAGAAACTTGGTATGGCAATTGCAAACACTGCCTAAAAGCCACACCATTCCTCTCCAAAACCAGAAACATGAATCAGGAGTCAACTGCAGGGTAAACAGACTTAAGTAGGATGCTTTCTTGTTACACGTGGATTGGATTCAAAAGTAAACAAAAAAGTCTCAGATTGTGCCCTTTCAATCACAGTGATGGAGCAGGACAGTTACTTTGATGCAGCATTCCAGTGTTCATTTTTGTTAAAAGATGTATCAGAGAAGCCTTGTTCACATGCTGATTTGCCTCTTCAAACAGCTCTGCTGCTTCCTCCATAACACTTTCTCTGCCTGGTCTTTTTCCTGATGGTCTGAATAATTAGTTCTCTGGGGAGATCAAGTCTTTTCTTGCTTCCTACTATTGGAACAGGGAATATCTGGACTAATCCCATGGTACCCTGATAATGCTCCTTTTGACATACGGGAGAGCCTTTGTGCAGCATTATGTGACCCTTCCTGTAGACAAATACATGTCACATGTGCCAGGTGAAACAAGCTCCAGCTAGATCCATTTATGTTTATCACTCAATACAGCAGGACTTCCACAGTGGCATCTCTGCAGCAATCCTGTTTGATAAGCTGCTCTGCAAAAAGCAGAATGCCAGTGTGGATGAGAGCTCCCTTTTCCTGCCTGGGTGGCCATAACAGATGGTCTATAGTGGAACTCCAGTCACACAAAAAAACGTGAAGTGGCACAAATCTGAGTCACTGGTACAAAAATCTCTGTTCTGGAGGGCTCTTGACTGCTGTTGCAACTGTCTGGGTGCTAAAGAGCAGAGCTGAACTGGCGAGGAGCTGGCCCTGAAAATGCCTTTCCAGCTATTTTTAAAAAGCCCTTTTGTAGGAGAGTGAGGCAGTGTAAGTTTTAAAAAGGATAGGTTTGTCTTGTACCTTTGATAGCAATGGAAAAACACTGATCAAAAGGATTTATTATTGCTTGTAGATCTCCAGGAAGGGCTCCAGGTACTGAATGTGCACATATTTTCATACATATGCCCACACACTTGTATGGGAGATGTTGGTCATGTGAACTTTTATCTGAGGAAAGTTAATTTTTATTCTTGCAAATTGGTATTACATGTATTTATACAAACACATACATAAACATATACAGATACACATCTATGTAAAACACCTGTAGTACTCAGTTCTTCTCCATCTCTGCTTGGGATTCATGTAACCATTTTCAAAGTGGCAATTTTTACAAAATACAGGCTAAACAGAGAATAGGAGAAGGACAAGTAAGAGTACCCCTTTGAAACACCAGCAGTTTTACATTCACATTTTATGTTGTGCTCTGAAATCTCGTCACAGATGAGGACTTCACAGATTAAAGTAGAAAAAAGAAAGCAACCAGGAGATAAATGGGAAGCCTACCGTGTAAAATCTGATGGCCATGTGACAAAGAAAAGGTAAGATTTCTGTTCATTCCCTGGTAAAGCCTGTATTTTGTCTTGAATTGTTACTGTCCAAACATCACCTGATAGAAAACACTTCATAAAAATGCTTTACACGGCCAAAATGGACCAAACAGACCACATGATGACCATCTAAGAAATGAATTAGCTGAATGGGTTATTTACCAGCTTGTTCAGCTGTACTGAAGATCTAATTCTGTAGTTACTATACAAAGTCAGAATGAGGAGTAAAAACATCTGTGTGCACTTGGACAGCACTGCTGATTTTTATCCCTTCTGTGCCAGTTATTTTAATAGATACCCCCATCACAGGCTTCAGTTTCTGATTTTTGGTGTTTTACCAGGATGGATTCATCTCATACTAGGAAAATTGAAGTACTATCATGTCAAATGCCTTGCTCAACTGCACCTAAAGTGCCAGTGTAGCCATCAGGCTGCGCTAGAACCTCCCTTCAGCAGAGTGTGCTGCCAGTAACTTTATGGGCTGCTCATTGCACTGTTTGCATCAAAAGCAGCACACAGGACAGTGAACAGAACTGAGGAATTCTGAGCTGTCAGAATTAAGCACATGGAACAGCAAAACACATACAAATACAGGTTCTGTCCCTCGCTAATGGGATGTTACACTGTTTTTTGCCATATTTTACCTTATCCTGGCATAACTCTGACCCACATTCTTTGTTATCCACCCTTGTTTGCAGTTAGATTATTTTAGCTGGTTTAGTTTAAGCAAATTTAAAGTTCAAAATATCTACAAGTACAAATCATTCTTCTAAATTTAGAATTGCACAATCCATTCTGTAACTATGGCATAGTTCAATCTTAGTTTTGCTTTTTTAAATACAATTCTTCCGAGAAGTGAAATCGATTTAGAGAGGATGACAAATTCTACAGTTCTCTGACTTAACATCACGTGGAATTTCATTTTAAAAGATGTCTTGACTGCTTGATTATAAAATAAAAATGAAGGCATAACATTAGGGCTGTTGCAGGAAATAATTTCTCAGGCAGCATTACTGTCTACTTGAGGGAGAAGTACCTGGCTTGGGAGGTCAGCAGAAATGGATGCAGGGGTAAAAGAGGTCAGCAAGATTGTGAATAGATGAGACTGACTCAAAAGCATTTGTATTGGCATAATTCCTATTGTGTAAATAGGAATGGGGCCTGTGACAGGCAGGACTGCAGATGCTGGTGTTGTTGAGGCCTTAATTTTAGTAATGTCCAGTCTTGGGTGCCACAGTTAAAAAAAAAAAAGACATGAATGACTTTGAGACAACACAAGGAGAAGACATAAGCATCTTAAGAGGTTTAAAACTGTGCCACACCAGGAAGGATTGAAAGAAAGAGAAATTGCTTTGTCTATAGGAAAAAAAAAATAGGGGAGACGTATCCTAAGATATAAAGAGTCATTTTGAGAGATGAGAGGCAAAACCACTCACATCCATGATAGTTATTCTTCAGTGGCAATGAGGTTTTAACTAGTATTCCAGGTTCTTCAACTGGAACTGGACCAGGGAACAAGCTAAAAATTAGCAGTTTTGAAAGTAGTTTGACAACAGCTTAAATGACTTTAAATCAAGTGTGACATAGTCTCACTTCCTCTGTTGTGCCAAAAGCTGAGTCAGGAGGCTGAGCAGGACAACCACTAGATATCCTTTGCAGGGTTAGTAATGTTGAGAGGATTCAGTACCTGCACAAACAGGAGGGATGGGACTGACCCACCAAAGCAACCAGCTCTCCAACTGCCTTTGAGCTAATTTCCTAAGAAAAGACTGTACATCAGAGGGATTTGGTCACGGCAACATAGGAGGGCTGCTACTCATAGATGTCAACGTTTTTTCGCTGACAGAAATACCGGTGGAACGGTGGAGCCTATTTTAAAACATAACATTCATATTAACACCATCACAATCAGTTAGGTTGGAAGAGACCTCCGAGATCGAGTCCAACCTGAACACCACCTTGTTAACCAGAGCACAGCACATCCAGTCTTTCCTTAAACACCTCCAGGGGCAGTAACTCCACCAATCTCCCAGGGCAGCCCATTTCAATGTCTAATCGCCCTTCCTGTACAGAAATTCTTTCTAATGTCCAACCTAAACCTCCCCTAGCTCAGCAGGGATGTTCCCTGACATCCCCTACTGTGTCCCTTCATTTCTGTCACTTGTTGTCTGAGAGAGGAGACTGAACTCCTGGCTACAACCTCCTGTCAGTGAGTTGCAGAGCACTAAAATAAAATCATCCCTGAGCCTCCCCTTCTCCAGACTAAACATCCCCAGCTCCCTCAGCTGCTCCTCATACAGCTTGTGTGCTGCAGACCCTTGCCCAGCTTCGTTACCCTGTAGCCATTAGATGTATTTTTGGGAACACTCCCCAACAAAAACAAACGAAAACCAAAACCATCAAACGCCAAGCCATAGGGTAGATAAATTTAAACAAAATTTATGATATTTAACCATGCTATGTACAAGCAACCGTTGAGCTGATCCCTTGTTCCAAGTATATATATACTTGGGGGCAAAAAAAAAAAAAAAAAAAAGCGATGCAGACAGCGATCACACACTGGGATAAGAAGCCCAAGGGTGCAGAGCTGCCCGGAGAAGAGTGAGGGGTGCAGCCGCTGCTTCCCAAAGGAGGGACCTGCCGGGTCGGTCCCTCCGGCTGCACCCAGCGCGGCCCCTCGCCCGCAGTCCGCCTCGGGAAGCGGCTCCGTGCTCCCCGAGAGGGTCCGACCGGGCTTTACCTCAGCCTGCGTGCCGTTTCCCCTCAGCAGCTCCGTGTTTTGCTGCTCAGCCGAC
>VYXD01003100.1:44471-161543 GCA_013397195.1 Hylia prasina
TGGTGGAAACAGAGTATTTCCCTGTGATAGTGTATGCAGGGCAGCGAATGTTCGTTTGGAGAGACGAAAAAAAGATCAGTGTTTACTGTAAGGTTGTTAGGCTGGATGTAGTCTTGTTGAATTAGAATTAGATTTTAATAATTTATAAAGCAGGTTAGGGAAACTGTTACTAAATTTACAGCAGAGAAGTGTCAGTAAAGCTCCTTGCTGACACAATGATCCTGCAGTTTAAGTGATCTACTTTAGTCGCTGTCCATTATTATTACTATTATTTTTTGTAATTTAATTTGGAGAGAGCGTGCAAACATTTCTGCAGGGATGGTTACACTTTAATGATGCACGTGATGAGGAGGGGAAGCTTTCTGATGAGATGAGATGGGGCCAAACGGATTCAGGTTTAGAGAATATATTTTTGCTGATATTTTCAGAATTTGGTTTATGTAACAGGTAACTTTGTGTGGTTTTTGGCAGACTGTTGAAATCTTGGAAGTGGGTTACTAAAGTACAGGCCATTCTATTCGAGTTTGTCTGACTTTTTTATTTATTAATCTTGGCTGGGGCCTGAATGCCCTGGTGATGGTGGCATTTTTTTTCACCCAGATAATAAACAAGACCATTCTAAGGTATGGGTTCATGTTGCTGATAATATATTACATTTAGAAAGCCTAAGCTGGTAGTGAAAGAATACCTCAGGAGAAATCAAGAAGATGGACTAAGGGGTTTTTTTCATTATTGTAATGCCAGCTGCACAGTTCAGCTTCTGGGTGCTGCACATGCTTCCTTGAAGAAGCTATGGAGTTTCTACTCCATTTTTGATAGATTCAGTGCACCTATATGTAATTCTGCATTAAATAGTTCTTATCTTTTGGAGCTTGTTTACACTGTTGCAACAAGTCATGCTTTCGAAAGCTTTTCTTACAAAAGACAAACCCAAATAATGCCTGTTTCAGTGGATTTAGTAATCTATGAAGCACACGAGTAACCAGCTATTTCAATTAAAAAAATAAGTACTCGAAAGTGTCCTGTATGTTGTGGAATCAACTTCTTGTAGCACACGAGTCACTTTGGTAATTGAAGTCAACAGACATTGAGGATGAGTAATGCTTTCCAAGGACACGTTCTGAGACCCTGATCCTGCAAATGCTTAACTTTGCACGGGTGTCTGTCCTGGCCGAAATCAACAGAGCTGCCCTCGTTAATGGTTGTGTCATTAATGCAGATGAGGCCGCTGATTTCAGCGGGGCTGCACATGCTGCTGGAGTTAACTGTGCACCGAGCTGCTTGTAACATGTAGGCCTGAATTCCTCCTGTCTCCTCTCCCTTGAGTATTACTCATGTATTTCATCAAGCTCTGATGGGCCTTTTTAACAGACAGGACCAGACTGGTAAATAAAATAGCTGGGTGCATTAATTCA
Source organism: Hylia prasina (assembly GCA_013397195.1). Taxonomy (NCBI): domain Eukaryota; kingdom Metazoa; phylum Chordata; class Aves; order Passeriformes; family Sylviidae; genus Hylia; species Hylia prasina. The sequence goes on from VYXD01003100.1 coordinate 45,887, forward strand.
GTGTTTGCTAGTGCTACAGAAGCAGCTGCAGGAGTACCACCAAGGCAGGTTTTGTAGGAAGAAGCAGTGCCTGGTGCTTAGGCCAGCTGAAGTTGGGAAACAAACAAACTTTTGCTTGCAGAAGCTTTTTTTGGCTCCCTGCCTCTCCCTGCAAACCTTGTCTGTCTCATGCCCTTAGAGCAGTTACAGCTACCACACTGCCAGTTGTCCAGAAATGCCAGGACGTGGAATAACTACGTGTGAAGGGACTCACAGGAAAATAACTGAGTATTTCTGAAATGGAGACTAAAGGAGTAATATGTACAGTTTCTCAGTGTTAGTGATGTTGTGAAACACAGCAGTACTTTCTACTATACTTTCTTAAATTTCTATACAATCTTGTAGGTAGGTGTGGCAAATAAATGGAATTTTTCTTCTGTCCTGTGCTTTTTGTCCTGTGAGTATGGGTGACCTTAGTGCCAAAAAACCATCTGTACCTCTTTGTGTACCCATTCTTTAGCAGAGTAAGTAGAGATGACTTCATCTCAAAGAGTGCATAATTTAAAGCTACAGTCAGGTCTACAGGTGTATGAAGTTCTGTTCTGATGAAGTTCTGAATGCAGTGATGTCAGCATTAGGTCTGAAATTTTTTTGGCAAACGGGAGACATAGATAAAAAAGTAAGCAAGAGGAATTACTACACTAATAATTAAATTCCATTGAGTTTATTCCATCCATATGATGGGTTAGATCTCTTAGCAGTTGTGCGAGTTTTCAACAGGAGAGAAGCGCAGGAAGAAGATACTTGGAAAATTTAGGTTAATCTTTACCTGTTTCACTCATTTGGAACACATTTTTAACATATGCTTTCCTTCAGTAGGGATATGTCCTCAGCACCAACTACTCCTCCATCAGTGGATAAAGTAGACGGATTTTCTCGGAAGTCCGTCAGAAAAGCCAGACAGAAGAGGTCACAAAGCTCCTCCCAGTTTAGGTCTCAGGGCAAGCCTATCGAGTTAACTCCCCTGCCTCTGCTAAAAGGTAAGATCAAAAACAGTTTTTAATAAATATAACAGTTTTTACTCTACAACCAACTCCTAAATTCAAAGTATTCTGTCACCAGGAATTGCAGGGAAATTTTGCCAGCATTGAGAAATGTTTCATGCCAGATACATATATGTATTTAAGCTCTACAAAATATTTTATCTGTGACTTGAGGGTGTGGTGATTGTTTGCAATACTTTTGAAAGTTTTAAATGCTGATGTTAACCCGTACCATGACTTGAATTTTCAAGGCTCTCAGGCTTTGTGCAGGAGTGTTCTGGTTTGTGAATCTGACATAAATCAGCAGTAATTTTGGTAAGGGTAAATGGACTTGTGAGCTGAAGGGAACTGGTTTTTGGTATCTTTCCTTGGTGTGTGGCTGTGCACCCTGTGACGGTGCCAACTGCAGCCCCCACAGCAAGAGAGGAGGTGGGATCCCCTCTCATACCATTTGTGCATGGATAGCTCCAGGTCCTGCCTTTTGCTGGATTTTGAAATGGAAAGGTCCCATGAGCTGCAGCTTCCCAAGGGGAAAGATGCTGCCAATCTGGTCTGAGGCAAGGCCCTACTGTTTTGAGATCTTGCATATCCCAGTGCTGGTTGAGCTTCTGCTGGCAGATTTAACCTCTAATTTGAGAGGGAAAAATATGAGCCAACATACTGCTCTTAAAAGGATGCTGATATCTCTGTGATACCTTGAATGCTTCCCCTGAATTCTAGTTGTCACTGAATTTCAGTACAAATGCAGGGGTCAAAAGCATCTCTCAGAATGTCTGGTGAGCAAGGGGAAACCACCTTTCAGAAGTCTTCAACACTGACTTCTCAAATGGTTTATTTACTTCTGAGTATTTTTTTTTTGTTGCTATTCTTCATTTCTGCTATAAGTAGTGAAAATAGGCATGGCTGGTGCTGATAATTCTGGAAAATAGGAAGTTTATTAGGTTTAATACTGTGTCTGTCCCTTCCTTTTTGGGCAGTATATTGCCCACATTCTCTCATCTACCTTGTTTGACAAATTGGTTAATCAGAGTATTGAAATATGTAATAAATGTGGAGCTGCACTTCGGTTAGTTCTCAACCCCACTTCATAAGGATACAGTTGTTGCAGGAAAAAACCCCAACCCCCCAAAAAATCTCTCACCTTAATGTGTGTCTTTATTAAAAGTAGGATTCTAGGATTAGTTCCAGTGGAGTTGTCATTAAAATATTGTGGGCTTTTTTCTGTGGCTCCCTGTAGGAATGCACAAATGGAGTATCCTGAATCAAACAAAAGGTGCACTCAGCTCCCCTGCACTGTGCCTGGTGGTGATTTTTATTCAGCATTTCTCAGTTTAGGGTTGGTTGGTGCCACTGGATATGACTTTGTAGTCTGCAGTGAATATTATTTGTGATTCTTTGGGTGATCCTGTGTGGGGCCAGGAGTTGGACTTGAATGATCCTGTGGGTTTCTTTCAACTCAGGTTATTCTGTGATTCTAAATTTTTTTTCCTCTTCGTTGTTGAACTCTTTTGTTGTTTTATGACAATATGATAAAGAAGCAAATGCATCTTTGAAATAATTTTAAAGCTCAGTTTTACACTTTTTCAGGTAATTTTTGGTACACAGATTATTTCATACCAGTTGCTGTGCTTTGGAAGGTGACTGGAGTTTATCCTTTGGCTTAAGCGATGGGATTAGTGGAAAACATTGAGATTTGTAGTTGTACAAATGAAGAAATTGATGTTGTAATTATTTCACTCTGTTCTGTAGTCCCATTCAGGGAGTAAGCCAGGCATGGGCACAAGCATAAGTACAACAGTGAGAACCTGGCCTGGCAGAAACACAGTCGTGGCCAGGTGCTCCATTTGACTACTGCAGCCAGTCCTGAGGATTGAGGTATAAAACTATAATAAGATAAAACAAACAGATGGGGAGCAGAGAGTGTTGGTGAGACATTTATGATTAGTGTCATAATGAGTTACAGTGGTCCAGCTTCAAATTAAGAATCTGATCCTGGGAGTTAGTTTTCCCCCTTTGCCTTAATGCGGATTCCCAGAGGTGCAGAGATGTACCTGTGCAGATTAATCTGTGGGATTTGGGCCTCACAATCTCTCTAAACAGCAGTGCTGTTGGTCTCTGCTGAAGGGACACTGGCACCTAAAAATCATGCTGCTGTTTGGAAATATTTTTGACCTACATTAATATTTGTAACATTCAGGATTGTTAAGTCTGCAAGAAGCGAGGAAATGATTTTCTCCTGTCTTTTGCGTACTTTTCTTGAGGAATTTTATGGAAGTCCTGATTATTTTTTAACTCCTAGGTTTAACACTTGCCTCCATCAAGTGACCAGTCCTATTATTTCTGTCCAATAACCATATGATTTCCAGCTTTATCCTGGAAAATTTTCTTTTAAACTGAAGTAGAGAAGTGATACCAGCAAAATAGCTTTTTAAAGTCTCAGAAAACTAAACTTCGTTTGGAGATGTACAGTTGATAAGCTTCCTGATTGGGGTAAATTTCAAGTTTAATTAAACCTCTTCAGAAATATTTCAGTATGGGAAATTTTTAGAGGACAGACCTCAAATTCATATTCATCAGATGTATTTCATATGCATGGTGGAGGGGTTTTGCTTACATGAACATACATGCTATGCTCCCTTCTGTTTTGTGTAGGGTTTTTTTATGGATGTATTGCATATTGACATTGGCAGTCTGCCTTATCTCAAACAGCACTTTATGGCCTTCAGTATCTTCTGTGATTACAAGAATCATGTATGCAGAAAACTGGGTAACTGCTTGGTCCATTCCTTGCAAGTTTTTATTCCTCTGCCTGTCACCATAATGATCTGAGCACCTTCCAGTAGTGTATTAAGTGATGTGACTACACATCTGTCACATCTTATCTGTTCTCCTTCCTTTCCCTAGGGGCAGAGTCACATATAGTGAAATGGCTTGTTTTGGTAGTGTTTTAATGCAGTCTGTTGCCTTCTGTGAGCATACATGCCTGTATTGCAAAAACAGATAGATAAACCAGCCTTGTTGTTGTTCATTTGGTAGTAAAAATATTTTGATAAAGGAAAATAGGAGAGATGCTATGTTTTGGTGCTGTGTACCAGTCTGAAGGATAATGGGATAGAAACAACTGGAATTTTCAGTGTAACTCATTTCAGAAAAAAAAAGCATAGAGAAATGAAGTTGTTACTCTTGTATTTATTTAAAAAAAAAAGTGTGTATGATATCAGTTTGTAAAAAACCATTTAATGTATTTGGAAAAGAAGGTGTTCTTTCTGAGGCTCTGATAGGCTGAATTTAGGCTTTCAAAAGCCCCAAGTCAAAAAACTGCTGTTTGCCTAGAGCGAAGACTTAAATTTTTAGAGTATTTAGTTATATTTTCATTTATTGCATTGTGACTAAATCTGATCTGAAATTATGTTTTAAAATCTTACTATTGTCCAACATAACACTTTAAACCCAGTGCTCTCTCCTTTGTTTCAGGTGTAGAGGAATGGATTGGGAAGTGCACATGGGAGTTGTGACACAATTGCATTTTGCCTGTGTGTGCTCTTCTGTATGTTTCTCACATGCATTTTTTTTGAAGGTTTGATGCTTTTCCCTGGTGTATCTTGCAGTGCATGATGGATTTTGGCTTTACTTTGAAGAGGCTGCTGGTATCAGCCAGGCTGACAGGTGCCTTAGGTAACTGGCTTGTGGCAGAGCAGTCCTGGTGAAGGGCCCTTCTTTGGGATTGAGTAATTCCATCTGTGTGCCTTAGATTCCCTCCCAGGTTTGCTAACCAGGTTTGTGGCGTGCCTCAAATCTGTGCTTGTTCTGTAGAGGAAAATAGGATTGTAGGTGCATTGGATAGGTGTATTATTTATTGGAGGGCTATTTTGCTTTCATTTTGTATAGCTGCTCTTTTTACTTAGAGGTCTCTAGAGGTGGATCAGCAGGAGTGCAATGTTAGAAAGCATTTGGCTGGAAAAAGAGTACATTGTGGTGCTGGACATGTGAAAACAGAGCCATTTCAGTATTACCTGCAAAAGGGGGTGGGGGAGTTAGTTTATGTTTCTGCCTGGTGTCTGTAGAGGTAGGGGAGTGTTCAGAGGATGAAAACATACATAGACATGATTGAAAACATCATGTGTCTTATGAATGCACATTTAGCATCCTGAGAAATTGCTCAGAAAAACTGCATGTAGCTCACAGCATCATTCCCACCCCCCTTGCCCTCATTACAAACACAGAAGTTAGCCAAAGCAAACCATCCAAAAGGGAGTCTGTTAATTGTTAAATCATTTGTCTCCCATTTTTGTAATTCAAGGTGTGGTTTTTTTCCTGTTATCCTTCCCCATTTTCCAATTATTTAATATAATTAGTGAAGGTTACTTTCATGTTCTCTGCAATTATTGCATATTTTTGTTGAAAAAATTTCCAAATATGATTTTTATGTTTAGATGACTTTTCCTCCTTAAAATAAGCGCTCAGAGTAGAAGTTCTCTGTCAACAATACCAATTGCTTTGCTACCTCAAAATTAGGAAGTTTATTGAGCTTCTAATACATTTATCAGATAGTTTCCATGGCATTAAAGAATTGGTGTAGTGGCAACAAAAGAGCGTTGCACAGTGAAAAAGGGAAAAATCTCTTTCTACTTGCTATTTGCTTTTGATCATTAAATTATTTCCCTATAGCTGAGATTTTATTATAAGCTTTTCTTATGAATCTTATCTATAGGTCAAATGTGGAAGTTCCTAAATAGTAAAAAATCCTAACAGTTTGAAGACTCTTGACTGCAAACTGCAAGATGTGCACCTTCTTGTCCAAATGCAGTTACTTTTGAATTTTTAAAAATATTCCTTTATCATAAAAAGTCTGGCCTTGTCAGACCTATAGATACCACCTAAAACTCTTCATATGGGAAATAGTTATGATTTGAGTTGTAGAAGAGGAAAGACAGAGCTTCTGTTTTCTGTTGGCTTCCATGGGAACTGCCTGATTATCTTGTCTGTGCTGCTCTTCAGATGAGAAATTGGGTATGTTTTACAGATATCAGATATACAAATATCAGTAAACTGTTAATAAAATCACTAAGCTAAATGCATTCTTCTCATGTATAAACAGGAATTTAGGGTCAGAGTGGTTGTGATTTCCCAAAATAAAATTCAGCTTTATATACAGAATCAGAAATAGATCTTAGGACTCCTAATTTATTGCATGGAAGAAACCTTGGAATTTGGTTTGAGCTGCATGTACATGATCAGGAATGAATCCTGGAACTACTTCTAGGGATTTTATGGCCATTTTGGTTGATATAAATCTGGACATAATAGGCCATCTCTGTGTAAGATTTGGGAACAGGGCCACAATCTCAAAAGGAAGAAGGACTTAGCCAATTTAGTATTTTTTTTTTATGAATATGTATAATGTTCTAGTTGTAAGTAATAAATTTCTTCACTTTCTTTGTGCTCTTGCCAGTTGGTTTCTGAGTATGCACTGAACTTTCTTTATAATCTGTTTTCATCTGTTGATTGTAGAATATTTTTTCCAACAATCTTAAAGGTTTCTGGTTGATTCTAAAAAGTATTAGATGATGTTTAGAAAGGGCAATACACTAATTGCTGATTTTTTTTTTTTTGGTTGTTGGTTACTGTCTCCCACATTGGGAATGTAGTTTTGTAGGGCAAGACTTATGGAAAGTAAAAGAAATACCCTCTTATCTTAACAGTGTATGAATGAAAGTGCAGTTGGTGAGGAATTCTGTCAGCTTACCCTTGATCTTCCAGTGTTTTGTCAGTTCTCTGTATTCATTTCTGGGTCTCTCTAGGACTGGCAATTTTCCTATGGCCAAGAGTGGTGGTGGGTTGTTTTTTGGTTTTTTTTGGGAGAAGGTGGTTTTGTTTTGTTTTGTTTTTTTTTTTTTTTTTTGCTTTGCTTTTGAAGACTCAAGTGTAATTGTTTTACTTCCGGAATTTCTCAGTCTGGCTTCTGGAACTGCTTAGTGATGATGATTCCCACCTTTTCCTTTCCTTTTTTCTTTTTAATAATTTTTGAAGTGAAGCAAGTTGTAATTATGTAAAATGTATTTCTGTGCTCTTCACAAGATTAAGTCAAAAATCTTGATAATTTTCTATGGGATGTTTAGACTTTATCATAGAATCACAGAGTCACAGAATGGTTTGGGCTGGAAGGGACCTTAAAGATCATCTCATTCCAACCCCTGCCATGGACAGGGACACCTTCCACAGACCAGGTTGCTCCAAGCCCCATCCAACCTGGCCATCATCATGAAAAACTTTTGGTTTCAGTCTGTGCTTGTACATTATGTCTTTATAAAGTTTCCCAGTAATACTTATCTCTCTAATAATATTTCCATTTTCTCCTCTGTGCCCAAGTGCAACCCTGTGAGTCTGTAATAAAACCTCCTGTTTCTGTAATAAGTACCTCCTTTATATTCCTTTCCTGAAGTACCTTCAACAAGTACAAGTTCTGATTCAGCCAAGCTATTATTTTTATGTAGTGCACATGATTGTTGAGGTATAGTGCTGCCTTTATAATTGATTATGTTGTGGAGCTTTACTGTTGTGAAAGGGCACATTTTCCATATATGTGGATTTATGTGTGTATTTATAAAATCTGTGTTTGTGTATATTGCATGTGTATAATATATCTGTGTATATAAATAAGCTATAGATATATTTAATGTCTTATACAAAGTTTAGGTTTTGAGTTTATTTAATTTTCTCTTCTGTTTTTAAAATGGAGTATTGCTTCTGTTCATTGGTAGAGCTTTATAGTAAGGCAGCAGTCCTTTCACATTAATCCATTGTAAGCTACTGCCTCCCTGAGAAAAGAGCACTTTCATTAATGCTTTCTGGGGAGTGGGAGGAGGACACACAAGTATTTTTAGGTTCAGGGTAACTTCCTTTCACCTACGGTTTTTTCATTCAAGTTATTACTGTTTCTTTGGCTCAATCAGGCACAAATCCTTAGTAACAGAGGAGAGGACTTGGGGAGTTCAGGGAGTTTTGGTGGGGTGGGTATTTATGGATTACTGTAATCTTGGTGACTGTATAACTCCCAAGTATCAGCAAATGGGGCTCACTTTGCTTCACAGGAGGTTAAGGCAGATCTGTTGGAAAAATACTAGAATCTTCTTTCAGCTGGATATGGCAGCATTCCTTTTCCTTTGAAACCTCCCTGGTTGTGTCATTCTGGTTGCAGGTGCAGTGACAGGAGGGATTTTTCTGGTGGCACAACTTCTTCGAGAAGTTCTCGAGCCAAGTGCGGCCTCTCATCTGCTGAGAGAAGTGTCTGTGGGGCCACAGTGTAAAACAGATTGTTAGAAACATTCCACCTCCTCCTGATTTTAGTGATGTGCTTGATCCTGTGTCCTCTCAAACACTTAATTGAGCAGATCTGAAATGCTGGTGGATATTTATGTAGGGCTGATAGTTTCTGTGTCTGGTTTTCTGCTTATAGTAAAAAAATAGTGCAGCTACAGTCTGGGGATCTTTATCAAAAGATAAGGCAGCTGTCCAAAGAATCAGTGTAAAATATTCTTCTGCCCTTGGTTGTTACACTTGGTTGAAAATTTTGTCTTGTTTTCAACAAAGTCTTGAAGTCAGACTGCAGGGGAATCAGTTTGATCAGGAGTAATAATAATCCACAGTAATGGAAGGTTTTTCACCTCTAATTTTTTTCTAATTGTTATATTAAACAAATCTAAGAGTATATACATTTTCAAAATTATACACGTGTCAGTATCAATTTACTTTTGTATTTCCTGGAGAAAGTTTATTTTTCAAGTCATGGTATGTCTAATATTAACTGGTTTTTTGTGTGTTTTTTTTTTTTTCTTGAAAACAAAGTACTTCAGATTTTATTTTGAAGCACTTTAACATTTTTAATACATTTTATAAAAAGGATCATTATTTTGTATTTATTCTTTTTGTTGATTTTTATCACTCTTCTTCCTTTCCAATATGTGTGACAGATTCTTAACTGTAGTATTTTCCTTGTGTGTGAAATGCAAGGTCCTTCCTGTAGCATCCACAAGAATCTGGGGCAGAGATGGAAAATAATATAGCAGAGTTGGTGTGCCTGGTTAAATGGACAGAAAGCAAAAAAGTGCAATGGAGCATTTCTGGGTAGCTTCCTAAAAGAAAAATTAGAATATCAGATTGCTGTAAAGTCTGTTTTACATGGTTGGACACGGCGCCAGCTCTTCAGTAACAGCAGCTTCTTGTGTTCCCGAGCTGAAGAGCTTGTTCTAATACCTTAATGTTGTACCTCAGGAGTGAGTGAGTTACAAGAGATGTGGAGACAAGCAGTCTGCTGGTATGATTATAGAAGTTTCTGCATAGTTAGGGTATTTCTGAAGATTTTTTGTGAATTGGAATAGGTGCATCTCCTGCGAAACATGAGTTGAAGATCCAGCTGTCCTTATTTGATTTTGCAGAAGTTGAAGTAAACCATCAGTGGTATCTCAGGGGTGCCCCTGCTGGTTAAAAGTATCAGTTTTAGAACTTGACCCCCAGCAGGAGATATGATAAATTACTCAGTTACAGCAGTTTTAGTTCTGAAAAATCAGATACCGTCATGAAGAATAAGGTTAAGTTGAAATTACGTTGTTTTCTGGAGAAGTTCTTTGCTGTCAGATTTTGATTAAAGCAATGAAATAAATGTAAGTTGCGTGGTTATCTGTCTTATGCTTTTCATTGTAAAGGGTGGCTGGGCATGAATGTAGTGTGGGTAATGGAGGAAACATTTCTTTGGGTGTTCTTTTATCATGAGGTTAAGGAGATGTGTCATTAGAATTGTTAGTGAGTTTCTAACTCTTTGAGGAGTATCAGAAAAAAAGTAGTGTCATTAAGAAGAAGTAACTGTAGTTTTCTGTGGGATTCCTGGAAGGGTTTCAGGAAGTTTTGGGGATACACTGTATGTGATGTATTTTTTTGTAATGCTTGTGATGCAGCTCCCTAGTCTGAGTTGTGCTTTTGTTTGGGATTTCTGTTCTTCTTTGCAGTGTCATGAGTTTAATGTTTTGACTTCCTTGGCTTTCTTTTTTGCACATGACTGTACTGAGCTTGGATTTTCAAGTTTTACAGTGTAGATGGTAACAAATTTGTTTGTTGCTTTCACTGCTTTTGTCATATGGATTGTGCTGCAAAGGAAAGCTACTGCAAGTTAAATTTCTCCTATTAGAAATTGATACTGTGGATAGTCAGAAACTGAGGGAAGGATGATTTCAGATTTTAGAGGAATTAAATGTTCTTATTTTTCCTTTGTTGCCCAGTAGGATGTACTGTGAAGGCATAAACTTTTATTAGTTTCCTTGGCAAGTTTTGCTCATGGGCTCTCCACTTTCACATTCCAACAACAGGACATAGATGTTAGATGCAGTCTCTGTGTAAATTAGAAAGTCTGCTTAGTGTTCTCTGATTTCATATAAGGTTAACTGTTCAAAACTGTTTATAGAGAATATGTTTTCCCAACTATGTGTAACCAAAAATGCAAAAGATGGTGATTACAGCTGATACAGTACTTGAATCACTGTAGAGAATAAAACTTACTGGTTGAATATTGTCAGTGTTACCAAGGGAGAGTAAATTTGGCAGTTTGCTCTCTTGATGTTTTCAAATAACATTTTTGGGATAGCTTTTTGAAGAAGTTGAGATGGTACTGTGTCATCTTGGTTCTCCTTCACTTTCCCTTTATTCCACCCAGCCCATGCTTCTGTTTTCTTCTTTGCTTGTTCCTTATCACTGCCTTCCTTACTCCCACTTCTTTTTCTTCCTGCACCCTCTGACAGATACGATAACATATTTTTCCACAAGAGGGTGATAAAACTCACACGTGTTAGAATGAGCACTCCAGGTGGAGGGGATTGCAGAGGTTATTGACAAACTCAATATAAAAAAAGTAGCTGTATTTATACAGAAAAAATCAGTCTGCTCATCTTCAGCTCCATCCGTGTGTTACAGTGATTGTTTGTGTGCACTTCTGGAGGCAAGACTAGACCTGTCAGGATGGAGATCCACCCTGAGAAGAACATGCCAGCTCCATCCTGCCTCTGTTGCAGTAATCAGACCTTGCTGCAAGACAGTCTTTCATATCTGTTATTCATGCAATAATTTTCCTTTCTCCCCGATGCACACTTGTGAGTATTTCTTGCTTTCCCCTCCTCTCCTGTTTACTAGGAAACAAAACTTCTTTCTTCACTGGTCCTAAGAAACTGCAGTGATTGAAATTTCTATTCATCATCAAAAAGTGCAGAAAGGATGAAAAGGTGAGGCAGAGAGGGGAAGAGAGAGAGAAAAAATCACTACTGTGATTTGTCTTTAATAGAGAATCTTAGTAAAAATTTATATCTGTTTTTGACTATACCCAGACTTGAACAAGTATTTTACTCAGGACTAGATGCTGCTTCAGTTCCTCTTTTTAGGGCTAGGAAGGCTGATGGAAATAAGTGGTTCTTAGTCCCTCTAAGAAGAGCAGCTCCAAAACTGTGTGGCTTAAGTGATGGAGACCATGACTGGAGTTCTGGCACCTGGGCTTGGCTCTTGGAAAGTGGTGTGGTGTGGTTGGATGACAAACATGTGGGAGCAGATCCATTATATATGTGGGAGAGGGTTGGGATGCAGGGCTTTTTAGATGACCTTCAGGAAGAAGTCAGCATTTCAGGGTGGTTGTTAGCCTATGTTTTGGATGCCATAATATCAGAAGAAGTGTCTGTTGCTGTAAATTACTTGAGAATGTGATCTGAGCTGCCAGATTAAATCTCTGTAGTCACAAGTAAAAAGAGTTGCTGTGAGTATTAATATTAGAGAAATGAGAAAATGAGTTCTATACTGTGGGTTAGGCATAAGCCAGGCAGTGAAAAGGCTCCTGGAAAAATCCTAAACACTTCATTGCCATGAGTCAGCGGGAATCGTGGCAAGGAAGGAGAGAGGAACAAAGCACTTGAGGTTATGTTTACTCCATCCTCCTATTAACTGTGAAATTCCAGGTCACAGAGTGAAATTTCTCACTCTTCTTTAATTTCAGGGAGAACAAACAAGTGTCCCAAATAATAAATTAAGAAGATTCTATCTTTGTCTTAAAAGACAGCCACGGAGTCAATGATCTTGTCAGAATCCCTTTTTGTCTCTCTTTAACTGTAGGAAATTCCAGTGGCAAGAGAAATGTGTTGAATTTCTCAGGACAAGTCTGTTCCTCTTTGTGTTGTTTTACTGTCCTGTTTGTCCCTAAACTACCACTTCTTTAATGTGCACAGTCAAGTTCAATAAACAGCATTTGGAGCTCTTGCTTCATGGGCCAAGTTTAAGCTTTGGTTCAGGTAACCCATAGTCTCAAGTGGGACAGAATCTTCCAATTAACACTCTTGAGGGGAACATCCCTACCCTTAGAGCAGAAAAAACAATCTACAAAACCCAAATAATGCTTACAATTTCTGTATGTGCTTCTGAGCTGATCCTGAGAGTAAGGGAATTGAGGAGATTCTGATTTCTATTAGCAATTCAAAAGTATTTTTCTTAAGTGTTTTGGATAGTCTCCTAATGAAAGAATGCCATAATACCTAGGGAAAAAAAAAAGTAAATTACTAGAAGCAGATCTTGAGTATCTCTAAGCAAGTTTCTCTTATTTTCTGCTTGGTAAGAAACAATCATTCCTCTTGCAGGAACTTTATTAATCAAGGACTTTGCAGAGAGGAGAATTGCCATGCTCTTCATACAGATTCTAAGGCGACCTCATTTGACACGAGTGCAGCATTGGTTTGTCTTCCCTTCTTTTGTACAGTTGTTCCCAACATGAGCAGGCATTGCACTATGGCAAAATTCATTTGGGAGCCAAAATCTTCAAAGCAATTTCAGTTGTGGTGAGATGTGCCAAAACTTCCTGGTCAATAAAAAGCAAATGGTTTGGAAATGAGCATATTTTCATGTTTATTTGCTTTTGGAGAAGTATTATACTTCTGGATTAAAGAGCTCTGATATATCAAATATAACAAAAAAGCTCTAAAACACCACATCATATACAATAAAAAAATCACAGACTGTTTTTCATTACAGTTGGTCTTTTAAGCTAAAGAACTCAGTACTTGATAGTATTTTTGTCCATGTAGTTTTAAATGTCTGAAGGAGCAGGACCTATCTCATGTCCAGAGCTGCAACAAGGAGTGGAGTAGAGCACCCACCCGTGTGTGCTTCATTCTTCGTTTTGGGAGAGTTGTCAAATGGGTGAAAGGGAAGTAATTCAGCCTTCCCCCCTTTCCTAGATTCAGTGGCTAGACAGACACTCCCTCCCTTTTTTTTTTTTTTTTTTTTTTTTTTTGCTTGTGTTGCATTTGTATTTAATGCAGTTTTTCTGCATTGTTGTTTCTCAGGTTTCTTGTCCATACTGAATATCTATATTTGGAATTATACTTGGAATTATTTTTCCCAGATGTGTTAGCTGATATTTCAGACTGCATTTCACATTATTTTCTGGCTGCATAAGGAATTTGCTTAGGTTCCTTTCTGTTATTTCTGACTTTACTGCTGCTCAAGATTCTCTATTTAATATCCTCAGAAGATGTTATCTATATGCTATTTTAATCATTAGATCATTAAGGAAGTTATTAATGTCTGGACTAAATTGATTCTTACATCTCACTGGCATTTCTTTCCAGTTGGATACTTAAAGATTTTTATGCTTTTATTTCTAGACTTTTTGGCAGCACTCTGTGTCTCAGCCTCTTCTATCCAAAAAATTTGGACTCTGTTTTATACGTAGGACTTTCAGGGAAAACTGAAGTGTGATTCATGCTGGAATGGAGTAAACTTTGTAAATCCAATCACAATTGAAATTGGAGATGTGTTGTAATCATCACATATGTATCTTCACAAAGATTTCAAAATGCTGTCTTTTGTACTTCCATTTGTACAGTAGTAATCCTTAAATGATAAATTATTAAGTAAATATTTTCGTAGTGGAATGTGCTTTCTATTTTTGTATATCATCTTGAGAACAGAATGTGATTCCTTTCTGTAGGGTCAGCTATTTGAAATACTTGCCTGTGTTTGTTCTAAATGCATAATCTATAATCCTCAATATGTCTTTAATCCACTTTGTCTCCTGCAGAACTAAATCTTTGGAATTGGGGAGAATATAGTGTGATAGATGGTATCTAAGGTTATAAAGTTGGGGAAGATGAAATTTACTTCTGAGGTCAGATTGATAGATTTTGGCAAATAAGATAAAAGAAATGACTAGTAAAAAAATTAAACACTTCCCATATTTTCATGCCTATGGAATAAACAAATAATAAGAAACAGAGAGGTTTTGTAGTATTTCATCTCTAGAAATAAGATAAAATTAAAGATGAAATTTCCCACTTGGCTAATCTTAAACATCTCCTACAGTGTCAAGCAAAAGGAATTGATTTATTTTCTGTTTTATTGTTCTTGTGTGAAGTTGAATTGAACTTCAGAGTGTTTACCTTTGTGTGCATGACTAAGACAGAAACTGGAGTGCACATTTTTTAGCACTGACCACTTGGGAGTGAGTGGATGCACTAAAATGAGCAAATTTAACCTTGGGTTGAAGGAGGGGGTGTGTGCATCCACACACGTGTCTTGAAGTCTGTCCTGGGAGAAATGAGCATGTCCTGGGATTGTTTGGGGTGGCTTTAACACTTTGGGGTGCTGGTTGTGCTAAGGATTGCACAAAGGGCTTCTGTGGGATTGCTTCCTTAGAGTAATGGAAGGATGAAAAACTCCTCAGAATTTTTTAATCCTTAAATAAAATAAGTTGTCAAAGGTCAGGTGTCTGTGTTTGTCTAATAAAGGTATTAGGTACCATTTGTTAGGGGATGATGGATTTGTCATTTCACCTGGTGATAAATAATCTGATTTTATAAGTTGTTTGGGGAATGAGGATAATGATCATGTCAAATGGCAGGCTTGCACACCACAGTCCTTTGTTAATGAAGCCACACTCCATAGTAGGCCTGGGTTCAAAGTCCACAAGTATTTCTATTTTTGTTTTAAGTAGTTGGTGTTAAACACAAATATTCCTGGTTTCATATTTTAGAAGAAACAAGGTGATCAGCAATGTTAAGTAAATCTGGCTTATGAGTCCTAATGTTTGTTCTTACAACAACATACATAATACTGAAAAAACTCACATACTTCTAATACTAAACAAACAAAAAAAAAGGTTGGTGTGGAATTTCAGCATACTGTATTTCCAAAATTTAGGAGAATCCTACAAGGAAATGTAAATTGAAGGGAAGCTTATCTACATGACTAGAGATTTCCTTTGCAGAAAAAAAAAAGCTACCATGCAAAACATGGCCTTGTCTGGTACAGACAAGAATAAAAAAATATTCCATCTGATGCATTCCCTGGAAGGGATGGGAACTGTGTGACAGGGCAGTGAATGATTCTGAGCACTGAAATGTCTGTTTTGCCACCTGCATTTGCCACTGTGATGACATCCATATGGCTGCAGGGGGGGAGGGGCCTGCATTTTGCTTTTTCCAGTGAGGAAGTAAGTGGGATTTCACTTTTTCTTTTAGACAACAAGAAGTTTTCTTCCAGCTTCACTGCTTAAATTCATATTGTGCTCTTTGTGCTGCCATACCATTTTCAGTAAAAGAGCAGTTGCATGGAGACAAAGAGGCTGCTGATTTAAGTCTCAATAGAGAAGTCTGTTAGGCTTCAACTGTGGGAGGATGCTAAATGTAGCTCAGAGGTTGGCAGATGCTACCTGGACCAAAACTACTTGAAAATATTAAGAAGCTGTTTAGTAGGTTTGCCTAAGAAAAGAGACATTTAATGACTGGAAGAATTAGTGGAACAAATATGACAAAGGACTTGCAGTTTAAAAAGGTACTTACTGTCTGGATGTTCTTGTTGAATAAAAAAAAAGTTCAGCTACAAATATTTTGCTACTCTTGTTGGGAGGGCAAAAGAAATTCAACCCTAAGCCCTATTTTCTCTTCCCACCTGTCTTACAATTTTTTTTGAAATTATGTCAGTTTATGCAACATTTTGAACTTCATTTTTAAAAGGAGCAATACTGTTTCTGATCATGATTATGTAAGTTAAGCTGTAAGCTGTGGAATGTTGTTTTCTGAAGTTTTCAGAAAGCTCAGTGTTTTATTAATGTTTTTCTAAGCTGTAACACAATGAAAATTTACCTAAATGGTTTATTTTGTGCTGCAGCCTTTGGGAGCACCATAGGAAGACCATAAGCATCATTACAGAGGTGGTAGGACTGGGCCTGGCTTTCTGCTGGGTGTGTGTAGAGCTTCTTGGGTGATCCAAGAGGGGAAGTTTTTTTCATCCCTACAGGAGCCTCCTCTGCAGGTTGGACAGTCCTGGGGGCTCCCTGGTTTCTCACCTTGTTGCTGAGGCAGAGTTTAAAGGCTCTTTAGCCATTTCATTTCTGACCTGTGAGATGCTGTGTGGGACACATGAAATGAAGTATCCCAGCATTTTTTTGTTATTTTCTCCTCTAAGGGTGTAGAGGGGAGATAGAAGTAGTGTGACGGTGTTGAGCAGCCTGAGTAAACATAGAGGAAAGCCTAAGGAATTCATTGCTCAGAACCAGAGTAGTTGATTTAACAGGGAGGATGAACTTTTAATTTCTAAATGGGGTTCTTTTTACGACCTGTTCCATGGGGAGAGTTGATGAGAGGATCTCTGTGCCAGGTTATTAAATAGTTAACTTCAAGGGAGATAGTTTTGCTTCTGAAGCAGAGGTTTGCATGAAGCGTGGGTAACAAAGCGTTTCTAGTAGAGCACGTTTGATACTTAACCTGCAAAATGTCAAAAGAGGTGATTAATGTTTTGTACCTTTGGAATAGGTTTGATTTTGCGTGCCTGAAGCTTCTAGCAGGTGCTATAGAAACCAGGGAAAAACATTATCTTTTCAGCAAAGTTCAGGTTGAGCCACAAAATAATATTCAAATGAATGACAATCTCATGTTTGAATCTAAATCGAAAATGGAGTTTTCCTTGGCCTACTTATTCTAGAAATGATTATTCCATTGTAGGCAAATTTAACTAAAACCTAGGAGACTTTGTCAAAGAAAGAAAGAAGGATATTATTCATTTTTAAAGTGAGGCAAAGAAATGGCAAGAGATTTTTCAGAGGGTCTGTGTTGATCTATCTTGCCGGCTAGTTCTGCTTTTGAGAGAAAGTAGTTTTCAGTTTTCATAAATCCATTCTTTGTTGTTTGAGTACTTTTTTTTTTGTTTTTTGCTACTACACTATGCAGTAATGTGGCTAAAATTGCTGTATACAGTTTCTTAAGTTTCAGGGGTGTTTTTCAGAGTTTATAAAAATGTGTTTCTGAAAGAGTGCATGTTTGCCCATGTGAAATGGTGCTTTGGACTCCCCTAGTGGTCCCTTGCTGTTGGTCAGGGGTATCATTTGTGCCCTAGGTCAGCTTTTTGCCTTTTCTGTGAACACCAGCCTGAAATTGGCTGAGTTCTGAGACAGCAGAGGATTACTCTGTGTGTAACAGCTAGATAGAGTTATCATAATTAAGAATGACCAGGCATTTTAGCATCTGTTATTAACCAGAGTGTACGTGTGTCATCCTCACGGAGCAGATGAGGGTGATTAGTTTCCTCTGAGGTGTGACAGAGGCATCGCTGTTAGATCTGGCTGGGGCTCTGGTGAGATCAATAGGAGGATGCATCATGGCCAAACTTGCAGGAGCTGTAGGAGGATAAGGTGGTGTAGACCCATTAAATGATGGAAAACTCTGAGAAAATGCCTTATGCAATGCAATTTAAAAAATAATTTTGAATAGTTTATTAAAAGGCTTGTGGGCAGATATGGTCATAGTGTCTTATGGGGAACAAATATTGGTTAAATAGAAGAACTGATGCTGTCAACTAAAGCAGGAGCCATGTGGTTTTAATGAGTGAGGAAGAATCTGTGCTGGCAACAGCTGTTTAAATGGATGATGAATTCTCTGTGAGCTTCCTAAAAGTTATGACTCATGATTTGGGAGGTTATGTTTTAGTTGAGCACATGTTATCAGATTAATTCGTGGAGGGTTGTTTCTGTATGATATCTTAGGGACTGTTTTCATTTAGGTTAAACTACCTGCTTTGGTAGCCTCTTCCAGCTTGCAGTTTCCTAAATCTGCAGCTCTAAGACCCCAGCTTTTCCCACTTCTGAAGCTGTGAAAGCTGTTGGAAAGGCAGGAAGGAAATTGAGAAGCAAAGTGAGGCTTTCATGAGTTAGACTAGTGGGATGTTTCCTTGGAGGAACTGGCCTCTGTTGCTTCCTCTGCTCTTTGTATCTTTGAATCTCTGCTAGCTGATGAGAGCTGCTCGCTTGCTGTTTTTGCTGCTCAGCCTGAGACACAAGGTGGTGAGTTACAGAATGGATGATGACTCAAAGTGCAAGTGAACTTGGTGGGAACTAATCCTGAATATCACAGAGTGCTCAGTAAACATCCAGAAAAATCAGGACGTCTCCAGCTGGGCATTTAGAATTAATGGGTGCTTTTAATCTGACTCTTTTTATTTCTCAGCATTCTTTTACATTGGTATCTTGTGAGTAATATAGCATAAAAATGACAGTCTTTAAGAAGAATTATTATTGTCAGGTTTGAGGAAAAACAAGATAAAAATTACATACAGACATTATGCTATCTCTTTAAGATTCACTGCTAATATTGCTAAGTAACTGAAAGATTGCTCTAATTTTATTTTAATAGAAACAAATCTGATTGAATTATTTCTGTTTTTCTTTTCAAAAATGAGACTGTCACAAACATTTTAAGTCTTGATTAGAGGTGATGAAGTGCCTAGTGAAATTCAAGTATCCAGACTGGAGCTTCATTGGTTCATTTTGAAGTCTTTTGCTTTTCAATCAGATTCTATTTTTTTAGGAATAAAATTCTAGAATTAATTATTCTGTGTTTTAATATAATACAGTAATTCCTGATTTTATTATGCAAAAGTATTTTTTTTTTTCTTAGGAGTTGTGTCCTCTTAGGGTTGTAAAAAATTAACTGAAATCCATAGTTCATCTTGTTGCTTCACTGGATCTTTTTCCTCTCCTTAGCACATTTTAGGAGGCCTCACCGGGTTAAAGAAAGGCCATAGCGTTAAAATAATTTTAAACTGAGATCCTGCTTAAGCTCTTCTATTTTCTCACTTCCTGACTGAGCACAGCTATCTTTACCTGCCCTTTCTCCCCTCATTTGTTTACTGCTGAGGACAGGGCTGGTACCACATGCATTGGAGATCCTCATTGTCAGCTGAGAGGAGTTCAGTAGCAAATGCCTTTTCTTAGGGAATATTGAACAACATGTCTCTACACTGTGATCTTTTATGGCATCAAAAAATTCATCTGTGTGGGCTTTCAGTGTTTATTCTGCTAATTTGGTAGTGTAGCATGCAGCAATTTATTGTCATGTGTTACATATTCATACATCCAAAAAAAAAAAAGGAAAGCAAAATAAGGTTAAATAAGGTTTCCTAGATTTTTCATTATTTTATATGAACTCCTTAAAATGTGCTTCTTATTATATTTTTAGTAAGTTTGGAAACGTGAAACAGTGTGCCGATGAATCTGAAATTTATGGAGATTTGATACATATCTATCTGTTCTTAAATATATGAAATGTTTGTATCAGTGAATTGCTGTTCAGTATATCTTGTTGAAAAATGGTTATGCTCTTGACTGCTGTCCAATAAAGGCTTGTAATTCGAGACTGCCTTTTTAAGAGTTTCCTCCAATGTTGTCTCAAGGTAGAGTTTGAAAAAGGAAGCAGTTTGGAAACTGCCGAAATACAGCCCAGTGTTGAAGCAACCAAATAAAATTGCTCAAAAAGAAATAGTCGCTTTTATTTTGAAAGCGAGCTGGAGTGGAGGAGCTTGTTTTGTGCACAGCTGCTATTGGCTGCACAAACCCCACGTTTCTGTGGCTAGTGCTAGATAGGAACATTATTAATATAACTCATGCCTTGTCATATTTTGCTGCTTAATCATCTGGTTTGGCACACCCCCGGTCATGTTCTACGTGGCCGTAATTCAGGCAAGAAAACTCACTGGGGCACTGGTATTGCAGTGCAGCAATCAGAGAGGCTGGGATTATGCAGATGATGAAAGGACTGGCCGGCGTGTTTATCCAGGAAAACTGGAGTGAAGTTGTCGGCAGCGAGGAGCCGCGGAGCCGCCTCCCGCGCCCGACCATGGCCCCCTGCTCGCGGCTGCCCTGAGGATCCAGGCTGGGTAAGCAGCAGCCTGTGTCAGCAGCACTGCTGCCAGGTTCCGCCAACAAAAACTCTTCCAGCTCTTACAGGTCCTTCGGAAATGTCTTCCCTGTGCTGCTGCTGCTACTGCTGTCAGAAGTGGTGTTTCAAGGAGGTTGATGATATTTTGTTGGAAAATACTTGATTATGTAAACGTAGTTTGGAAAGATAAAGAGAGGCTCTAGCGTGAATTCCTATAGAAGAGAAAAGCAGTGTTTTTTAAATTTCCTCGTTTTTTTTTAACGACTAGAGTTTTAAAATCTAAACCTAACCTTTCCTCAGAAACCAGAACTGAACCCTGTGAATTGCTTGTAATTCAAAGTGTTGCTATATTAGTCTGGATAACTTCTGAAAAGAATGTGGAGTAGGAAACAAATGTTTGTCTTGATTGTAAAGTTGGTTTAGTTGAGGGGCATGGTAAAAGATAAATTGATGAGGGGGTAAAAGGAAGTATCTAAAACAAATCAGAGTGGAACCCAAATTTGATTGGGTTTTGTTTGGTTGGGTTTTTTGGTTGTTTTTCTCCTTTGTTTTGTTTTTAAAAATCAAGAAGCTCTGTCCCTCTGTTGGTTGTTGAATAGTTTGATCTCTAAATAGTGTAGGTTCTTGCAAGAGACCCATGATTTTCTGTGAAGTGGCTTCCATGCTCTTGTCAATGCATGAATAAGAAATAATAGAATGGGTGGGGAGGAAGTTGATTCTAATTTGACTTAAAAGCATGAATGTTTTGACCTCAGCGATTGGCAGTTTGAAAAGAATGATTTGCTGTGCTGTTGTGTGAGTGTTGGATTGTTTAGTGTTAATCACCAACCAGTTATGAATATAATTCACTCGTTAGACAAGTGAATTAGACTATAGGCTAGTGCTGGACTTCACCTTCAGTAAACACTTAGGTTAAAGGAGGGATGTTACTTGGAGTGCTGTGTTGATGGAAATTTCATATTCATCTTGTGGAAATACTCATCTTGTGGATGTAATGAAGGTAACGCTCTTCAAAGTGGAGAGGTCTGTAAAAATAAGAAATTTTTATTATAGTTTCTTATATAGTTAAAAGGTGTATTTTCTGAAATAGAGTTTTGAGTGACTAATTGTGAAATTTTCATGCACAAACAAAGGCTAAGGTGTTAGGGTTTCCTTTTAGGTGGGACGTTATTTTATTTGCTTTTTCTAGTGGTTTATGTTTTAGGCTCTAAGTTTCAAGTAGGGTGCATTTTGGTTTGGTTTATAACTTGACTAGCAGCTGATACCATTTAAGCATATTTTGTCTATGCTTGCTGTAGCAAAGCAGTGGAGTCAGAGGAAGGAAAGCTAATCCTTATATTTTTTTTAATGATACTTTTGTTTCTGGTTTTTAGAGCTTTGAGACAGTGGGTAGAAATCAAATCAACGTATGACTTGATCCTATCTGCAGAGTTCTCCTAGGCTGGAGAGGCCCAAAATCTGAAGAATTGTAGGATCAGTCCCCACATTTACCAGTTTTCCCTGCGTTTCAGAATTAAGACCAATTTTTGAGGTGCTCAGAAATAATTCTCATTTGATTATAATCATGCTTTGCCTGATTAAGGATTGCTGTATCAGGTTCAGTATTTGAAGGGTGAAGGAAGATGAGTGTTAATGTTTGTGTTATTCTGGCTGGTGTGTTTTGTGGTAATATTTTAATAAAGCAAGGGCTCATCATTTTGTTGAAGGATGTTAAGAGGGACTGTATTTGTATTCTAATCCAAAAGAGAGATTTTCAGTTTATTTTTTGCCCATCATTCAGCTGAAGTTAAGACAAGTTTTGAAGTTGTCACTGAACATGCCAGGGCCTGAGTTGGTTCTCCTCCAGTTGGAGGTAGAGAATTATGCTCAGAATGAAGGTAAAATTTACTTAAACAAACTAGAATTACAGTTTGCAAAGTTTTAATGTGGAAGTTATAAATCCAGAAGTTTTTGTACCAGTAATGTGTTCTTAAATATTTTTCACAGGAGTGAAATACTGTGTTTCAGTTTGGTTTAAAAAGGACATCAGCATTGCTTATTAGGCATAATAAAAAAATAGCTTAGTTTCAAAATACCAGTCCAGTGGGAATTTCATGCACCTCCTGTGTATTCTCCCCCGTGGACATTAAGAAAACATTAGGAGTTTCAAGTACTATAAAGACATTTACTATGGTCACAGGGTGGGTTTGAGGTTTTTTTTGTCCCCCCTAAACATTTTCAAGTAGTTCTAAACTTCGTTCAATGAGTCCATTACTTACAATGAGAAAAGAAGCTTCCTGTTTTTTGTTATTGTGATTGGTTGGTTGTTTTTTGTTTGCTTGAAGGGCTCAGGAAGCCCCAAACCAGAAAATGACCAATGCTTGTTATTTTAGACCTACCCGAAATTTAAGGCTTGATGGCAGCTTGGTGCCGAGGGAAAGGTGGGCTGGTCAGGGAAGGGGGAAAGGCCAGGGAAGTTTGTTGCTCAGCCACAGAATCAGGAAGCAGAGAGGAACTGGACGGACCTGTTGTATAAGAGGAGCTGTATCAGGTGCAGGGCAGGGAACTGGAGCTCCCTGAACCGGGGCAGGTTGGGTCGAGCCCAGAGGAGCAGAGGGAGCTGCTCCAGCCCTTTATTCTGCAAGTGAGAGGGGGAAGTGCTGCTGCTGGAAAACTGCAGTGTCTGAGCTTGCTGGGAAAGCTCAGCCACTTTTCCCTCAGCCTTTTAAAGTCTGAGCACCTTGTAACATTGGAAACAGGAGGAAATCCATGGCTTCTGTGATGTGCTGTTTCTTGGAGTTAGTGAGGATGTGGAGAAATGATAGTAAAATTTTATTCCTGAACAGGTAAAGTTCTGAGCAATAATACACTGCTGTATAATAATACAATTTTCTTTGCCTTAAAATGACTTTAATCCAAATGCCTATGCATGAGCTTACATCTGTCTACTAACTGGCTGAATTTTGGAATAATTTGATTTTTTTCTCAGGTATCTGAGCTATTGAAGGGAGGGCCAGGAGTAAATACTTGCCCCTTGAGTGCCCTAAAGTGGTGCTGGTGCCTCAAGGAAGGATTATCTCAGAGTGGGAAGAGTAGTGCCCAAAGCAGAAGAACCTGTCGTTTTCCTCTTAGTACACAAGCAACCTTTTTAATTTCCTCTGCCTTGCTGAATCCTGATTGTAACCTTGGATTAGGCCAAGGCAGCCTGGGTGCCTTAGAGGTTGGATGAGAGGAGTCTCCTGTAAAATGATGACAAAATCATCAGGCCTTTGCCTCGGCAAAAACTACTTGGGTATGCCTGAACCATTTCTTGGAGAGTTGGACTGTGTGAGTGACCATGTCTGTCCCATCACAGTTATGCCCACAGCTAGAAGCTCCCAAACATTTTTTTCCAGCATTTTGGATGAACAACCATCAGGTTTGGGAGCTGGAGAAGTGAGGGGGATGCTCTTGAGCTGGGTTCCCGGGCCCAGGTTGCCCGGTGCTCTGGTGATGGGCTCTGTGTGTCTTGTTCCCCCTCTGCTCACTCCTTGCTCTCTCCAGGCACTGGATGTCCCTCACAGCGCTGTGTCATGGCAAACAGGGATTCCTCATTGGTTTTGAGGTACCTACGTGTGTTTGAACCCAGAGAGATGTGCACACCTGTTCTGTAATTAACATCTGTGGCTTGAGTCCTCAGTCAGGACCAAGGCTGTACACAGCCATATGGAGCTGTTCCTTTAAAAAGAGAAATAACCCCAGCCAAGCCACACTGATGTGAGAGTGGGAAGGAGGGATGTGCCAGCTAACCGTGGTGGTTTGCTGGGCAAGGATTTTGCAGTCTGTTGTATGTGTTCTTTCTTTTTAGCAGGATCACATTTAAAGCAGATCCTTTTAGCCTTCATTTGAAATGAAAAGAAGTTCCTTTCTCAGCAAAACAAACTATCATGGAAGCATTCAGTTTCTCAGTTGCAGAATAAATGAGTTTAAGTTCTCTCGAGTCCGGCATGGAAAAAGTACTCCATCGTTTTACGGGATGGTGTGTTCTCCAAAACATCCGTTTTTTAAATGGCTGTTTCTTAATGATCCACAGCTGAAGGTCCTTCCCTTTACTCTTGGCAGCCTGAGCTGCCTTCATAAGGTGGAACAGGATCTCTTTTTCGTCCTAGGAAATAGTGTCAATCCTGCCAGTACTGCACTGAATCCAGAATTACAAAACTTTGCTTTTAGTCACTACAGATGATATTCAGGAGATCTGAGAGTTGCATTCATGTTGTCACATGATGTATGTATCTCCCTTCTCCTGGTCTTCCCTTCTATAGCTGAGATAACTGAGAAAATAATCAAATTATTCCAAAAGTCAACATGTGACGTATTTGTCTGTGGTAACATCAGAATTTCTAGAAGGGATTTGTTATATAAATATTAAACGATTGTGGTCTTTATTAGTAAAAATGAGTCAAGTTCTCTTAATAAAATGGTAATTTTCTAATTATGTACTATATTTCTAAAGTAATGGCTTTTAAATACCAAGCATTTAAATTTTGCATTTTAGTGGAATAATGAAGTATTACAAAGGCTGTCAAATAATTTAGGGTGAATTCAGATAATTTAGTTATTTGTTTTTCCCAGTGTTTTCCTAGTAAAAGCTGCCTAACTAGTCTGTGTTTCTCATGATCTGTTTTTCCTGCTTGTACCAATTTGGTTGATAACTATACAGAAACAGAATAGTTGGGAGGAAATTCCAAGATGTTTCAACTTTTCATTAGCAAAGTGATTGAGAAACAAGGGGAGTTCACTGAGATGTCTGAAACATCATTTGTAGCTGTGTAGCAAGCTGGGCTGTGTCACATACATAAGAAAGAAGTCTGTGTGGAAAAGCACCCTCCTCAGAATGGTTTGCTTTTATGTGTGTATTGTCTTTGCTTGTTTCAGTCTTCAAAAATCTAAATTTACATGGGTTTTCTGTCATTTCTTTTAAGTAATCCCTGCAAGTTTGCAGGTTGGTATAGGTAATATGTGGGGAAAAAAACCCTGGTGTAGAGGCAGGGTAAAGTTGATCTCTGTGCTGCAGTTATCTCTTGTTTTATATGGCGCTTTCTTAAGGATTTAGAATTTTAAATGTCTTGTGCAGGAAGGCTATTACTTAAAAAAACCCCCAAAAGTGTGTGACACTGCTGTAAAATCTTAGAAGCTAAATTCTGGTTAATTTGTGTTAAACCCTGGAACAAATTTACTGGAAGCTTCCTTGTGTGAAGGAACGTGAGGCATACAGACTCCTCAGTGCAGCAGCTCACAAAGAGTTACTGAGCCAGGTTAGTTCTCCAGTTGTGACTAAGGGGCCAATTAGCAGCATCCGGATGAGACGGCAGCCTCGGTAAAAATAGATGGCATTTGGAGAAGCTGGGGGCTGGCTTGGAGGAGGTCTTCAGCTGTAGACTGAGAGAAACAAGAGGAAGAGGCACCCTTCAGAAAGGAGTGTTACAGGAGTAGTACAGGGCTGGGAGAAATTCTAGGAACAGGCAAAGGTAGGAGCAGCCCAGAGGAATGGCAAAAAGCATTTGTCCTCAAACCAACAGGCCTCTGCTGCCAAAGGAATTCCTGAGCTGGGCTCTTACTCCCATTTGACAAGAGCATAAGGCTGGCATTGATATGAAAATGAAACAAGCTGTAGCATCCTCTGAAAATGACAGGAACCAGAGGTGTGGGTGTGCAGCTCGCTAGATTGTTAGCTCTTATGCTCGGGATTGATACATTAATGCCTCTGTCAGAGGCAGGAGTAAGTCACACAGGAGTGATGCTTCAGCTGATTTGCTTGAAGGCAATTAGTTGGCTATTGCTGGCATCTCTGAGACTAAATAATTAAGTACCATGTGAGGTACAGGGAGGAGAACTGGATGGGCTGGGGTTTTGCTTTCTAGCCTTCACAGTTACAACTTAGTCCTGGGACCACAACAGCTTTGATGGCCCTTCTCTGTTGTTTTCATAGGATACTGAAGCTGCTGGATTAGTATAGTTAAAAACTCTTTTGTTGCCCACTGGCCTACTTTGGCTGCACGTTAGCTCTTGGATTGGGAAAGGGCCATCTGTATATGTGCCTGCTGGTACAGCCTGAGTGTAAAGAGAACTTAGGATGCTGTCTGCCTTCTCTTGCTAAACCTCAGTCCAGCAGAGGCAATTATTTAAAATACTCAGTTTTATTGTGAATGGCTCGCTTCACTCAGCACTTAACAGTGTATTAGTGAATTTGATACTTCGTGGAAGAAAGAGAAGGCATGAGGGGTGCACCTGAAGTCCTGTCTTTAAATACAAAGGATGTGTGTAAGTTAAAGACTCCTTCCTAGTGGTCTAGTGGTGAGCTGGCTGCTCTCTGAAAAGTATGGGCAAGCCAGGGAAGGTGTGATGTGTGTATTCCTTTGGACAGATAGAAAGCATGTTTGCTGATCTGGACCTGCAAAGGCTCTATAAAAATGCTTTCAGAATGTTATGCTAATTCACCAGTAGTGTATTTAGATCACCTTACTTTTTGAGTTACCTATATTTGTATAAACCTGCTGAGCACACACTCTTCCTGCTGAACTTTTCTCAATTAATTTTTTGTGGAATACGTAACTGATGTGATTACTCTTCCTTTTTCTTTTTTTTTTTTTCTTTCTTAAATTAGTAAGCAATGAGCTTTTCTGCCAATTAGAGCAAAGGTGTAAAGTTGTAATGACCAGAGTAACACTCCTTGACTTCATTTTGGCCAGAATACCACCTTCAAGATGAAGTTTGTGACCACAGCACAGCTGGGGATAAGTATTGCTGGAAATCTAATTTCAGTTTATCATCTTCAACAGAGAAGCAGCTTAACTAATGAGTAGCCTGGAAGAGGGAGGTAGAGAGGGTAGCAGTTGATGATGAAGGGTATTGTTTGGTAACCACAGAGGAAATGTTATAATTATATTTAATGCCTAAACTGTTATGTCTGGTTAATATTTGTAACAGTCTAAGCTAAGAAGGCTTTGCAAAGTGACTCAAAGCCCAGCAGAGCTATACCTTTGGTTATGTTACTTCCATGACATAACCTTGTCTGTAAAGTTTCTAATTTTCTCAGACTTGTTCTTGAGAATTTGATGCAGAACTTTTAATTTGTTATGGCTCAAATATTTATTTTTATGAGTAGTATGCTGTTGTAGACTCATAGTGAGATTGCAGAGGGTCTGAGTAATTTTTAGAGAAGTTCAGGTGCCAAAGCCCAGTGATCATCAGATATATTTGTCTGCCCAGGACCAGGCAGCATTTCTGAGGGACAAACCCCCCTATGATGGATTTGCACACAAGCAGGTAGATAATGTTCTGTCTAAAAACCCTGCACTGTGTTTTTCAGTGTTTTTGAAGAGGTCAGAGGTAAAGATCTTCTGAAAAAAACTCCATGTACATTATGCTAGTACGAGGTTATGATAAAGGCTGTTTTTTAGACAATTATAAATATTCTGAAGTTAGGTCTTTGCTCTCTAGAACCATGTTAGGGAGATAAAATGCTTACCTCATTTAGGGTTCCAGAGGCAAAATAAAAAGTTCCAATTCAAAAGAGAGAAGAGTGGCCTTATATTCTGTGTCAGTCAATTTCACAAGTTTTAGCAAAAATACCTGGTTTAGGTATAACAGAGCAATAGACTTTAAAGGTGGATAATTACTAGTAAATGAGTTTCTCATTTACATTACTTTGAGCTGAACCATTCTGTGATGGACAAGATCCTATTTCTAAAGGAAGAGCTGTTATTTTTACATAGACATATGTAATGATAATACATAATAACATAAAATACCCAGCATAGCACATATTAACTTGACAGGTTATAGATGAGTATTACATAAATGTCATGTTTTTCCCTTCTATTGCTGAGTTGTTCCAGATCCTGAATAATCTGAAGATCAAAAAGTTTCTGTAGAAGTGGTATAGAATGGCAATGTGTTCCTGTGCACCAGGGAATGTGAGAGAGCTCTACAGCAATTGCAAAAGCAAAATAAAGTAGATTTATATGTTTATTTTCTGTCACTTAGACATATGTACTGGGCTTGGCGGTATGAAAAAGGGTGTTCCCTTAACGAAGAGCTTGGCTGATTTGAGTTAGTGTCCCAAGGAGCTGGGTAACAGTGTGGGGCTCACAAGTGGCCATGTCTGAGGATGGCACTGGAGGCCTTTTGCAGGGCGTGTTCTGGGAGCTGGGGCGGGTGCGGAGCCGCCTTTGTGAGGAGGAAACCACGGGGTGGTTTGTGGGTGCACAGCCCTCACGTAGTGTCCTCTGAGTAATGCTCTGGAGTTTCTGAGCTGGCCAGGAGTTGCTAGCCCAGCGTGCAGATCAGGACATACCTTCAGGTTTTCCTGTGTTTTCCGTGGCTGGCATGTAGCAGGGATTATGTTCTTGTGCTCAGGGAGCAGAGTGGCTGCTGTCCCCCAGGGACCTGCTGCTGCACATGGAGCATCCCCTGCAGCCCCAGCTTGCTTTTGGCATATCACTGACTCCAGTTTGAGGTGTTGATCCTCATCTTGGACATCTCAGCGGGCTGAAATTAGACTTTAAAAAAACTCAACAATGAAGGCTAGATGGTTAGATGCCGTGGTTTTGTTTGTTTGCTGGAGCTTATACAGGAAAGAGGAGATAATAACAACATATAAGAAGTTGAGCTTTCGCTGTGTTCATTTGCGGACTGTGGAGTGAATTCCCAGCTTGTTTCTCTGTCTTTTGTTGTAACTTTGTTGTATGTTTACTAAATACTAAGTTATTTTCTTACACAAACATAGTATCTTACCATGTGCAGTTTCATAAAATCCTTACTCCATTATACACATTGTCCCCTCCATGGAGGGAGTGAGAGAGTGAACAGTTGGGATTGTGTAGCACGTTACTGGAAAATGTTGGGAGACTATTGTGGTAAATTAGCATAAAGGAGGATATGTTGCTGACTGATTTTATACTGCCAAATGAGAAGAGAATGGAAATTGTGTTTTCAGGGTTCAATTAAACTCTTCTCAATGTATAAACAGGGCTATAGAAATGTGTATTTTATATGTATGTATATTATACAAGCTAATAAATGTGAATATTTTAAAATGTAAGCCTGAGCTCTTAGACAGTGGGTTATGTATGTAGAACAACTCTCACATAATTATTTGTTTCACTCCAGGATGAAGTATTCGTGTGACTTCTGGGATAAATTAGTGGGTCAGTATCAAGCAAAGTAGCAATTCTGGCGCTTGCTCTGAGCCTGCTTGGATAAGAGTTATGAGTTGGGTTTCCTGTGCTCTTGGTTCAAGCTTTTTTGCAAGTGTCTAGGCATTTCTGTATAAATTTCATAGAGCAGCTCTGTAGTTGAAGCAAAGTGAATATTGCATATTTTATTTGGACAGATGGCAGTTTCAGAGCACTTACTAAGCAAGATACATTTTTTGCATTCTTACAGGAAGCATGTACAGATATATAATTTTGTCATTATTTCATTATGTAGTTAATGCAGTGAAGAAATGAATTGCAATGCAAATCCTGCACAGCCTTGAGACTGCGTTTAGGGTGGAAGGTAACTGTAAGATTGCTGTGATGTGTTTGTGTTCTTATATTTAATGATCATTACACAGCACAGGGCTCTCATGTCATGCAGAAAAAAACCCGCTCTGGTAAGAATCTTATCAAAAGAAAGACAATAATCCTCTTAAGGATTCTTCTGTCTTAGATCAGGAGGCCATCATGGGGTTTTTGCAAAGGTGTTTCTTAGTGTCCTGGAAGTTGTAAACATTTTTAATTTTGTTGCCATCTAAGAAACCTGGAAACAATATCCTGTTCATTATAAGTGGTTGGCCTTGCCATAATATTGCCATTAATTTACAATGAAAAAAAATTGTACACATTGTAGCAAGATAAAGCTGAAGCTGCGATGTAATCCATCATTCTGTCCAACATTAACAGAAAACAAGTATGAGATAAAAGACATTTGAGCCCAGCATGACCAAGTTGAAATAAAGAGCTGAGACTTTGTGTCTGTTGATGTTTTGAGTTCCAGTGCTCTACTAAGAACTTGGGAATGGATGGAGGATGGCAGGGTCCTAGAGACCAGCTAGGCAATTAAAAATACACTCAAAAGCAATTTCAAGAACTGTTAGAGATTTTAAAGGAAAGGGAGGCAGCAGTAGGGTGACTTCCATGGACCATTAAGCTGCCACTGTGCAGCTTTGCTCTGTATTGGGTGTTTGGGAAATCCTTGGAAAACAAGGCTTTGTTTACATGTTGTTCTGCCTCTGATCTTTGGGATGTAATTTAGGGTAGAGCAGCTGAGCAAGAAGGTAAATTCATCTTTACATTTGCTCTACCTGTAGTTTTTGCTATTCAAATGTGTACAGCAAAACATGACTTTAATTCTGGCGTGCAGCTCCTCCTGGTAAGGGCTGAAAGGAGCTGGTGGAGGGCTCAGCACTGGAGGCATTACCAGCTAGAACTGAGCAAAGGTGTAAGGAGTAACACTCAGTGACTAATCCTGGAGCCTCACAAAAGCCAGCTGCAGGGATTTCCCATGTAGAGTCAGTCTTGTGTTTGTGACCGAGCATGATGCTAAAATTCAGGAGATCTTCTGAGGTTGTGGATATTTTGATTCTTACATTGAGAATGTTCTAACAGCTGTGGGATTTGTAAAACATGAGCTGATTGTACTGTGTTTTAGTGTTGTCTCCCAGGTTTGGGTTTTCTTTATACATCTGGCTAAATTAAAACGTTAGTGTCAGAAAAAAACTAGAAGCAATAAACCATGCAAGAAACAAACAAAAAACCAAATGGAAAGACGCTTATGTTTATATACATGTAGAATTTAGGAAACAAACAGTGGAGACTTTTTTTATGTTACAATCAATTGCTCTTTTTTTCTACCCTTCTTGGAGAAGACTTTGAAAAGTAACAATTAAGTATTGCATATGTAATGCTAGATGATATTAGGCAGAAAGTGCGTGGCAAAGATATCCTGAAAACTTCCTCACTACCTCAGGTCATTGTTTTCAAGTGGCAGGACAGACATGAGGAGCAGCTCTCTCTGCTGATTGTTCAGCAAACTCAGTGACTTGGGCTGAGTGAAGGGTAGCTTGTACTTTGAAAGTGCTATTCAGTAAAAACCTACTTAAAACAACTGGCATGAGCTTTCTGAGCTAGTCTAAAAGAAACTTGAGTCAGTCCAAGAAACTAGCCGCAGTAGCTCAGTGTTTCAGCAAAGTAGTTTTGTCTTCTTTTGGGACTTTATGCCATGTGTTCAATTTGGGGAATCAAAATAATGTTTATGTGTATTTTTTCCAGCCTTCTTGCTTCCTTGGAAAAAAAAAGAAATCACTAATAATTGTTTTTGAAATATTAGTAAGAACTGGGTGGGAGAGAGCGAAAGCAACCTACAAAACCTTTGATCAGCCTGGGGCTAAAATATAAGTGTTAATTTGATGTCTGGGCAAACTCACCCTAAGTAATGTAATTGGATATATTAAAGATGTCAGAGTGTCAGG
Source organism: Hylia prasina (assembly GCA_013397195.1). Classification (NCBI taxonomy): domain Eukaryota; kingdom Metazoa; phylum Chordata; class Aves; order Passeriformes; family Sylviidae; genus Hylia; species Hylia prasina. The sequence continues at coordinate 77,608 of VYXD01003100.1, forward strand.
AACCTCCAGATACATGGCTGCTTAATCAAATCTAGCCCCTAACTTCTAACTCCTTCATTCTTGTTTTGCTTAAACACTTCGAGCTACCACTTTTTTTTTCCCTTTTAAAATATTCTACTTTCATTGTGTACATATTCTCCAAACATTTTTTTCCTCCATCTTCCAAGTCTCCTGCTCTACCTCATTCTCTCTCTACTGGCCTTTTCATAATTTATGTTGTTTCCCTGCCTTCTTTAACTTCCTTCCCTCTGTCTACCCTCCTCGTAATATTCACAGCCTCTTTGCCATTCTTCCATCTGCTGAAATTTTTTGGTACACTCATCTACTTGCTCTTTTTCCATCAATTTTGCTCTGAAATCTTGTCATTTGAATCCTTTTCCTTACCTTTTTCTTTTACCTTCTTTCACCTGGATCATTTGTGACTTGAGGGGACTTGCAGGTAGAACAGGTCAACTTTGACTGTCTTGGGGTTATTTCATTAAACTCATCATAGTTCTTGAAGATCTAATAGGGAAATGTTGAAAATGTCAGTTTACCTAAATGTGAAGGTATTGCTGCTTGATATGAAGAGGCAGGGTTCTGCTGAGTGGTGATTATCAGTCCAAGCATAAGGGACACTATATAGGCCAAATATCTTGTGAGTCTCTATTTTTGTGGGACAGCAGTTGGTGTACCAAAATATCCTGGCAGTTTTGTCTTCCATTAATTGCTCAGGAATTCTCACTATCCGCCATGTATTTCCTTGATTACATATCATTATCTGAGATGCTTGCTGTAACTGTTTCATAACAGATTCCTCATGTAGGTCAGTGATGAGTGAGAGCACCCAAACTTGTAAAATCTAAGGTCCCTTGGAGGGTCTCAGGTCTCTCTATGAGGGTGCACATCATTAATGCCAATTTGCACTAATACAGACCTTTTGCAGCGAGTATTCATGGAATAGTGTTTTCTTAGGTCTCATAAATAGCTTTGACAACCAGGCTTGTGGTCTTGGTTCACTTCCAAGTAGAAAGATGTTCACAGCAGAGACATCATTGGTGAGAATGAGCAAGTGTTGGTCACAGGTTAACAAACCATAGCCGAAAGGAGTCTTTTCCTTGACATTTTGACTGCCGTGCTCTGGATTGAGCTGTATGAAAATGAAGAGACTTAAATTCTTGCCTGCACCATGCCTCCTGTGGAAATAGACAAAAGGTTCAACTAAAACTTCATGAAGTGCAAAAGTATAATTTTTTAAAATATGGTTTATTAAATTCTTCTTATTGTCAATTTATAGCCCTTCACCCATGTATTATTCTATGCAGGGGCTGAAACTTGAGGTACCACATATGTGAGTAAAAGCAGAATTTTGGTTAATATATCTACATTACAAAATCTGGGCAGTTTATATGCCTAAGAATGCATATGTTAAGGAGTACCCTGTGTTGTTTGTAATGCTGCCCCATCTGCACTCAAGGCACTCAAATGGTATGTTAGATCTAAACTGAGTTTACAATATCCACCCCAGTAAATGATGTTTACTGAATATCTGTGAAATGACTGGGGAGCGTTATAAGCAGTGCAGGGATTCCTGGATCCACGAGCCCTGTGGAACTACACAGGAGACTCCAGCTTGGTGAGAATTTGCTCGGTTTGAGTAGGGGCAAGGTTATGGCCAGGGAAATAATTCTCAGTTTTGTGACAGATTATCTGAATACACATTGTTTATCAGGAAATTGATAGATTATGTCTTGTGTTGCATTTCTAATCATGCAGTTTGAATGTGCTGGAAATGGTATGGAAATGTTGTGCTTTTTCTTTTTGAGTGTTTTCACTCAGGAAAAGTCAGCTTGAGTTTGTCCCACTGTATTTATTGCTGTGTGAATAATTGTACTGGTTAGATTTTACATATTTGGAACACAGTGCCTAACTGCTGCCCTGCCTGTATAATTATTAAGTGTAGAGAATGGGTTGGGAAAACAGCTTTGAGAAAAGCACCTCTTACAAATGACTGATTACTGACTTGGCAAAGCATTCATAGTATTGACAGCCAGTTAGGAAAATTAAATCAATGCAATCAGGATAGTGATTATTTTTTCTCAAGGAGTGTTTGTGTAAGAAAAAGAGGGCAAACATTTGTACTTCTTGGAATGTTAAGACCAATATTCTGCTGTGAAAAGTGACCTATAGAAGCATGGTTATTTGATATTTCAGGACTGTAAGTTAGGGAAAGCTCTGAGCTGGGTGTCGCTAGACCTTCTCAAAGAAAACCAAAAGGCTTTCAGATTCAAATTTGCCAATTTTATTGCAATGAAAACTAGAAAGGTAACTTCTTCCAAAATAAAATCTTCATAGTGGTTTGTGAGGGTTAGCTGTAGCAGAGTTTTAGGCACCACTGCCCTCTTTGTGCAGGTAGGTCCTTGATGCACTGCTTGGTTATATTTGATGTGATCTGGTGAGTGGCAGCAAAGTGGGAGCAGTTTGGGGTTTGGGTGATTTTTTTTTGTCAAAAGGAAATTTTACTTAACTAGAAAAAGAAGTGTGCTAGGTTTACTTAGTTACTGGAAGATAAGAAAATTGAAGAAGAGTTGAGGAATTATTTTGCTATGAAGTCAAAAGGGAAAGTTGAAATTTTGCAGCTTAATTGAAAGAGGAAACAATGTCAGAGGGGGAGTGAATACAGAGTTCTCAGATGCTGGGACATTATAAGGAAGTTCTTAAAATGAATGTGAATAAAAATGTTACTATTAGTCTCTCTTCCCCATTTTGGACTTTGGTTTTAGTATGTGTTTTTATTTTTTGTGTTTAATGTGGTGTTTACTTTTACTATCACAGAGGAAGATGATGCTAATTCTCTGTGCAAATGTCACGTTCAGGCTAATGAATACCAGTAAAATACATACTGGAAGCAACAGTTATTCTGAGAGCATTTTGATTTTAATGATTCATAAATGTTCTGAGAGTGCATATGTGGGTGAAGGGTAGCATGTGTGAGCATACTCTAGTTCTGCTTAATATTTCAGATCTAATCTGCGTATTTTGACTGGTTTTATTCTGATTTTGGGTCCTGTACTGCCCTGTGTCTGCAATCCCGTGGTTTTTCCTCACAGTTGCCATGCTGCTTTGAGCTGCTCAATCCCTCCCTACATCTTCACTTCCCAGCATTGTGTCCTTCATTGCAAAACTACTGGCAGGAGAGGATCAGGGAACTGATCCAGGTCCTCCCCCTCCCTGGTTGTTCACTTACCAGGGAGACGAGAGCCAGAGCTCACTTCCCTGGATGCAGTTTCTCTGGTGCATAGTTTGTTGCCTATAATCCAAAATGAGTTACTTGTAAATTACTTTAATTAAAACATGAACGTAATATAAATGTTAATATGTTTTTTATTGATGTTAGAGACTTGCAATAAAAGTGTGCTATCAGATTTTTATGTCTTTAGTTGATAAAAGGATGCAGAAGGCAGGGACTGATGAGAAGGGATGGGCTGGTTGGATTAGGATTATTTTGGGAAAAGGCTATTAAGAGAGAAACAGAATTGCTTTAGCCATTTTAGAATTAGTATTTCAGCTCTTGCAGTAAAAACTGTTGGTCCATGTCTAAAAAAAAATGATAGCACTTTCTGTCATTTTTTCTGATAACTTTATAAAAACTTGACTTCAAAGCTCTGATTCTGTCTTGATAATCAGCATTCAGATGTACTAGTGCATGCTTTCACTAAGCCGATTTCCTTTGAATCTGTGAATACTCACTGCATTTCAAAAGCTCTGTACAGCTTTAAATGGCTAAAGAGAAAACTGACAAGCCTGAAATGAAATTGTAGCAAAGACCTGAAAATGAGGAGACTGCTCACAGTCATCCAGAGAGAAATTTATCTTGCTTTAAATTTTGGTTTTAGTAAACGTGTACTCCTCTGTGCATTTGACATAAATCACACGTGCCACTTAATGGTGCCGCTTTGATTTTATTTCATAGTCTATTAAAGTATTATGTGTATTTACACAGATTTATTAGAGCAGTTGCTCAATTTTCTGTTCTTTTATGTGAAAGTAGATACAATGCTAATATTGCAGGTTATTAAATTTTGAGACCTAAATATTTGGCTGTGTGTTAGCATGGGAGTAAAATTCATTGGCAGCTCTGAGTATCTGCTGAGAAGAAAAGGGTTTGCTGTCTTCCATCAGCCAAAAGTGAACATTTGTAAGGAACTCTTTCATACCAAGTTGCTGCATTAAGGAGTTCAGGAGTTCTGCTGTGGGGTTTTTAGGTATGTGCCCCAAATACCAGAAAAAGAACCCTCCACCCCAAAATCTCAAACCAGCTAATGCCATGGTCTGTGTGGGGAGGCTGGGAACATGGAATACTGATTTTATTTATTTGTACCACTCTTTTCTTTTCTTAGGACTCCCTACTTTTTCAAAGATATTTACTCTCATGTACTTCCCCTGTTTCCAAATATAAAAAAACCCTCTGGCATTAGGTGCTACCCTGTTCCCAAGGCACCCCAAATTCCCAGGAACACTGAGAAAAATTACTGAGTGAAACTTTACTTAGAGTTGTATTCCCTAGTGTGAGTGGCAATTTGCTTAATCTAGAAAAGCAGATATGACCAGAACAATTGGTTTGTGGGGTTTTATTCTGTGGGGCTTTGAGGTTTTTTTGTTGTTTGTTTGTAGGTTTTTTGGTTGGCTGCAGTTGGGTTTTTCTTAGCTTCCCCTATGGTTCATACAGCCTGTTGACGTAGTCAGACTGGCATGAATTTCATGAAGGGTTTTAGAGTGGTTTTTCTTGACAAGAATGTAATTATATTTTTTGTTTTGTTCCCACACCTCCAGATACTTAACTGGAGAAAGAAAAAGAAAACAAACTTTTATGACTTATTTTAATGCTTTAGTAATTTAAAATATTTTTATTTAATACAAACCCTGCTTAAAATGAGTGTAATCTTGAGTCATATATGTGAGTCTGGTTTTAACTTGTGCTGAATTGTGCTGAATCCTAATGGATTCCCACTTGATTTCAGCCTGTTTTTCTTTAACTATAATGTCCTTGTGGGTCAAAGCAAACATGTAAAAGTCATGTAGAAGAGTGCAACCAAAACCCCATTATGGTCATGTAACAACATAGGTTATAGTGATACTTTTTATATATTTTCAAGGTCTGGATTATAGGTGTAATGTATAAGAAAGGGTGTAAATTTTAAAAACAAAGCTTTTGAAAAGTAACCAATTTCACTTTATTTTCTTTTTTTTCAGCTTATATATAAGGCTGAACTTTGGAAGACATTTTTCATCATTTCACTGTTGCCTGCCTCTTAATAACAGTGAATTCTGAAGTTCATTCATCTCTCTATTATTTGAAGGCAGGTAGTCAAGAGAGCAGTCCAGAACTCTGCTTCCCCAGGCCTTTTATGTCCTGTAGGGCTGTAACCTTAGAAAGGTCATGTATAGAAATGATCTTTTTTGTTGCGGGTGAAGGCTAATGAGTTTCTGCGTCTCCTTGGCTCTTCTCAGGTTTCAGCTCTGCCTCCTCTGAGGTGTTTGAATGTGTGAGAGAGACCTGGCCAGCAGAATGGCTTTAGGGTGCCTGGGTTTGGGACCTTCAGTATTCCAGAGGTGTTTGTGGAGGGTTCTTCTCCCATGTAGATTCCCTGTTGAATCCCATCACTACTTCAGTGCTGTAAACAGAAACAGGTTGAACAAACTGTTGCATCGTTATTTGTACTGCAATCCATGTTTATTCTTTTTAGTGTTTAAGCACTGGTTTTAATTAAATTGAAGCCCTGTGTTTAAGCAAAACAGATTCGTGGTACTTAAGCCTTAGAACTACTTAAAACTACCGTACAATTACTAACACCTCCCAGCATTTGTGAAGTATTCCTTACTATGATTTATTCTTGTGTAAACAATGAGAAGTTCCATCTTAGACTGGCCTTTTAGAAGTCCAGATTTTGAGAAATAAACATAAATTCTTTACTATTAAAGCTTTTTTTAAGTGAGATCAGGAAGTCAACCAATGGATTTTAGTGCTGCGGCAGGCATTGGTGCCTTAAATAAAACTAGGTAGCTCAAAGGAAGTGAAGTGCCCTCTAGTCTGAGGACAGACCTTCAGAGTAAAAAATGTGGATTTCATTTCTGCAACTTTCTGGTGTTGCTGTCCTCTTGTGTACATGAACATTGGATAAATGAAGCTGTCTCTGTGTTCTTTTGATGCATTTGGTAAAGTAACCAAAAGCTAAGAAGTTGACATTCCTTTTATTATTGTGTTAAGTCTTTTCATGTGCTGAGAATTGAGAAAGCAGAGCAAAAGTAGTGAATTCTGCTTACTTTATTGGTCAAGCACATACTGTTTTTTGTGAAGATGTTCCTAGTGATGCATGCTATGTGTTCATAGTACAGCAAAAAACCCTCACTGTCTTTCAGTGAAATTGATTTTGCTATGGGAAGTGTCAAGGTGGGGGTAGTGACTGAAACTCAAAACTTATTTGTGGAATTATGGTCTTGCTGTGCATTCATATATATGTATTCATGTATATTCATGCAGGCTTATAAATGACACAGTGTTTTTAGAAATACAAATTAATCAAGCTTGATGTGTTTGACAGTTCTTTCATCCTTCTTTGGAGTTTAAGGTAACGATGGTAAAGACCAGCCTCCAGTCAAAGTAGTTGTTTATTGTAAAATTAAGTCTTGAATGCTGGTGCGTTTCCATTCTCTATTTCAGCGTGGACTTTCTTGGTGAACTTTATTTTCCTAATAGCAGCTGATGGTTAAATTCCTTCTACAATACATTCAAGATCTCAAACACACAATAGTAATACAGCTCCTGTAAGTGGTTCATTTGTTAATCTGAGCTCTGTTTTACAAGAATTGTATGAATGCTGCTTTCCTTTGAAATTGATCTTCAAAAAGAAATCCTGTTTTGTATAATAAGATGCCAGACTCACAACGATTTCCTTTCTTGTTTCATAGACGTTCCATCTTCAGAGCAGCCTGAACTGTTCCTAAAGAAACTTCAACAGTGCTGTGTCATTTTTGACTTCATGGACACGCTTTCAGACCTTAAAATGAAAGAATACAAGCGCTCCACTCTTAATGAACTGGTGGACTACATTACAATAAGCAGAGGCTGTTTGACAGAGCAGACTTACCCTGAAGTAGTTAGAATGGTGAGTTCTTTCTTTCTCATGGTCTCTTTTTAAATCCACTTGCAATTCCAGTTACACACTGTGGGCGAAATTAAACCCTGGAGTAGGTGGATTAAATGATGCCTTTGGCTTGTATTTGATAATAGACATTGCTTGGAGATAATTCTCTGAAGACAAAAATATAAATTTTTATATATTTTTAATGAAAGTCAAGTAGAGTATGGTTATTATAGTGTCACAAATGTATGAAAGGAAACCTGGATTGTTTCCTGATGGAGAAAGCCAGCAGCCATAAAATCGGAGTCCATGTTTCCTCCTATCTACCTTCTCTCTCCTCCCAGTATAAATAATGGAACAATTTTTGCAAGTTTCTTATCTTTCTTTGAACTTTCTCCAAGCTCTTGAGTGTCTGCTTAGGTAGAGATAGCTTAAAGTATGCATGGATAATAATTTTAAAATAATAAATGCTAAAAATGCTGTATAGAATTGTTGTGAAATGTTGGATTATGTGGATTCATTGCAGATGCTGTTAGAATGAACAGAAATGTTCAAGCATAAAGCCATACCTTGTATATAGAAATTGTTAAGTAATAGTGTTTTCAGTGTAAAAATGGAAACAGTGCCAGATGCTGCATGGTGAAGAATGTTCATTGCAACTGGCAAAATCAATCACTGCTTTAAAATATTTGTTCTGTGCTATTGTACAGAACCCTTATAACCTGTTCTCTAAATGAGAAAGCAATTAATTAAATATAGATTGGTGATGTCAGTTTCCTAATGGTACTCTGTGATCGTGGAATCCTCTGGTTACATGCTGTAAGATGAAAAACATTAATTCTTTTTGCATTGCATTGTGTGTGCTCCTCACGTCTTTTCTGACACACAGATACATGCTGTGTTGCTTGTCTGTAATACTTAAAACCAGCTGTAAATTGTGACAGAACCATCAAGCAGTTAATTGCAAAGGAAAAGAAACAGAATTAAGGGTGTATGAAAAAAATCTTAATATGGCTTCTTTGTGTGTATGCATTGTCAGGAAGCCTATAATTATGAGATCACATTCTTCCCCTTCTCCCTCACCCTCTCTTGCCCCCTTCTGCACTGGACCAGTCTTGTGAATGAAGCGCTTACTGTGTTACTCCTTCAGCATCTGAACTCATGCACCATTCAAATACCAGGCAGAATACAGAATGACTCTTTTTTTTTTGCTCAGTTTTTCTGCTGGTGCTGCACTGTAGTATCTAAATGGTTTGCAAATGTTAGTTTAATCTGATGTGTACCCCTTGTGATGAACAAAGTATATAACATCCTTTGCATAGAAAGGATGTTGATGCACAGATAACTTCAGTAAAATGGGTGACTTTCTCTGGGTGTAGCATATGCCTCAAAACTCATCCCCTCAGAGGATTTGGTAACTTTTTAAGCGTTTCTGTTACTGAGGTTGTATTCTTGCGTTGACTTTGGTTATAGTTGTTTAGTGCAACAACATCCCTTGATTAAAAACTCTTAAGTTAATGTTGCCTTATCTTGGGCTCCAAGAAACAAGAAGAATTTCATTCATAGTTGTTGATAAAGTTCAATTTGAATAATAAAACATAATTTATGAAACAGTGTGATCTTGAACTGTGGAAGGCATGTAAAACCCCTTTGGTATCATGTCCTACTGTCCCTGAAGTCACTTGTATTGATTTACACAACAGTTTTTAACTTAAGGAAATGATGTATTGCCTAAAGAATTTGAAAAGCATGGTTTTGAATAATTTCCTTAAATATAGGCTGTATCTGTGATATGGAGGAGCTGCTGGAAATAAAGATACAGCCTGAATGTTTCCAGTGGATTTCATAGATATTTACTAATGGAGCTTAAGAACTTCCAGTTTCAGTTTAGCCCCTTTTTGATAGAAATCTATTCTCTCATCTTTTCCTTTCATTGCATCATGCCCTTCTTCATTCTGCTTTCTTCTGCTTTGCATTTGTGGTGCTGAACCCAGGCTGTTTCCTCTTTAGTGCCAGGGTACTGAAGCAGGGGAGGACTGTGAATATTTTTATGTCCCGTGTCTGGCTACCCAGTGGCCCCTGACTGCCCAAACCTGGATTTTTTTACAAGTAAAAAGATTCCTAAGTATTTAGGGAAGTGAACATGTTTGGTTTTTTTTTTCCTAAAGAATTTCCTGAGAAAATTGTAAATAAATGTAATTTAGTTTAGATTTTGGATGAAACTCTAGCCTGCAAGAACCACCTGAGCTTTGGTGAAGATGTAAGCAGTTACAAGCTGGAGTGCCCTAATGGTGCCTGTCACCACCAGTGGTGTTCCTGGTGCATATGCTGCTGGAAAATCACTTTGGTGGTTGTATTCCAGGGGGCAGGATGCAATGCTCTGAATTTGTGTGAGTGGATCCATAGCAGGTACATGAATGATTCCTGTCAGTCGTTCCCACGAATGCTATTGCAGTGTTCCTGCTAAACCACATCACCAGGGCTTTTGAGGCTTGCAGGTGTTTTGTTTCTTGCAGATAGACTATCTGGTAAAAATGCTGTTTTCTCCTGCTGGTCTCTGCCTATAAAAGGAAGACTTCTTCACCACTTTGAGCAGTTACACAGGCCCTAGAGGGGAAAGGTAGTTCTTCTAATATTATATAGAATAAGTTTACAGCATATACTGCCTGGTGAAGAGATGGCATTAGTCACTTTGTGCTGAAGCATTGTTGTTTGGTATAACTTGCTGTTTGCAGTGAGTGTTCTTGTTTCAGGCAGTTTAGTGCCCATAATCATATGCTGAGACAGACTTAAATGTGCACAGTTGACTTCATGAGTGCAACTACCACCTTCATGTGCTTTTGGGGATTTTCACCAAGGTCTCCAGCTGTGTTCACAGGGGAGCTGTCACGTTGACAGTGTCAGACCTGTCATGATAGTGAAGAAAACAGCAGTATCTATGTCCTGACCAAATCAGCATCCTCCCAGACTGCCTGCCACAATTGTCATGGGAGTGTTTTGATTGAAAGACCAAGATCTCAAAACAGATCAAAACTGAGCCCAGTTGTTTTATGTCCCTTTGAAAGTTCTCTACCCTGTTATATTTAGTGTTTATGAATCTAAGAATTACCATTTCCTGCTTGTCCCTTTGGGCTACTGTGATTTGGAGGTGAAGGGAAAAAAAAAGTTCTTTTTTGAGTTTAAGAAGAAAAAGAAAAAAGGTGCCCTAGTCTAAAACTGGTATTTTTGAAGTTACTAATATTCATGGAGAAGGATTAATAACTTAAAGTGTTTTCTCATCTAAATAATCTAAAATGTCCAAAAAAGTAATATCTGTGGAAGAGGCTTTCTTTGTATTTTATAATGTATGTTAATGATCTCTGTTAGTGACCCAGAAGGTGTTTGGCTAGACATACTAGGCTAGGGAAAGTTTGCCAGTAGACTTTTTCAGAAGGGCTGAGATTGTTAATTGCTTCTAAAATATATAAGGGTTTGAAAAAGTCATTTGTGGTAGCCAGATAACTGATGGATGTTTTTCCTGCTGACCGTCTAAAATTTATGCCATTAAAAGCTTTATCCATGCTTGTAATATGATGTTTTCATCTTCTTCTCTTGAGCATGTGATATGATGTTGTATGTAGCTAAACGTGAAACCACTTGGCTGTTTGTCAACCTGTGTGCAAATTTGCTTCCTTAAACCACTATCTTTAGCTTGATACAATGTCTGGCATGTTATTAAAAAAAAACCCCAACAAATAAACAAACAAACCCAGAATCTCCTAATGATCACCAAAGCAAGTTGCAGAGGCCTCATCAATGTCATCAATATCAGTTGATGGGGAGAGCAATTGGGGTTTGTGTTAATGGCCATGAGCTGAACAGATTAATTCAGGAGGGTATTGCTCAGCCTCCTTCCCCTGCAGTTTGATGAGTTGTTCAGAAGGGCAGATGACATTCTTTAGAATTAGGCAAGTCTTAGGAAAAATGGCCTTCCCAATTAAGCCACACTCTGCTAAGAAGGAAATGCCAGTAATAGGACTTTATGAGCCAATAATTGGACACTTAATCTAAAATTTATTCCTGTCTGAGCAAAATGTGGAGGCTTAAACTAATGATACTGATTTTTGCTGGTAGATTAAGTAGTGGTAGTCGAGTGAAATAAATGTTTATTATTATCTGTGGTATCCTGAAGGGTGTATGTGGTAGAGCTGTTTGTGGTTTATGGATGTTAAGACAGATTGAGGAAACTGATCTATTTCATTTAAAAAATGGACGAAAAAATTGACAAGCTGTTAAACTGAGATGAATCTCTGTTGGTGAGCAACCTTTCAGCTCTCCTACTTGCTTCTTTAGAAATTGAAAACCCGGGCGCTGACGTTTACGCAACATCAGCGTGTGTTTGCCAGCCCACAGGAGATGGCTAATGAAACTCTCTTCAGATGCGTCTTTTAGAATGGAATTGTGATACTTTGTTCTTTTTTCTAAGTGCTGAAATGCCTCTGGCTTCCCATTGTCATCTTTATCTTTTCTGTAATGGCAAGTCAAGTAAAATAAGACTGTAATTTCTGTACAGCCAAAGTGAAACATCATAGGAGATGTCATGTGGTGTAGAAGCTGTGTTGGGCAACACAGAGAAAGAAACTTGGTTAAATCAATACCCAAATAAACACACCAAAAAATGCATTTTAAAGGTCGAGTTCTGGTTTGAGTTTGGTTTTTTTCCTTTCCTCTCCTCTCTCTACTGACATAAATTTAGCGAGACTGCATTCGTTTTTACTGCAGGTTTGTCTCAACAGATGTGAGGGCAGAGTCTGTTCAGGAGTTTGTTTGTGACAGACCAGTTAAACATAAAGAATATCTTGCTAAGCCATGATTTTTTTAGCATGTTGAGGAACCTATTTTTAGGAAGTGTTCTAGCTGTTAGACTTCATAGGCATTATGGTTTTTATATTTTCTATAGCTTTAGCTGTGTCTTATGACTAAGTATGACATCTTCAGAGTTTCTGCATTAAAATGTTCTTGGATAGAGATTTTTCTGCAGGTCTACCTATATTCAGTCTTAACTTTCTGATTTAACAAAAACCCTGTGTGGATGTTCCTGTTGCTTCTTGTATTAGGTTTCAAAATATAATACTGAATGTAATTTTGAGTTTAAGGGAAATAAATGAAATCATATACTCTCACAAGAATTGACAAATCATATCCCTTTCTAATGGGAATTTTATATAAGTTCAGGAATTCTGTGAAATATTAGGAATTAATCTTTAACTTGACTCAGTGGAAGTGGAACAGATGTTGAAGCCATCTGAAATGCTGGAAGGAAAATGCAGTGTCCTTTGACCCACCCCCCCAAATGTTTTTTGATTAAAAATTGTCATGTAGGTGCAGTCATAATGGAGCGAACATGCTATTGTTAAAAAAACTGTAAAAATCACATCATATTTTAAATTCTGTTCTTTTGTTAATGTCAGGGTTATCAATTCTGTAGAAGCAAGAAAAGAATCTAACTTTGATTTCTTTTATGCATTATTTCCAAATACTTTTGTTAGATGTTTTTGTTATTCACATTCTTTATACACCTAGCTCGTATTAAATGTACAATGCTTATTAAAAGAAGAGGCTCTGATGTTCTGTGCTCCTCTCAAAAAATCAGTTGGAGGCAGCTCCTCTTGCAGCAGTTGTCCCTAATAATTTTTCTGCACAGTCTGTAATTACATTTACCCGTATCCATTATTCCTGTGGTTGGTTACATAGGCCTTGCATCTGTCAGACTTTATCTGCATAACAGTTCAATGACTAGGTCTAAAGCAAAGAAATAATCTGGAAAAACATCTCCTTGTTCCAAGAAGCACTTGAGCTATGTTTATTTATTTATTTACTTAAAGGACCTTTACATCCCCACAGCCAAGTTTGGCTGTGTCATCCTCTTAAGTACCTTCAAAGCATTTTGTCTACAGGCAAGCACAGTGTTAATCTTCTTCTGAGGGATTGTTTTCCTGAGTTTTGAATTGTATGTTTTGTTCTTTAGTTTGGAGTCCAGGACAGCATGAGTTTTGTAATGCTGTCTAGAGTTCAAGTTCATGCATTGGCAGGCTTTCACTTGATCTCCTGCCTGCTCTAGAGGTGAGGGGCTTTTTCTGCCTGTACTGTGCTTTAATTTGTCCAAGATACTTGAGCTACTGCTATTATTTTTCAGACTGTATTATAGAATTATCTGGGCACACATTAAATAAATAATTCTTCCATTGAATCATTTGAAAACTTGGCTTTTTTTCTGCCTATCACAAGGAGATAGTGATGAATGGGGTTACTGGTAGGTACCCAGATACAGTTCTGATCTATGTGACCTGGAGTGGAATTGCAGAGCTCCAGTTTCCAGCAGTGAGAAGGTTGTACCCAGGGCTGCTGCCTGGCCTGGGGTCTGGGCTAACACTTCTAGTTCAGATCCAAAGTGTCATAATCCACCTTGATTCTTGTTAGAGGGAACAGGATTAGAACAAGGGGTGATGGCTTTAAACTGAAGGGGAGAACAGAGGGTCATGGCTTGAATTTGAAAGGGGACAGGGACAGATTATGTGTTAGGATGGAATTCTTGACCGTTAGGTTGGTGAGCCACTGGCACAGGTTGCTCAGAGAAGCTGTGGTTGCGCCATCCCTGGAATTTATTTAGGCCAGGTTGGATGGGGTTTGGAGCAACCTAGTCCAGTGGAAAGTGTCTCTGCCTTTGGCAGGACAGATTGGAATTAGATGACCTCTAAGGTCCCTTCCAACCCAAACCATTCTGTGGTTCTATGAGAAGTTTCAGGGTTTCTAAATTTGATTTCTTTTGGGCAAAGCATCCACTGCAGGAGTATAACTACTGCCTTTTTCAGTGCAAGATATCACTAGAAAGTAACTCCTCCCTCTAAATACACATGATGTGGGCATTGCACCTGAGCACCAGCTGTTTTGTCTTACAAACTCTCTCCTGTTGTAGTTCTGCCAAGAGAAGCCTTGCCCAGGGATCTCAGGTTTGTTGCTTCCTCATCTGTATGGACGAAAGCTGCTACCACCACCGAAGTGGGTGATGGTAAGCTAACAAGTTTAGGAGCCTTGATCCAGAGCTAAATTCTTGCAGGTTATTGATTGAATTTTTAGAAGACTTAAAGGTCAAGGGAAAATGAGAAGAACTATTTTCCCCCCAGCCTCTGATCTGGATTGTTGACTGTGTTCACAATTCAATGTAGTTCATTTTGATGCAGCCAAGTCAAAAGTAATGCTTCTGGGCAAAAGAAGGCACATAATATTAAACCCTGAAAGACTGTATTCAGGCAAGCAGTGGTGCAGAAAAGAACCTGAGCATTGTGGCTTGCTTATCACGAGTATCTTAATATGAATTTCTGGTACACTGCACTGTTCAAAGAAGTGAATGTCGATAAATTAATCTGACAACATGCAGGAAAAAAGAGGGAGATGGTCTGGCTTTTTATATATACACCCCAGTGCACTTGTGCACAGGTGGGAGGTCAAAGGAAGGAAGCAAAAATAATCACAGGATTAAAAACAAACAGAGAAACCAACAACTGCCTGGGTTTAGGAGCTTTGTTTTTCCATTTAACGACACAGAGGTTGAGAGTTGTCATGTCTGTATAAAAATACCTATCTATAGATAGACACATACTGCATATGCAAATATATATACAGGTGTAAAAGAGATCTGGTGGTTTAACAAGAACCAACAGGGTATCAGGCAGATTAAACCTTGAGATCAGAAGCAGTACTGTAGTTAAATTAGTAGTGGAACTTTAGGAAAAGAGAGCTGGTGGAACAGTTTATGATCTTTTAAGATAAAATTAGATATTACATTTTGTAGGATGTTCTTTAGTCAAACTTTGGGGAGCAATTCAGCGGGTTTTATGGAGAGATTATAGCTGAGTGACTGCAGTAGTTGCTTCAGGCTCTAGAGTATGTAAATCTGTAAACAATATTAAAAACTCCACATATGCAGGTATGTTTCAGAAGGACAAGTCCAGTGTCTTTTCCAGGGGGCAGTGTTGTCTTCAGGTTAGCATGGCTTCATGTTGTGACTTAATTACATTTTATTGCATCTCTATGTTATTATTATGCACAGCAGTTTAAACACTGTGAGCAGAGATACTGGGTTTCAATTTTGTATGTACATGGGGTTTATTTGGATGATTTCACATATTTTTAATTGAAGAACAGGTGTTCCCTGTAAGCTAAATGGGTATCTACTTACCCTGGTTTTCTATAGAGAATATATTAAACCTTGCAGTGTGTGTGTTTGTTTTCATTTCAGCTTTCATTCAGGAAGACTATTACTGATAAAAATCTTTGTTTCAAACAGCACAGAGTAGAAGTGCTCAGCTGCAATTCAATTTGTGAAGTGTTTCTGTTACAGCATTGTCACTTTTATAGCATTCCAGTGAGGGGCAAAGAGAGGATTTCTCAAAAAATGAATTTTGACTTCAGACTTGAGCCTCTTACTACCTTCTTTTCTAAAAGTTATTTCAAAGAGAACTGTGGATAAAGCTTTCTTGAAGGTTTGTGCTTTTACGTGTATATTCATAATTTTGTAGTTCCACATTGCCAGGTAACTGCCATCAGATCTGTTCAGAAATTGCAGCTCACTCTTTGGGGTGGGGTACAGAGCAGCCTTCCCTGTCTCGTTTGTTTTTAACAAATTGACATTGACTTGTCATTGCCTGGGAGAGTTTTTTGTCTTGCTTCTGGTTGGAGTTAGAAGTTAGATCTTAAGAAGAAATTCTTTACTAAGAGGGCAAGTGGAGCACTGGCACAGGTTGCTCAGAGAAATTGTGATTGCCCTATCCCTGGAAGTGTTCAAAGCCAGACTTGGAGCAGCCTGGTCTAGTGGGTGGCATCCCTGCCCATGGCAGGATGTTGGAATGAGATGGCCTTTAAGGTCCCTTCCAACCCAAATCACTCCATGACTCTGTGAGTTGTGCCTGACTGACACACTGACACAGAGCTCAGGGGTTTCTGTGCATCTCCAGTCTGGAAATCTGTCATTTCAGCATTTCCAGTTTGATCTCGGATGTTTTCAATTCAGTGCCAATGGGTAGATTTAAGCTTGTTTAGTTCATTTCTGGTACTTAGGTGTTCAGATGCTGCGTGGTGGAGGAGCTGTAGTGGACTTTGCTACGCCCACTTTGGTGTGTGCTTCTGAAAGGTACAGCCATGGAGGAGAGGGTGCAGTTGTTTTTGAGGACAGAGGGGGGACATCTGTCTTGATACAACTTTCTAGAATATTAGAGTTCTGGCTTGCCTTCCAAAAATATCATCTGGGCTTGGAGGCTTTCCTAATCCGTGGCAGACGGAAGTTAGTATTGATCCATAGTCATTTGTGTTGGCTTTGGGAGAGGAGTCACTGGGGATTGTGTGTGCAGGCTGGCAGGGATGTCCTCTGGCTTGATGATCCAAGAGAGGTCAGAAGAGAAATGATTCAGCTACCCAGCTGAAGGAATTTTGGCATGCTGCTTGGGCCCAGGGATAAATACTAAATAGCTGCCTTATGCCTATCTGAGAAAAGGTCTTTCCAGATCCAATGTAGTGTGTTCCTGTCTTAGTGTGGTGGCTGTCAGGGGCTCCAACATACAGCTGGGCAGTTCATGCATGGAAGGACTTGTTGCCTTCAGTTCTCCCTTAGAGGCTTATAAACATTAACCACCCAGAGGCTACTGATTTAGATAAGCATGCTATAAATTGACACTGCATGTAAATGAGCTGTCGTGCTGTGTTGTGGTGATTAATGTAACTGTAATGGCACACATTATCTCCTAAAGTTATGATAACCTGGGGAAATCACTTAAAGATAACCTGTTGTGTGTTCTCTTCAGGAGGATATCTGCATTTTGGCTCCACATAGCTTATCTTTACTCCTAATGCAAAACAAAATTGAAGAGAGCAAACTGCATACTAGGACCGTATTCTAGCTTGCATTGCATTTATTCCTGCATGTTAATTTTCTTATGCAAAAAAACTGCTTTTCAGTTGCCTTGAGACTGGCATTTTTTAATAGGCACTTTCCAGAAATCATACGAATTTTGTTCCAAGCTCAAGATCCAGGTGTCAGTGCTGGCACTTAACTAATTGTTGCTGAACCTCTCATACTTCTGTCATGCTGGTAAGGCCCTGGCACTAACTGCTTGAGGCTTGGTGGGACTTAATTTGAGTCTTGCAGGAATTTCTTTGTTTAGCTTTTCATTCTGAAAGTATGTACTTTCCCTTGCAGGTTTTGCTTGTGCCATAATTCAGTATTTGTTCCAGTTTCTAAACAAAACAGCTGATGAGTGATCTGTAGGTACAAGTTTTAATAATACATGTATAGTTAAATTTGCAGAAAATTTTCTTTCTTGTTTCAAATGAAATTTAAAGCAGAAAAGGGGAAAAAAAAAAAAAGCTAGAACTTCGTTTCTTAGTTTCTGATTTTAATCCAAATCCTGAGAGAGCTGTGATTTTTGACTGTGAAGCATTCACAAAAAATTCTTGAGTAAGTATGTTAGAATCCCAGATGTTTGCATTCAAAGTACATTTCCGACTTTTTACTTGGGCATCCTTTGGGCTGTCTACCTACCCTCTTTTGTGTTCTACTGTACAAACTATCTTGCTAATTCTGATCACTTTCCTCCTCTCCCTGCGTTTTCATATCAGGGATGTGAAAGGAGGAGCTCAGGAATCCTTGAGGAAAGACAAACCGTAACATGTGTGTATTCCTGGAATAGTTATTTGACCTCTCATGAGATTAGAAATGTCTCTTCATGAAGGGGCTCTTGAGAGAAGTGAATGAGTTGGGAGAGAGGCTGGAGAAAGGAGAAAAAGATCTTGTCCTAATGAATGCTGGCAGTCACTCAGCTGGTGTGGGTACAGGGCAGGAGGAGTTCATTCCCCAGCAGCGCAGGCTGGAGTGAGTGCTGTGTCTCTCCAGGCTGAAAGCAGCGCTGGGCTTTACAGAGTGGGGCTTCTGTAGATCCTGCAGGGCTGGAACTGCAGTGGCACACACCCTCTTGTGGCAGGAAGGGACAAGTCCCAGCTCAAACCAGTGTGGCCTCTTGTTCTCTGTGCTCACTGGTTTGCCTTGCTCACTCTTTTGTGTTCAGTGAACATCTCTCACTCGGGTGCACCACGTGTGCTTTCCTGCACTTACATCCTTCATCTTTGTGTTTATGCAGTGCCTGGATCTGTTCTGTTTGTCTTGCAAATTCTAAAACTTCACCCTATTTAAATCTGATTTTATCAGTATTTGGATTGTATTTCAGCTGTGGGCTTTGAAGTGCCCTTTCTCACTACGTTACCAACAAACTGAAAATATACCTTACAGACTCAAACATTTACAGGAGCAAAAAAGCTGGAAAAATAAACAAGGATGCTGAAGAACATACTAGTTTTGTGTCTTAAATAGCTTAGTTTGTCTGAACTAGTATGAAGGGGTCATGTATAGATTAGGGGATAACATGCTGCTTTTCCCAGCTGTTTGATTAACCAGCTTAGAGATGGGTCAAATGCGCAGGAGCAGAGCACAAGGAAGGCACATCATCACCTTCCAAGTGCAGAGAGGCCCTATAGCATGCTTGCTGTTTATCAGATTTGCTGCATAATAAGCTGTACCCTCCATTCAGCACTCTCATTAACCCAGGAAAGCTCTCTGGCTCAGTCTTTGCTGATAGCCTGAACCTCACACAGCCAGGCAGTCTCACCAAAGTACCTCTAAATAAGATTAAGCAAAGCGAGCCAGCCATGAAATAAAATGTAGGCTAAGTGTCGAGCAAATACTATTATTTGCTTTCATTTAGTACCAAGTTCTGTGCTTGGCATGAGGTGTCCAGGCATTTAATGTGTGAGTAGCACTGGGAACTCCTAGCAAGTGCTGACAGATGAGACCTTAATCATTAATGTTTCTCTGTACAGACAAAAATAACCAAATGCTCTATGACAACACTTAAAAATACGAGTTGATGGTGTTTCCTACAACTCTTAAGCAGTCCTGGCTCTCATTGGTGCCCATCAGGGTTGGGAATTACATGTTGGTGGGCTCCTTTGGAACGTGGTGGCAGACTGGGTAATGCTGGGGAATCAGAGGAAAGGAGAAAAGACAAGGCTGGTGGCAGGTTTGTAAAGTGACAGGTTCCTTAGCCCTGTGCTGTTGCTAAAGATCCTTGTCAGACAGCAGGAAAAAGAAATAGTGTTTAAGTGATGGAGGATAGAGCAGGTACAGACATACAGACTCTTGAAATCTATTACCTGTTTGAAGAATGGATCTTATCCTCCTTTCTTTGCCTTTCAGGTATCTTGCAATATCTTCAGAACTCTCCCACCTAGTGACAGCAATGAATTTGATCCAGAGGAAGATGAGCCCACCTTGGAGGCATCGTGGCCGCATTTACAGGTTTTTGATTACTTACCTCAGAAGAAATTCTTGTCGTTGTTTAGAGTATCTAATAATTTTCTCAGCTTTTTTTTTAACCTGGGAATCAGAACTAGTCTGTGAGACTTAACATTTATTAATCATGTTTATGATTCTAATATAGTACCTACTGAGATGGGAAAAGAACTTCGTGATACTTGCAAAATGTTAAAGCTTTCTTTCAAAATTCTATTAATGGTGTCCCTCATATTCCTTTTTTCCTTCATTGGTTTAAAAATTATTTTGCTTTCCCAACTGCTTTGATGCACAAGTGTTTTTCATCAACTTCAGCAAGAGCATTGTGAGGATGACACTGCTGGCAGTTTTGCTTTATTGAGGGTGGTTAATATTCATATGAAAGTGCACAGGTGTTGGCAGCTGATCAGAAAAATCAATGAGAAGCTGCATCCCTATCTAAGTCCTCCTTCCTCTCCTCGAGTCAAGGTTTGCTCCCAGGTGTTTGTAGCAGGATTCAAGTTCACTGAGCAGCATCCCTTCCTCTGAATTTCAGTTGTCAAAACAAGGGATTTTGAGACCCCCATGTGGAATAACACTGCATGCTAGTAACTCCAAGTCTGGAGTTACTATCACAAGAAAATTGTGGACTTGTTGGAGTGGGTCCAGAGAGGAGGTTGCAAAGATGATCACAGGGTTGGAGCCCTTTTCCTGTGAGCTGAGAGAACTGGGGTTACTCATCCTGCAGAAGAGAAGGCTCCAGGGAAACCTCACTGCAGCATTCCAGTACTTGAAAGGGAGCTTTAGAAAAACAAGGGAGAGTGACTTTTTATACAGACAGTGATAGGACAAGGAGAGATTCAGATTACACTTTATTAAGAAGTTCTTGACTTGTGAGGGTGTGAGGCCCTGGCACAAGTTGCCCAGAGAAGCTGTGGCTGCCCCATCCCTGGGAGTGTTGAAGGCCAGGTTGGATGAGCAACATGGTCTTGGGAAAGGTTTCCCTGCCCGTGGCAGTGAGGGTGGAATGAGGTGATCTCTAAGATCCTTTCCATCCCAAACCATTGCATGGTTCTGTGATTTTTGAATGAAGAACATAAACTAAACTGGAGAAAGCATCATTGATACTGATACAGTAAATTCCTTTATAGAAAATATAGATGAAGATCCTCTGTGTGTTAGTCAGGATAATGACTCACACCACTGTATATTTACAAGAAGTTTGCTTGAGTAACAGTTTGTGGAGTTTGGGAGTTTTTGTGAGCAAAGGAGCAAAATTGATCTGAGCCTGCAATGAGGATTTTATTTTACAGTTGCATACACAATCCTGTGAGTGGTTTGTTTCACTCTTTTGTGCTCTCCAATTCAGAATCTGTTGAAATGTAGGTTCATCCCTCATTTATATTTAAATTTCACAAAAAATAAGAACCTTCAAAACTTCAAGGTAGCTCTGAGGAGCTGTGCCTGCCTGGAGACAGCACATTCAGTGACACTGGTGCTGTAGTTCAGAAAGTCATTACTTGCATGGAAATGATGAATTTCTTTTCCAGTGGATGACTTACCATTGTCAAGAAGAAATTCACCAAAGTATTTGTGAAAAGTTGATGGAATTGATTTCCTGATGATTTAATGTTGGTGTTATGTAAGCTGTCACTTTTCCCTCAGCCTATTTCTAAACCCCTCTCCTGCTTTTTGATTTCCTATTGCTTCCTTTGAGAAGTCAGAGAACGCTGTTATAAAGTACCAGCAGCAGTTTTACAGCATATTGCTGTCATGGAAAAGTTTAAAATGATTTTAAAATGTAATTTTTAAGCTTCCTTTCTCCTTTCAGTATCAATATTCATACTCACTAAAGACAAAAAGGAAAAAATTTTCAATGGCTGCTCTTTATGAAAAGGTTCTGCAAAGAGAATGGCTGGCTGGCAGCTCATTATCAGTGACAGATCAGAGTTGCTGTCTTATGAGGCCACAGCAGTCTCTGTTTCACTTCACTTCCTTGTTCCCTGGTTTTTATACTCTTCTTTTTCTCCACTAAATGAAAAGTCTTGCTGTCCCACTGAAGACTTTAGGTAGAGATGGAATTGCATGAAAATAAGCAGATTTTCTCCAGCCCTGAGGCTAATCTTTACAGTAAGTTAGGAACTTCTGAATAAATTCTGGTTTGTATTCTTCTTCTGTGTTTCAAGTTGTACTAGAACACTACTCTAAGCAGTTTCTAATTTAATTTAAATATATCCAAACTGTTTAGCCAACCCCTTCAGAATTGTAATGTCTGTATTTGATGTGACTTCAGCAGTTCAGAGGGCAGTTTAAATGTGCTTCCCAATTACTCTAGGAAGCTTTACAAGATGATAACAAGCATTACAAGATGGCAGTGGCTGTTCTTGGTGATGGAAATGTCTTTGACTGGAGTTAAATAAGCAAAGGCAGCTTAAAAAGCTCATGTAATTAATTTTATCTAAAAGGTGGCAATTCGATAAAGGAGAAAAATATTTTCCATTATATTAACCCATTGTACTGGGGCAAATAAACATTTATTCTTTATTCTTAACAAAATAATTTAGGGAAATACTAAAAATATAAAGATTAATCAAGTCATAAACTAAACCTATGTTTTGTTTATTTTTTCTTTTGCAGCTTGTATATGAGTTTTTCATACGATTTTTGGAAAGCCAAGAATTTCAGCCCAGCATTGCCAAAAAGTACATAGATCAAAAATTTGTATTGCAGGTAAGTTGGTGTGTTTTCTTTAAGGCTTAATGTCACTTTTGGGAAAAAAAATCCTGTACAAAGATTTTGTTTAGAATTGGAAAATGTAACTTCATTTGGAACAGAAAAAGGCTAAACCAGCATCTCCAATGAAAATTTTCAATCTTTGGAGGTAGTGGAAAAAGGTGTGTGTGTTTATGTCAGTCTCTGTTGCTATAGATACACAAAATAGATGGTTTGGATCCAGTTTTGATATCTCAATCAAAATATTTGATTTACTGGTTTTGAGAGGGAGCTGAAACAGTAACTTGAAAAATGAAAAGTTTGGTACCAAGTAGTCTCAAAATGCTGTTCTTTCTGTCTAGAGAGACTACTTAAACACCAGTTTTAATGTGTCTTAATATTGTTTATACATACAGAGGTGGTTGAAGGAAGTTGTCTTGTGGGATAAGCCAGGACACTTCACACATACATCTTTCGTCTTTAGATTTGAGAACAGGCTTGTCTTGGGTTTTCTTTTCCCTTTATGAGTTTTCATATAACTGCAAAGTCAGAAAGAACTTTGTGCTTGATGATGTCTGTAGCTTACTTTTGAAATCAGGGAAATTTAGAAAGATTCCTACTTAGTTAGAAAAGGGAGTTCCTTGCAGTCTGACACTTGAATGGAAAACAAACCAGAGTTGGCAGGAGATACTCAGCATTTCTGAAGACCTTTCTCTTGCCCCTTATCACTCATGGAGCTTTTATTTTTCCCTGTAGTGCTCAGGCAATAAAAGTTGTACTTTTACTCTTCATGTATGTTGTTTGGAGGAAGAATACCTGAAAAATATAGTGAAAAGAGCAATTTCTGTCCTTGAATTCAAAATTTCAAAGTAGGGCATTCAATTTCCTTCCCGGTGCCACAAGACCTCCTTCATCCTACAAAAGCAATAGGATATACTTACATTTTTATTTTATCCAGCTCCTAAACACAAGGGCATTTTTCATCTGGATCAAACCAGATGGTGGTTTCCTTTTTGTTCATCTCAGTACTGATTTGACAAGGAGGTGCACCAATGTGTTCATCCAGTACCTGGTGGAGATGAAAGAATATGCATGATAAATCACTCCTGACAGGTTTTTCCAGGCTGGTTTTAGTTTGATTAGATCGAGCAGGATTGCATTAGGATGAATACATGTGCTCTCCTTCAAAATCCAGTAAAAATAATTCTCAGATGCTCCTGTTTTGTGCTGCTGAACTTGGTCATGACTGGCAACATCCCACTCACACCCTTTTAAGACATTCATAACTGTCAGTTTGGCACGGGAAAATGGGTCTAAACCAAGGATTTTAATTTTTTTTTAATCTTGCTAGTTTTCATTAAATCTACTAAATGGAAGCATAGTATCTACTGAAAGGGGAATATCAGATTTTAAAACCTATGTATCAGAAAATGTGATATGACAATTAAGAGGTCAGAGGAGTTCTAAGGATTCTTGCCATGTAGTTTGGTGATGCACATTTTTATAATGTTGTGCACAGTGTGTCAATTTAAAATTCACATTGTTCTATAAAAATTCTATTCAGCCATATATATATATATAAAAGCAAGTAGATATATTTCCATGTGTGTAAATACTCTGGTGAACTGTAGGAACTGGGGTGTCCTCCCACTTCTTGTTGTGTTTGTTGTGTGTCAGGTTTATCTCCTGAGTATCTGCAGCTGAGATCCCTTACACAGGAAAGCAATTTGAGACTTAAGAACATTAAGCATTTTGGTGTCTCATGACACTGACAATGTAAGTGGGACATTTGGAGTATTTGGAATCAGCTTTTCCTCAAAATTAATTTTTCAATTTTTTTTTAAATTTTAATGGAGTGTTTCTTGGCAGTAAGGATGCCTGTATGAAAAAAATATATTAAAAAAGTTACAGTTTTTTAAATGAACTTTTCCCAAACTTTTTGCCTGTTTACTTGCTTTCTACTTTTTTTTAAGTCTAGCTGTGTTTCTGCCTTTCAGCTGGATGTTTTAATAGTATACTGTATTTACCAGTGTAGCTGTTCATTTCTAAAGCCTGCTTATGTACAGTTTGAAATGGTTGGCAGTGGTTGCTAAGAGACATACTATTCAAATATATCCACAAGTCTCTGTGTTATGTAGGTTGCTATTTTGGAAAATTAATTTCCCTTTTCTATGTATCTTTAGAATAGTCAACATAAATTATGGAAGTCTTGCAGCTTACCCATTAAAATAAGACTTTATTGTTGAAACCTGATAACAAATTGGACATTAAGCAAAATAATTGTCCTATTTATTTATTTTTTTTAAACCAGAGACTGAGTCTTAGTTTTGCAGTGTTTCCAGAGAGGATCTACATAAGAGAACTGGAAATAAAAATACTTTTCAATCCAGTAAGATGATGAAAAACATAAATGCTTCCAGCTGTTTGCTGTCTTAGGCTGAAATGTGCTATTTGGGGAAGGATGAGGTGACTATTTATTTATTTAAATCTAGAACTAATTGAACAAAGCAATGTGTTTATAACCTCTGGAGGGCAGCTGGCAAACCTCATGCTTCCCTCATGAAATTCCCACCACAGATTCTTACTGTGAGGAAAATACAGTGAGGTCTCATTGCAAGCTGCAGAAATGTTCAAAACAATGAGGAAGAATGTGTGCATCAGTCCTAGACCTGAATGTTAGAAAGCAAAATCCCAGAGAGCCTAAAACTCTTAATCAAATTGTTTTCCTATCTTTTTTCACCTCCTCAAAGTTGTGTAGCAGTTTAACAGAGATGAGGTGTAGCATGTATACACTGACATATTTACTTGTAATAGGTATTTATAATTTATCTGTTTGTGAATCTAAGATAATTTTGTTTTCTGCCACTCCTGTAATGGTTTTCTGACAGCATCTTACCCATTTGTAAGACCTGTTTGACAAACTGTCTTTATTTCTCTTGCAAGACAGGTACTGGTTGACAGTTACCTTCTTTTTCATGCAAGACAAGATACTGGTTGCTTATGATTGCTAAAAATTGCCTGAAATTCCCTGTTTTCTGCACATTTGTGGCAGTTGGTTGTGCTTTTTGCTTTTAAGTCAAGTTTACCTCTGAATTTATTCCAAACATCCACCAGAATACCAAATGTTGTGGTGTCACAAAAAAATGAGGAAGGTGGATGAGGGAAAGCTCATACTTTTGTAGCAGCGAATTCAAGGGGAACAAAACAAAGATCTGCAGGTGATATTCCTGCTGCTCATTCCATGCAACTTCTGGTGTTTGGGATATATTTTGTACAATATCAGACATTAAAACATCTCCTCTCTTTGGCTGAGTCTCACATAACTCAAAAATGTTTATTTAAGAGCTGCTTAGTACATTTTTGGGTTTTCTGTTGTTGGGCTGGTTTTTTTTTCTTTGTTCACAGTTTTGTTTTGGTTTTTTAATTGGCATTGATAATGAAATCATCATTTTGTTCAGAATGAAGGATTAATTTTCTCTGATGCTTTTGATTTGTGGCAATTGGTGGAGATCCTGTAACAGCAGATCCAGTGCTGGCATGGGCCTCCCTGTTGAGTCTTTCCACAGTGTGAAGGCCATGCAATCACTAGGAAGGCTTAAGAGCTCATCATATAAATTACAAGCAATTAGAAAAATGTGACCTTGACACAATGTTGTGAGAACAAAGTATTAGAGCAAATGAGGATCTTCTGGTTCTGCTGTGGAAGGGAATGGTGGATGGTAAAAGGCACAAACTGTCTTGTCTTATTTATTTTTGGGGAGTAGGAAGGCAGCATTTTGGAGCTAGTTAATCACAAATGTATTATTCTGAGTTTTGTGATGTTGTACTGAGGTTCCAGCAGTTTAATACTGGATATCTATTCCTTGAGTACCATGGATGTCACATTCTTTCATTCACATGTTTTCATCAATTCAGTTTCATACAGAAGTCTGTGTGTCCTGCTTGTCAAATGTCTCCTATTTCACTTTTCTTTTTCCTTTAAACACAGCTGTTGGAGCTGTTTGACAGCGAAGACCCTCGAGAACGAGACTACCTAAAAACAGTCTTGCACAGAATTTATGGCAAGTTCCTGGGTCTTAGAGCATTTATCCGAAAACAGATTAATAATATTTTTCTA
Source organism: Hylia prasina (assembly GCA_013397195.1). Taxonomy (NCBI): domain Eukaryota; kingdom Metazoa; phylum Chordata; class Aves; order Passeriformes; family Sylviidae; genus Hylia; species Hylia prasina. The sequence continues at coordinate 103,913 of VYXD01003100.1, forward strand.
CGGTAAGTTGTGGAAGAAGGTGTTTTCTGCTTATGAATGCTTTAGGAAACTGATATATCACTTATATTTAACTTTTCTTTTTTTAGATTTGTTTATGAAACTGAACACTTCAATGGCGTAGCTGAACTGTTGGAAATTTTAGGAAGGTAAATGAGTCTTTTTTTATTATCTAACTCAGACTTCCCTTGTGGGACATGTCAGGATAGTGTCAGATTCGGAAAAAGTATTATGATAATCCCTGATTCTGAAAACAGATGTGAGCACATGCTCATCTTTAAGCCCATGTGCAAATCTCTGTGACATCTTTGCCAAGAATATATAACTACATGCAAGTTACAGCCAAAGTGTTGGATTGATTTTATGTGTATGAATCCATTAAATACTGCACCCTTCATCCTTGCATGCTGGAGGATTATTTCCTTCAGAGCACGCTTAGCAGAGTGAATGTTTTGAGTGGCTCTAATTTTGGTAGGTTAATTACTCCAGACCACCTTGCTTACATGAATTTGCAGACCACATAAGACAACTTCTTATCTGTTTGGCAGCAGGTTTGTGCAGCTGTTTATGTGATTATTCCTAATGGGAGCTGGATTGCTACCTAGATATGTAGTGCCCTGCTAATATAAAGCAGGCCCAAAGTCAGCACCTGTTTACAAGGGCTATTTGTAAACAGGTGCTGACTGCTAAATATATTTTAATCTATAAAGTGCATGTTCAGTCCTCAGTATTGCTCTCTGTGATGATGACACTAACAAATATTTCTTTTCTAATTTCCAGTATTATCAATGGTTTTGCTTTACCTCTCAAGGCAGAGCATAAACAGTTTCTGGTGAAGGTGCTGATCCCTTTGCACACTGTCAGGAGTTTATCACTCTTCCATGCACAGGTAGAAATTATGAAAGTATTTTCTGTTCAGTAAGAATTATATGTATATTTTTAAGGTTGCTTTGTAAATTTAATTACATGCACATAAAAAGTGGGGGAAAATTTTAAATGTGGAAAAATACAACAGATTTTTTTCAAAATTAATTCCATATCCGTTGTGTGATAAATATCTAGATTCTGTTTTGATTAGATAATTAAAAGCACAATATACATCTGTAATATTTGGGAAATTTTATTTAGTAGTTAAGCTCTCTGGGTTTTCCTCTCTGCTCTGTTCTCATTCTCACAAGTTTGCCTTTCCCATTCTCTCTCCCAAGGGGATGTTTGGGTTTCCTTAGTCTTGTGCTGTCAAGGCTCTTCTTCACCCTGGCAACCTTCTGAATACTAATACCCACATTTTTTCATTTAATATTCTCCCTCACAGATTCCTTAATACTGCATTTATGCTCTCATACATCTTTTTATACCTCCAGCTTACATGATGTAATTTTCCCTCTGATAACTGCTACCTGTTGCCTTTCTCTCTGATTTTCAGATAGTGCAGTATTTCTTATGGTGATAAAGCTCTGCTTTCTAAGTATGTTATTCCACCTTTTAGCTGTGTCGACTCATCTTGCAAGAATTCTCATGACTTTGCTGTATAAAATTAGTAAAAAGACACCTTTTAAGGGAGTGGCAGAAGCTTCAAAACATTGCTTGTATGACTGTATTTAGAATTCCAAGTTGTTCTGATTTTTATTTTATGTGCTGCTTTGTCACACTAATTGTTCTTGTGAAGTGTCCTTTCTTATAAACTGAACTTTGAATGGCTTTGTGCAGTGCAAACTGTGCATCTCAGTCTAAAACTGGATGTAGTTTGAGAGAGCTGAATAGCATATTGCCTTAAGTGTCTCTTTTTTAAAAAATTGGGGTTTTGTGGTTTCTTTGTAGAAATGTTCTAATTTTGTTTTTGTAAATTCTTACCTCTTCACAGCTGGCGTATTGCATAGTACAGTTTCTGGAGAAAGACCCATCACTCACAGAACCAGTAAATATTTCTTTCATACTTCTTTTTTTTCCACTATGAGTGGTTTACCCCGTAGAGAGAAAAGTAAAAAATCTAACTTCTTTTTCCTTCTAATTTAGGTCATTAGAGGTTTAATGAAATTCTGGCCAAAAACCTGCAGTCAGAAAGAGGTAAGTGATATGCTTGTATTAAAAAAAAAGAGTTATTTTGCTTTAAAACATGATAAGCAGGGAATCTTAAATAATTTGTTGTTGCTAGCACATGCTGTGGTGAATCCTGGTATTATTTCTTGTCGGTGATTTTTTAGTACTTTAATTCTAGTTTTTTAAACAGTTTTGACTGTGAAAAGATTGGTTACTGGTTTCTATTCACAAAATAAGTGAATAGAAATAAGTGAATTCTCTGCAGAGAATTTTTTAGAAAGAAGAAAATAAACATGGTTGAGGATAGGTTGGAAAACTCTGATAGATTCAGAATGGTTTACATATGAAGACAGTATTTTTCCAGTGAGGATGAAAGATACTTTGTGGTTTTTACCTACTAAACATGTAAAAGATGCAGGTAAACATGTGCATTTTTGTTTCCGATGCAAATCAGAGTTTCCCCAGTGAGGTTTTATGAAACAGCAAAACTTATTTGAATATTGCTCTCAAAAATGAGGTAAAATTAGTAGAATCTCCTTAGTTATTAAAGTTGAAGCCTTGATTGTTCAGATCTTTGTAGGAGACAAGGTTTCCAGCATGGATGTATATACTGGTGCAATTCTGAATTTCATTCAAAATATTTTAAATGCAGCACTTGAAGAAGAAACTTGTCCTTGTTTTTAAGGGACTGAGTCCAAAAGCTGCCAACTGATGACATTTTTTGAGAGAGGGTCTCACTGAGCTAATGAGGTTTCCATTTCTTCCTGAAGCAGTAGAATCTGAAGGTTATCAGCATTCTGCAGGACAAGACGATTTGGAGATTTTATATTCAATTCTTTCTTTTTTGTCTTTAGGTCATGTTCCTAGGAGAGCTGGAGGAAATCTTGGATGTAATTGAACCATCCCAATTTGTCAAAATCCAGGAACCCTTGTTTAAACAAATTGCCAAGTGTGTCTCTAGCCCTCATTTTCAGGTCAGTGGTAGAAGTTATTGTTTGTATAGGAACGTATAGTCTCAGTTTCAAACATAACTCCCCCCAAATGTAAATATTATTTTATGTTATGTTTTTAAATACTTGTCTTCTGTGGAAGAGGGTATGTTGGGGTGGAAGGTTAGGTCTGAGCTCTGTGAATAACTCGTTAGAGGTGTTTGGGGTTACAGCACAGAACTTGTCCTTCTGAGCCCCTCTTAAATCCTTAACCTGTGTCCAAGCAGACTTTGGGCCCTTGTCACTGTGGGTGACAGGTGCTGGCCCTACAGACCATGGAGGATGGATTTCCATTTCCTTTTGGTGCAGGATTGTGCACTTCTTGTTTTCTGACTTTATTCCTTCTAACCACGTAACCAGGTGTCTGGTTAGAGGTGACACAAACTGTAGCCTATTTTAATCACATTGTATAATGGGAGGAAGGGGAGTGAATGGGATGTAAATGGATACGTGAAGAGGATGTTGAGTTCATGGCCTGTAGTGTCTCCATATTAAGCCTGATGATCTGTCCTGGCACAAAGACAGATCTGACTTTTCAGCTCTTCCTTGGACTACATCTTTTTTTTAATCATAATTCGGATCAGCATCCTCCTTCCTTGCCCCCAGCTCCTCTCCAGGGTAATTACTGTCCTTGGAGCCTTCCCCACACTTAAGATTTCTCTTCTCTTATCCAGCCCAGCTACTGGGCCTTTCCCTGTCTCCTCCTCTGGTATCCCAGCACTGCTGGGTTTTTTCCAACTGCAGTCCTCCTGATTTTAAGGGAAAGGGTGATGGGAGGTCTCCCTCTCTGCTCTTCCTTCCCCTCAACTGCAGCACTGATGCTGTGTCTGCACACAGTCTTCAGTGAGCAATAGCACATTGCTCAGGAAATAGAGAGTGGGTGCTATGGGATCAGAGCTATAGGATAGAAACTTAATTCCATTAATGCATGCTATGCTACTGATTTGAATTTAATCCCAAAACTAATGACTCCTGTTAGCTCATCTTTGTGGAGTTCCTCTGTAATTTGTTTTTCCTTTAGAAAATCACAACATTACAGGTATCTGAATTCCTATTGATATTTTATTTCTTTGACTCAAAGGTGGCCGAAAGAGCGCTGTATTATTGGAATAATGAATACATCATGAGTTTGATAGAGGAGAACTCAAATGTTATACTTCCCATCATGTTTTCCAGCCTTTACAGGATTTCTAAAGAGCACTGGAATCCGTAAGTTTGTGCATTTACACTGTGTCTTACCATTTGACATCCCACTGATAAACTTAGGGAATGTCTGCTGAAGAACATCTGAATGGGAGAGATGCAGACTCAAAGCTGCTCTGAGCAAGTGCAACTCTGTTAATGCCAATATATATTAGTCTGCACTTGAGCTTGTCTCAGTGTTTTTAATTAACTGCTATGTGTACAAAAATCACTACTTTGTGAGATAAAAATAGACCTTCTCACAAGCTGGAAAAAAGAAGAAATTAAATGCTACATTAATATTGAAGGAAAAATGTTGCTCATCAAGCGTTTCTCCTACGCAGTTTTTTTATAAACGGGTTGGCTCTTAAGCCTGATTGTAAATTGTCTAGAAGATTATCACTTGGCATTAATAAAGCTTTGTGGCTGTATCATCAACTGAAACCTCTGGAAGACTTCTGGTGTGGGCAATTTTTTAAAACATCCTGAAACATACAGCCTTAGGTTGGATTGGTTTTTTCTAAATTTATTTAAATACAGCTGTTCTCTATGACAATAATTGAGCAGTTACTTTATATTGATATTGTGATTGGCAATTTGATTTTAAACTGAATGACCTAGTAAGAAGTGTTTTTGTGAAAAATTCTATTACAGTTATTTTAGTTGGAAAGTTTTTCTAAGTCTTGATGATTAGCATTTAGTAAAACCAGTATTTTTAATGAGCTGTGCTATGTGCAGGTCCCAGTTCCTTTGAGACCTTACTGTAAAATATTAAATCTTTTCAATCATTGGTCTTTTCGTTCTGTACCTAGTCAAACTCTCAAGTTTGTGTGCTTACATGACAAATCTAATGCTGCTGGAAAGCCTCTGTAGCTTAACACTGGTCACAAAAGGACACTTTCTATGGCACAGTACTCCAGTACCAGTCTCCAACCTTTTATATTATGCACTGGGATGCTTCTGGTAATGAGAATATTCCAGTATCCCAGTTCACAGAGATTTCATACCCACAGAAATTTTGTTACACGAGCCACGTAAAGACACGTCTAAAATAAAGGAGCTATTTAAAGAATTTTTGTATTTATAAGACAATTTTTCATGTAGGTAGCAAAAATGAAAGTTTATTTAAAGAGATGAAAGAGACAGGGGAGTGTGGGAAATGGCACATAGTTTGTGTGCTGTAAGGATTAGCTCCAAAGGTTCCTGGCACTTGTACTGTTGATTCACTACCTCCTGGCTGAAGAGCTGCTTCTTAAGCAGCCCTGGGTCTGAATATGAGAGCCAGAGTAGTGGATCAGGAACTGTGAAAGGGAAAATGAATATGAACTGTATGAGCACAAGGAAATCACTCTTGAAATACAGCTTTGTATTTTGCATAGATGCACTGAATATTCAGCTTCATAGAAGAGTCATAAGGAAATATGAATCACTTTCATTTTGTGTTTGAATTCTATTCCTTCTGCCAGCATTGATGATTTGAATCTCTGAAGCTGCATTCAGAATTGCTCCACAGCATGAGGGAAGAGACTGTAGTTATACGTAATAGCTTTCTGTTGTTGCCTTTTACCCTAGAGTTTTGGCCTGCTCCATTTCAGTAGTCAGCAGGGACATGAAAGCTGATTCTCACCTTTAAGTATGTAAATCAAAAGTAGTTTCACTGAAATCGAAGAATTTACATAACCATCCTTGCAGGAACAGAATTGGTCACAGAAAGGCTGGGAACAAAAGACACTTTTTATTTCACGTCTGATTTCACCTGAAGCTAATGGATTCCTTTCTTTCTTCTTTTTCCATGTTTCACAGGGCTATTGTGGCTTTAGTCTACAATGTGTTGAAGGCATTTATGGAAATGAACAGCACCATGTTTGACGAGCTGACAGCCACTTACAAGTCAGATCGTCAGCGGTAACTTTTTAAAGCTTTTTTTGTCAGCTGTGCACACGGCCTGCAGTTTAGTTCTCCCTTTACACTCAGGTGCAATTGCATAATCTCAGACATCATAGACACTGCACCGTTTTTGCCCTTGCCTGCTGGTTGGGCTTCTCATTGCAGGATGTGAGATTATGTGTGCAGGTTGTTCTTTTAGCCTTTAGTAAATACAGTATCCATTGCATTGCTTGGGAATCCACATTCCTCATGCAAATCCTTTTTGACTCCACATTCCAAAATACTTAAGTGTATCAAGATCTTCAATAAGAAAAGGAACACAAGGGTTTAAAGGTAACACTTTTCTTAAAGACTTTAAAAAAAAAAAAAATACTCTGAGATTTGGAAAGACACGAGGGAAACCCCTAAGACTTGATTTCCAACCTGCTGTTTGTAGGCTGGATGTGATCTTGATGCAAAGAGACATCTCTCAGCTGTTTTATTTCTTATTCAGAGGTCCTGCTGTATCTTAGTCTTTCAGCATGCAGGATCATTCAGTACATCACTCATAGTGGCATTAGTTCAACTCCAGTGGCAGCTTGTCTTTTCTCCTATTTTCCCTAATCTTTATTTCTCCTTTACAATGCAGCATCTCTTCTCAAAAGTTTCACCTTATGCAAAGATTAGGCGAAAAAAATGAGGAAATTTCAGGAACTTTGAGCAGTTTGCAACTTCAAGTCATACCTTGGCTGTGACTCAGGGTTCCCCCAAGCAATGCAAAGGGCACTGCATGTCAGCACAGGTTTTTAGGGCAGTCCAACCTTGAAAGTCTCTTGGCTGTTGTTTTTTTTGACTTATGTGACTGAGTTACACTGACCTTTCATTCCACTTTGTTTTATAGCCCAAAAAATCTGCACATAACAGGCTCGTTCATTAATACAGTATTTTACTTTCAGAGACTTGTTTAGAGATATATTTAAACTAAGAAGCCAGATATTCTTGGTATGTATTGGTAAATAAGTGCAGTTGAGACAAAACTTATTAGCAAAAAAGGCAGAGAATTTTAGGAGTGATCATCTAATCCAGCTGTTCATGGAGGCAGCTTGGTGACCTAAATCACTTTGTGTTGCACTTTGCCTCTTAAGATGAGAAATTCTCTTCTGAACAGGACCAGACACTGCAGTGTCTGGGTAATGGGGGAGGTTTAGTGACTGAACTGCACAAAGAATTTCCTTTGCACCTGCTGCTATTGTATTTTTTACCAAGGCTGGTGCTAACCATTTCACCATTTTTATTTACTTCTTATAATTTTAAAATCTGAATGTGTAAACCAGGGCGTTTACCTTAATGTTTTCAGAAAATCTTTGGCATCTTAATAAAACCACATTTCAGAAGGGTAGCTTTGATACCTCTTAAAGCTTGAGGAGAAATATGTTCAATATTAATGGCTGGGATAGGTCAAATAGGTAAGTTGGATGAGGTGATCATCCTCTAACAGACCTTTAGGTAAGCAGGCATGTATTTCCTAATGGTTAGAAGATAAATATTGGTAAGTAGTGTGAAAATGTAATAAATAAATTCCACTTATTCTTGTATTTAAATTTAAATACTTCCCAGTAACAATAGGCTCCTTTTTTTCCTTTTATTGCTCTTCAGGGTTTTATTTGAAAGTTGTTTGTACTTTTTTATATGTTTAAAATCCTCTTGGAAAATCAAAATTCCAAACAAATGAGCCAGATGTTGGTATGTTGACTGAATCAAAGTGTATAGGAATGTTTCTAATCCCTTGAAATACTTCTCAAGACTTCTGTAATGTGACTGGCAGAGAATTTGTGTATCTGTCATTGTTATATTTCCATTTCATCTAAACCTACAATGTGATGTCATAGAACTTGAAAGCATTTTGTGCCTTGCAGTCTCGAGGAGATTTATTCACAGTAAGCTGGCAGAGACAGGAAATTTAGAAAGCAAACAATGCAGGTAAAGTAAATGTTAGGTTTGCTGTTTAATTTTCTCAAATCAGCCACTAAAGTCTGTTGTTAAAGCAAATGCTACATAGATCTTGCAGGAATTTGGTGTGGAAAAGGGGTAACTCACTGAACAAAAGGCACATCTTGTAGGTTGAGCTTGGCCTTGGTTGGTGCCTAACCTATAGGGAAGCCAGCACTCAATGTAAGTAAAAGTAGTGATTCTAAAAGAATCAGGGAATGCTTTCTAGAAAGCCACTGTGATTTATAAGATTATTTATATCTTGAATAAATAAACATAAAAATAATTAAACATAAAAAAATTGCATAATGGAAATTTTTATAATCTTGACAAATTAGTTCTGTAATAAAATTCCACTGCATTTTTTAATTGCTCATTGCAAATTAGTGTCTGTGAACACTGTCACTTTGCTCAGCTTGTTTTCATACTGCTTTGTTCAGTTAAATTTATTTAGATAGCAAAGAAAAAAAAATTTAAAAAATCAAATGTATGTTAGGAAAATTGCAATTGTGTTCAAGAAAATTCGTGCAGCTACCTAATGTCAATATGTTTTTTAAATTAAATATTATACAGTCTTCTCTCCTGGTAACTCTTTGTTTTATTTCATCTGTCAGTGAGAAGAAGAAAGAGAAAGAGCGTGAAGAACTGTGGAAAAAACTGGAGGATTTGGAATTAAAGAGAGGTCTTAGACGTGATGGAATAATTCCAACTTAACAAAAAAACAAAACAGCATTATTAACCTGTGGAGTCACACATTTATGTAGTAGAAGATGGAGCAACAGTTTTCTGTATTGTGCAACTTTACAGTAGATTTCACATTTGTTTCATTATTACAACAGCACTGTATATACCTGTCTCTAAGTAAAGGAAAAAAATAAGGACTTTAATCCAAAGTTTGGACAACAGATGGACTTCTCAGAACTTTGCAAACATAATCATTGTTTTAACCCTTCTTTAAAACCAGTCTTCAAAGATCTGTTGATGAAAATTGCAATGTCAGATTCCATTGTCAGGACCTGTTCCTTATTTATCGTTAGCAGAGAGTATAATACGACTTTCAAATGTGAACAATCTTAAAATTTAGCTTGTCTTTCTGCTAAACTGTTACGTGTATTTATAGTAAAAGAGAAAAAAGACTGTCATTTCCTTATGAGTTTGTGTAACATCCTCCTTCTCTGGATAACTTTACTGTAATTTGACTTTTTTTTCCTTTGCACATCTTCATAAGTTGAATGTCCATTCAGATCAGGGCCATGAAAAACATTGGTCCTGAATAAAAGTTTTGTTTACTGGTGTGAGCATTTTTTTAGTACCAGGCTGTCTCTGGTGCTTCCTTAATTTGAACATTAGGAATTAAAAAACACGTAGGTGATGAGCATAGTAGGAAAGGGAGCTTTGGATTCGTGCACCTATTTATTGCAAATCCAAATTAGTGTCCACAATCCTTGGAGAAAAAAAAAAAAAAAGAAAGGGCAATGGTAACACCCTGGACTTCAATACCAATACTAACCAGTATTAGTGATACAGCATTGGACACATGTACCAGGGTTGGTTTAAAAACACTTAATTGCTGAACTATTACAGTATGTTCTTATTGGACCATTTAGAAAGAATAAAGACACATGCTAAACCACACAAGTGTGAAATTGATCTCCAGTGGTCATGGATCTAGTTGGAAATTGAGTTCAGATAGCAGTTTGGACAGTTTGGAGTTGTTGCCTTACTTTTTAATATGTATTTATAAAGTGTTCCAGCAAAAGAGGATGTAGCCTCTAAGAAACATACTCTAGTGTTTTTGTGGTTCTAGTACTATTACTCATCACAGTACCAGCCCTATGGTCTTAGCTGGAAAGGATTCTGGATTATACACTTCTGCATTCTCATCTGGATGCTCATTCCTAACTACTGTATTTGTTACCAAAAGTGGTTCTACAAATGCTACTGAAAAAAAAAAAAATTCTGGAAATCCTAATGTTCTGAGTATTAATAATAAAGTTTAAAATGCTTTTATATCAAAGGTGCATTGTGACCAAATTGTTTAAAACAAAAGAGGAAAAAAAAATACAAAAACAAAGAAGAGGGCTGTATTATAAGTATACATTATTGGCTATCTGCTTTGTATTTGAAAGTGGAATCTTACATCTTTGGTAGGTAAAATGCTGATAAGACTTATGTACAGTATATATTTAGCTAATGCAGTTGCATTATTCTATACCGGAAGGTATGTGTTTCAGGATTTTTCTCCAGGATGCTTTTGAACTGTTACAGACATATAACAACGGTGAATTGATAATCCTAAACCATCAATCCAGCAGTATTTACAGTATAAAAATGAATTGGTGTTCATGAGTCTTTGTGATAGTTGCAAACATGAATTTATGACCTGTTGCCATTGATAGAAATACAGTATAAATACAAGCTTGTATATTTTTCTTCCTACCATTTAAATATACAGTAGAATTTGAAGTTTTCTTCTTTTCAGGCATGGAAAAAAGGTAAAAAAGAATTCCCTCCTAGACTACTGACTGTTTCAGGATTATCAGGTCACAGTTTGTTCTCCTGGGTCTGCACACACAAATGTTGTAAACTCAAGGTTTTGTAAGAACTTGACACTGTTAATTCTGAGGAAAAAAAAAAAAGTGGAACTAGTCATATGCAACACCAAACACGACATGATTTTATGGGACTATTATGAGCTTCTTTTAAGAACATTGACTGGGACGCAATGTAAATTAGGCAGTTACTGTCATAGTTGAAACATTTTATTTTAAAGTGCTGAAGCAAAGGTGCAAGCTGAAATACTGAAGATTAAATAAATTTATAACAAATCATGTCCCTTAGCCCATTGATTTTGACAGTCTTTTATTTCTGTTACCAAAAAAAACCAACTTGCTAGTGTGATTTCTGTGTGAAATGATCATTTCACAGTACAAGAGGGTGGACTCAAACTCATGCTCAAAGACTATGTTCCATTGTGAAAAACTGAGAAAGAATGGAGGAATAAAACTTCATGTTTTTCACCTGGTGGAGTAAAACACAACAATGTGAAATTAGAAAAAGCACCTTGTCCTGTACTTAGAGTTTAGGTGAGTGTTGTTTGTTCATAACTACTCTTGGTTTTGCCATGTCATTCTGCTATTGATCATACAAAACTGAGGAGAACCTGGTGGGTTGCAATATTTCGTGGCCTCTGCCGCAGGGACAGCGGGGAGTGTCTGACGTTTATAGATGATTTACCACTTCTGAGAAGGAAGGTTCCTTTAAGGAGAAGGAGATGATGTGCAGTTGTTGTGAAGTCACTTGACTCTAAAGGCTGGGTGATGCACCCGAAGAAGCACCTGCTGCCGGGATCCCGCCTGTGCCGCAGTCCCAGCGCGATGTCCGGCCCCACAGGGCTCCCACTGCTCCCGCTGGAGCTGCAGGAGGAGGAAGAGGAAGGCAGCCCGTGGGCCCAAGTGTGATCAGTGCGTCATAAATTACGCTTTTGTTTGCTTCCTGAGTTCCACAAACCACCTTTGTTTGTGTCAATGTTGTTCTTGACTGCTCGTCCGGCAGGCGTTGGGTGTTCCTGCGTGTCCTGGGCCACATTGGTCTCAGGGGGAAGGGGTTTGAGCATTGTCTGCTCACAGGAAAGAGCTGCGAGGGCATTGGGTCATGGGGATGTAACAACTGTACAAGTAAAGTTCCTCTCATGCACTCTGAATTGAGCACACGTTGCTTTCTTCATCTTGCACGTCTCCCTTACTGTTTTCCTTTCGTTGCTTTCGAGTGTTTTTTGTCTCTCTTCCAAAGGTTGGAATGCTTTAAATAAAAGTATTCTAATGCTATTGGAGCGTTCGCTAGCAGGGTTGCAGTAAATTTAATCTTGGTTTTGTTAGCATAAGTAAAAGGATTTAATTTATTTTTTTATCTGTTCTCATATATGGAAAAATCGAGGGTGTCAGAGCCAAGAATTTGCTTGAGTAAGAAATGCAGCAGCTGTACTTACATTATACGTGCGTAAGTACAGCTTTAGGCTCTCTCACTCGATGGAAAAGAAAATATATTAGGAGCTTTAAAAAGCTCTTTATTGTTTTGTGAGGAGTGGGAAAGATGAGATTCTTCTCCCTCCAGGTAAAGCTGACATGATTTCCTTTTAGTTCTGTCTTTGAAAACAAAGATGCCCTTTCCTCTTAATTGTGTGACACCATTATCCCAAAGCCGTTGCCCTCAAGAAGACAAAGGTGATGATGCTCAAGGTTGAAAAATGTTTTTATTTACTTGTAGATTTTTTAATTTGGCTCCTGTGCTTCCCTTAGCAGCTCTGGAGTGAGCCATGAATTAGTTTTTCCTAGTTGGTATGTGCAGCAGATTATATGTAGCCCAGTTTTCCATTTTGAACTCTATGAAACAGCATCTTAAAACAGAATGGAACAAATTTTGGTTGAAAACTTTTATCCAAGTGTTGCTTCCCATCCACAGAAGCGTGTGCTTTTTATCACGACCTCTCTGAGTAAGAGTTTTTATTACTTGGATCACCTGCTGTAAATATGTTGTATTCATGACCTCATGGAGCCATGAGGAGTTTTCAAATATAAATAGTACTGATACATTTCTTGTTGTTGTCCTATTTTTGATTGTAGTATAGCGAATGACCTGTCATGCTTTTTGTTTCAAGGTTAGCATTTAGATTCATAGATCTTAATATTTTAGCATTTCATTGTTTAAGCAGGAGAGGGCAGCAAAAGTTCATTTTTCCCCATAGGAATGCTCTGGTCCCATTACTGTTTTTAAACTTAGGTGCATCTAACTATCTGTGGGTAGGGGGGGAAAAACGAAACTTTTTTATATATATTAAAAGGTGCATATGAAAATATATAGACTGGTCCAACCAGACTGTGAAAATGTCTTCTACTCTACATCCAAGTAATAATAAAAATATCTTCCACCTCTGGATAAAGTACAAGCAGGTCTTAAACTCTTGGATTCTAATGTCATTCTTTGCAAACAATTTACTTTCTTAAAAATGGTATCAAAGAAACTCAAACTCAATGGTGCTCCCAGCTATAAATGTGTTATCTTCCTCTTTTGCACATGCTCAAGAGGCTCTGTACTGTGGGTGCATCTAAATAAAGAAGCAATGAAGTGTTTTCCAGGTGCTTGGCTTTTTTTTCCACCTCTTCCCATCTAAACCTCATGAGCCTTTTCGACAGTGAACTTGCAGCAGTCAGGTACCCATCTGCATGTATCAAATGTAAGGACTCTTGTCTGGAGAAAAAAAAACCCCAAAAACGAAGCAATGAGGTGGTAATTTAAGTTTCAGCCAGAATTACCATAATATGCACTCAGTTTTCGTGAAGTTCATTTTTTTCAGAGGTCCTCTGATGACGTTGAGTATCCTTGTACCTCACACACCCCTCCTGTGAGGGAGGTCAGGAGCAGTGGATGCAGGAAAGGGGCATTAAAGCCACAGTGTTCTTTGGGACCCCTCTGAGTCTTGCACTCGGCAGCTGGTGAAGGAATTTGTTCCTTTGTGGCAGGATTCTAGTGTTGCAGTTCTCATGCTCTTGTGCCTTGCAGTTTGGAGGTGAAGGGAAAGGCTGGGGGAAACCCTCTGGAGAGAGCCAGGGATAAAGCCTGGAAAGGGGCACTGCAGGTGAATGGCGTGAGCAGCAGTATAGGAGAGTGGGTTGCATCAATAAAATGAGAAAATATTTATTGAACATAGGATTTTTAAATACCATGGGGTTTTTATGATTTATTCCAATAGTCTCATCTTTATTTCTTTCCATTTTTCCCCAACTTTAATTTTAATCAGTTGGATCTTGCGAGTCTTTGGTAGAAGAGCTCATTATCACAATTCTCTTTAAAAACTTGTAAGACAATGTTCAGAGCACCTAACAACTTCATGTCTCTCTACTTTCTTATTGCAAGGCAAGTATTTTCTAAAGAAGTTAAAAAAAAGAGAACATGCTGTAAGTTGGCCTCCAGGGTAGGATTTGTCTTCCTAACTTGCAAGTTAGAAATCAACCTTTACAGGATTGGAATTAAAAACTTAAATTAGTTTCCTGCTTTCAGTTATGATAATTGCTTTGCTAATTTCTCATTTTGGTCTTTCCTTCTCAGGGATGTTTTGGTTTCTCCTACAGCAGCAGAATGTCTGGTTTATCTTACCTTAAGTTTGGGCCTCAGATCACAAGTGTGTAGCCTACAAAAGTAGTTTTGTGTGCAGGTCAAAGCTGGTCCCAAGGCTGCATTAATTAGTGCCTCAGTGTAGCGTGATGGAATGACCTGGGACTTAAACTGGACACTGATACAGGGTGTCAAATTCTGATCTGTGGTTTTAAAGATTAAACACTGGAGCTGAAGCAAATATCCTGAATTTGTTAGTAAATACCTTGAAAGCAAGTGTGCTAACCCACTGTGAGCAGTGACCACAGGCTCTTCTGGGAGTTTCCATGACATGAGAAATGCTCATAACAAAAACTTTATATTGCTCTATTTTGTTTCCTCCCTGTTTATCTTGTCTATTCCGTATTATCTGCCCTTGAAGTCACTGAAGGTGTGAGAAGTTGGGGGTCATTTGGGAAGGATGGAAAGCTTGAGATTAATTTAAATAAATGTCTGGTTTTATACAGTGGTTCTTACTTCGATATGCACTTGAAAGTATCTGGGACCTTGGCATTATCCCTGGATCTGAGAAGGGCTTCCAAAAAGAGAATGAAAAAGGAATATTCTATACACCACCTGAATCTTGTCAAAATTCCTTGCAAGCTTTTCCTTGTGTAGGAAGCCTCTGCACTTCCCTGACAGAGGCAGCAGTGACCCAGCAGTGAGTGTTCCTGGAGCCCCAGCCACAGCAGGAGCACGCTGGGGCAGAATGGCTCTGACAGCCAGGAAGGAAAGACCTTGTGTTTGCACAAGGATTTGTGCAGCCCTTCAGCAGTAAAGGCAGAGGTTACCTGCAAACCTTTTGTGAACTGAGCAGGCTCGGGTCAGGTTTGAATCTTTGCCTTTTGAACCTTCAGCACATGTGGTTGAGCTGTGTGAGCAAACTGGACAAATGATCCAGCTCAGTTTTAGGTTTCAATATTAATTCTGCGAAGTGTACTGAGCTTATGCTCATCTGTCATCCTGAAGGCTAGGCAGCAACTCCCCTGCTTTTTTAGATGTTTGGCAATGTATATGATGTGCATAAGTGGAAAATCCCTGTGTATTTATTTAACTGTCTCCAACCAAATGGGCATCTGCATTACATAATCTTCCATTTCAGGTATCTTGGAGGCACCAGGCTCTGCAGGTGCCAGATCTTGGAGTAAACTGCAGCTTGGCAAACGACACTCTTGATTTCTGGAGAAAGCAAATGTGGAATTCAGACAGTGGTAATTAGTTTGTTAGCCCACAGACTATTTCACAAGCACAAGGGGATATTATTGCTATTTGCTCTCCATGACACTCGTCAGACAATAATTGTCACGGTCAGTGGTTTTGCACATTTCAAACATCAGTTCTGGCCAGACAGAAGTGACTCAGGAATACACAGAAAAGGATATTTCCCACTGCAGTGTGGTGCCCCCAGCCCCTCTTTCTGCTGTGCTGCACTAGGTTCTGCAAGCACAAGTGTAAGGACTTGTAATGGGCTGAATTTAAATAAAATGTGCTGTTCTAGTTGAAATTGTCATAAGGGGAACGTAACAACAGACCAGGGAGCATTTCAGGCTTTTCCAAGCAAATGCCTTTCCATGTGGTCAGCTAAAGAAATGGGATTTTTTTAGAGCTCCTTTCACCAGATCAGGTTGTTCCAAGCCCCATCCAATCTGGCTTGAACACTCCCAGGGATGGGGCACCACAGCTTCTCTGGGCAGCCTGTGCCAGGGCCTCACCACCATCACAATGAGGAATTTCTTCCTAATATCCTGTCTAACCCTGCCCTCCATCAGTTTGAAGCCATTCCCCCTTGTGCTCTCACTACACATCGTTGTAAAAACTCCTTTGATCAATATCTGCAAAGATCCAAAGCTCTCAAGCTGCACAAGCCTTTTAGATTCTTCTGCTAATACAGCTTAGACAGGCCAAGCATGTGCAAGAGTTCTTGCTTGCTTGTAGTTCTTTGTCTGAATTTGGGAGAGCAGAGGTGTCTGCTTGTCCCATGGAATTTTAGTCCCTCAATTTCAACTTTCTCAGCTTCTTTTTTCCCCTGAACTTTTCATCTGCTTTTCTTGCACTGAGTGTGTGTTAGTGACTTTTCTCTGCAGTTCAAATCCACTCTAATAACAAAGATCTCCCTGGTTTACATCAAGTGCTTCAGACTTGACCAAACCAAGAAGGGGCCCTGGCATTCAGGTGCAAGAGAACACTCTTCCAGCAGGAATTAGGTGTGCCCAGAATGTACCCTTTGCCCTATGATTTTAGTTACTTGGAAAAGAGATTAACTAAATTATACTGTAAATACCCACACACCATTTTTCCTCTCCCCTTCCAATAATAATTTTGATAATTTTTGTTGCTGCTAAATCCACCATCAAACTGCTTCTCACTTCCTATTCTAATTTACCAACCCCCTTTAAAGTCATTGACAATGATGTGTATGTTGTATATAATTTCATGGGACAATATCCAATCTATTACTAGGATTTGAAATCTAATAATTAAATTTATATGCTTGAATTAATTGTCTAGGATAACAGAATCTATAAATAAGCCATTTAATGTCATAGTGGCTTTTTTCTTTTTTTAATTTGGATGTCAGTTACTCACTGATGTAGAATATCCTGTTTTGATTGCATCATCAGTGCAGCAGGGAGTGTGGGCATGGAATCCAGATCTTGCAGCAATGAATAAAACTTGATTTCTAATGCTTAAGTTGCTTCAACATAAGCCTGGTTTCATGGGATTGTTGTTAGGCCAACCTTCATTCATTGTGGCAAGGTAGTTCAAGGCAGAAATGGATTCAGTTTTATATCCCAGTGCTTTATTGACCAGAAACAGAAAAATCAGATGAAAGGAAAGCATTTCCATCACAACATTCTTTTTCAGTAGCCAGGGTGGGCAAAATAAAGGTAAGGCTTAGGAGCAGTGATTTCAAGCTTGCTTTGGAAATGCTGGTAGCCAGTTAAACTTCTGTGACCTTACTTCCACACTGGCTTGTCTCCTTCTGTGCTGCCTGACTTGGCAGCAGATGAACTCTCTAAAACACATCTTTAAAATGTACTTTCCTCTACTGTAACCTTGAATTGTTTTCCATGTGTTCCCCTTCTCTCATTCCCATCCATTATCCCCAGCAGGCTGTTCATGCTAATACATTTTCCAAGTAGGTGTCTCACCTTTTGGAAGTGTCTCTCTTCAGAGCTGGGGCTGTTATCTCTCTGCCCTCAGAATGGGGACTGAGGAGGTGAGAGGAGGAGAGGAGAAGGGTTTCTGGCATCCCTGTGCCAGCAGGGTGGGAGTGTGAACGATGCAGGGAGGACATCCCTGCTCCCTGTGTGGTTCCTCCCTTCCCTGAGGAGAGAAGGCTGTGGGGTAACCCTCACCCAGTGTCCACTGGATCCCCTGTCCTTAGGTCTTCCATCCCACCACACACTTCCCTGAGTTCTTCACTTCTCAAAGAATCAGATTCCTGCAGGGGACGATACGCAGAAAAAAGGTTTGTGTCAGTCTGGAATAGATTTTGTCCCTCTGCAGAAGGGGATCTTGTTTGAATCGCAAAGATAAATCAGCTTTTTTTTCTATCCAGTGCTAAGGTTTGGGGGTTTTTTTAAGAATATTGTATTATTTTTACCATGACTGCACTAATATGAGCTTGAATGATGGAGATCTTGCCTTTTCCAAGTACAGAAACATGACAAGACGGATTAAGTACAGCTCTTCTGTAAACTGCAGGACTTAATTCTCTTCCTGCCAGAGTCAATGATGGAAGTCCTGTTGCTGTCACCAAAAGTAAAATAAAGACCTGTGAGGAGATTGGACAAATCTGCTGTGTCTATGTGGGAAAGTGGTCAGCACTAAGAGGGGTGACGTGCACTCATTTCCTCTTCCTGCAGTAAATTGATCCTATTCATATCATCCACTATTGTGTGTGCATTGTCTGCGTGACCTCTAGAAAGCTTTTATGGATATGAGCTTCAGAGGGAATGTGTGATTCCACTTTGCTTCCTGCCTATTTTACAATGACACCCCATCAGCTCCAGAGAAAAAACTGAGTAAATCTCTGCTGCCTTATTTGTGATCTGTACCTGAGCATTCAGGTAAACACTTCAGCACACGCAGTGAGCCCCAGCCCTGGGATGTTAAGTGAGGCAGTTTTTCTGAGGCTGTCTAGACACAATGTCTGCCTACAAAAGAATTTGGTTATGAACAGGGCAGCATTGTTCCAAAGATGTTATTCTGCTACTGGGGAAATGGAAAGGATTTTTTTTTCTTTCAGGAGCAGGGAACTGCCCTTTCCTGGTGCAGTTGTCATTTCATGACCAGTGTTACTAAAATTTTCTCCTCTGAGACTCTCCATTCTTATGAATTATGTAAAACATGCTGTCTTGTGAAAAAAACCTGCTCGCCTACTCTTTGACATGAGAAAAAAATGGAAAGTAAACAGTGTAACTTCACTTGCTTTGTTTAGAGAATATCAAATGCATCCAGGAGAGTAAATGCAGAACTGCAGGACTGCAGTAAATGTCACTGTGATGCTGAGAAGCAAGGTGTGTACCATCTGTTTTGGCACCCTGTCGTGGAAGTGGACCAGCACTTTGTAGACTGTGGAAAAAGGGGCCTTGCATGGGGTTGTGCTGCTCTGCCCTAGATCTGATAGGGGAGGGGACTCTGGGGAAAAATGAGGGTTTGGAATGAAGTTTCAAAGCTGGAGGTGCTACAGTGAAGTGAAAAGACCAGTCAGAATCTGTTCAAACATTTATCTGCCTCTAAAGATGATCAAATGTTTAAGGAATTAAGCAGTGGAGGCATTTTTGAAGATGTCACACGTGTCTTACGTCCAAGAAAACACTTTATTCTGATTTTCCAGTGCATCAGGATAGGGGTGTCTCAGCCCTGTCAGTCAAAAGCTCAGTCTAGATCTCTTGCTCTGACTGCCTGGGGGTGCTGGTCAGCAGTGGCTGAACATCAGCCAGGTGTGCTCAGGTGGCCAAAAAGGCCACTGGAACCTGGCCTGGGTCAGCAACAGCGTGGCAGCAAGGGCAGGGATTGTCCTTCTGTGCTGGGCACTGCTGAGGCCTCACCTCAGATCCTGGGGTCAGTTCAGTGCCCTTCACTACAAGAAGGACCTTGAAGGGTTGGAACTAGTCCAGAGAAGGACAGCAGGGCTGGAGAAGGGTCTGGAGCACAAGTCCTGTGAGGAGCAGCTGAGGGACCTGAGGCAACTGAACCTGGAGAAAAGGAGACTCAGGAGACCTTCTGTGGGCCTGATAAATCTGAGAGATTTTAGCCTGCTGGCAGCTGCTAACTTTTGCCCAAGGGACAATTTCTCAAGAAAGCTTCTTCTCAAAACAATCTTGGCAAACAACTATCCTTTCTCAAAACAGTTTTCCTCCAGTAGTCTAGTAGTTAAGATTCAGCGCTCTCACCACCTAAATTTCTGTTTGATCAAAATACGACACCACCTGGAGAAAGATTGTTTTGAGAAAGGATAGTTGTTTTGAGAAGAAGCTTTCTTGAGAAATTGTCCCTTGGGCAAAAGTTAGCAGCTGCCAGCAGGCTAAAATCTCTCAGACCCAGAAATACCAGGCCCACACCCTTTCTCACTCTCTACAGCTCCCTGAAGGGCAGCTGTGGCCAGGTGGGAGTCGGTGTCTTTTCCCAAAAAATGAGCAATGGGACAAGAGAAACCACCTTTAGTTGTGCCAGAGGACATTTAGATTGTGCATTAGGATAAATTTCTTCACCAAAAGGGTGGTCAAGCACTAGCAGGGGCTGCCTGGGGAAATGAAATCACCATTCCTGGAGGTATTGAAAAGGTTTGCAGATGTGGCACCTGGGGACATGGTTTAGTGGTGGGCTTGGCAGTGCTGGATTAACAGTTGGACTCAATGATCTTAAAAGTATTTTCCCACCTTAATGATTCCGTGGTTTTACCTGCCCTTGTGACTATTTTAGGCTGACCTCTGATGGGGTTTTAGAGAGGTTTTTGTCCTTCTCTTCAGTGATGAGGAGAGGGTAACAGAAGGAGTGGGGAGCTGTATTTAGTGCCTCCAGCAATTTCCTATTTGCATGTGCCAAACAGGTTTGGCAGAGAGATTCTGAATAATGCCATGTCTGGATGAAATGTCCCAAACCTTTTTAAAAAATGTATGAAAATTCAGTGTCCAATGGCTTCGGTGATAAAAAACCCTTGACAAGGATGACAAGAACACCACACTTAAAGCAGGGTTCCTTGGACCATGGTTTGAAGTTCCCACTTTCCTGTGACATGGAGAATCCTTTTCATTCCAGACTTCCCCTTGGGTCAGGCAAAATCTGTGTTCTCAGCCTGCAGCCACTGTCTGTTTCTTATGTATTAATTAGAAGGTTTAGAAAACCTTAACCTGGACACTATCCTGTGCATGCACTCAAACAACTTAAATGGGGGAAGAGAACAGATTAACCAGTTTTAATCTATCTGTCAACTCTCAGGCTCCTTGGGTTAAAAAAAGTAAGGTGATTTCTCAGTTGAAAAAGGCTGTGCAACTGTGATGTCCAGAAGCTGTCATTGGTACCAATCTCTTTAGAGACACATTAGAGTGCTCTTCACGCTGTGCAGGGAATGTCACCCGAAGCAGGAAAATCAGTAAATGTTGGCCAGTGGCTCTGGAGTTTGTTCTGAGTCTTCTTGGCATCCTGTGGCCAATCTCTGTGAGGAGGATTTTCTAAAGGAAGTACAGACCAGCAGTTTTCCCCTTTCAGTATCAGTGGAGATTTGGCCATTGCTAACCCTGGTAAATTTAACCTACAGTGCTTGTTGCTCTCAGGTGATGCTTTATAAAGTGTTCAGAAACTGGAGCCTGCAGGACAACAGATCCCTGATGCTAATTAAAGGGGCAAACCTTAAATTTAATTTTCTAGCCTTATGTTTCGAGTCAAACCCAGCATTTTATTATCTTTCCAGCTTAATCTGTGAGTCATTTGTAATGCATTTTCCTTATAAAGCAACATCTGTATGTTGTATTCTTTACATGTCCAAGAAGCTCAGAGTCTTTTAGTACTTCGAGTCGAGTGGGAATCCCTGGGGTACAGTTTGGCACACACCTCTGCAAACATACCTTTTAGTCATTTCACTGCTGGGTTAAAACTTAAAAGGATGATCGAGGATTTAAGCAGCAGGATTTCAGCATCTATTTGCCACATGCCAGCTGCAAGCAAAGCAAGAAATTGTTATACTCAGCTGTGATTTACGTATTTGACCTTTGAACTTCAGAGGATATAGCTGACATTGTCAAAGTCAAATACTGTATGGAGCTCTGTGAAACACGAAACTTGTCTTGTTAGACTGTCCAATCTTTATAAATTAATGTCTGGTTTCAAAGTGTCTTTAAATGACAGAAGTGGTTTTTTTAATCAGGATTTATCTGTCTGATCTAATTAAAGTAGACATAGATTACAACGACTGCAGAATAAAAAGCATGCTTGAAGCAAGGCAGAGGTGTGTAGCATTAGCACCATAAAATTGAATTTGTGCTACTTTTTCAGTTTATCTCTATTGATTAATCCATATCCAGGAGAGTGCAGGCTCTGACCTGAACTTTCAGCTCAGGTGAAATCGTTACTACTGTGATATCAGAATTTGTAAATAAGCTGTAAACTATGAGTGATGTTAATTAGGAAGGAATTCTTCCCTGAGAGGGTGGTGAGACAGTCACAGTGTGATGTGCCTGTGCCAGTGGTGCTCAGAGGTGAAAGATGGATCTTTGTTATCTCTCACTCTTCTTATCTTCCTCCTCTGGTGATTCTTCAATTGCTGATAAGTTGGTGGCTCCAGATAGACAACAGAAACCTGGGCAGCCTCTGGTACCTCAGCTGTCTCTCTATGGTGCTGGGGTTTATTTCTGGCCTGCTAGAACCTATTTTTCTTCCTGACCTCTGTGAGCCCTGCTGATCCCATGATGTGGGATGAATCTGCACCCACATGGAGCTTGTTAATACCAGTGGGAACAGAGTGAAGAACCTAAACTGGAAATAGTCTGAGGACTTGGAGTGTTGACTGAGATCCACATTTCCCCAGAGGGCAAAAAAAGTTCAGGCTGGAAGATTTGGTTCTATCTGTTTCTGACACTTCTTGCCTGTTGCTGTCTGTGTCTGTGCTGTGCCGAGGTTTGATTTGGCCAAGTGCCTCTCTGGGGTTTGGGACTCTCATCATGTTTGTTTTCCTGGCTGGGTTTTGATTAGTTCAATAATTCTGTGAGTTTATTCTGACGGGATTCACAGGAAGAGAGAGTAACTTTGTTTCAGGAGAATTCATTTCCAGCTTTGTCTAATTTGCAAACTTCACTCATCACAAAGGCCATGTTAAAAATGGAGCATTAGCAGTGGGGGTGATGTGAGTCAGACAACGTGTCTGTTTTCCAGTGCACTGGCCATGAACAGTAGGGAAATTATTGAATTAAGGTAATGTATCTTTGAACTGATGTACTTCTGATTTAGAAGCTTCATCCTCAGATTCTGAGCCCAGAGCAGCTGTGTCATTGCTCATTAGTCTGTCCTAAAAGACTTAAATGTCTTCTCAAAAAAGACTGCTAGAGGAAAGCTATGGAGTGCAGAGGTGACTTGAGCTAAAGTCGTTATTGTCAGCCACAGAAAGTTTGCATAGCCATCTGTATTTATTGGAAAAATCTTTTCCACACTGCAATGAACTCAGACCAAATCTCCAGGCAATTCCCCGTTGTAAAATTAGAGAGCCCAGTTCTCTCTCACATCAATATTCAGCCAATTCCATTGGATTTGAATTCCTGAATTCAGATTCTGGGCTGAATGTGATCAGCATCATCACCACGAAGGGACAGTTTAATAGGGAAGAAAACGTGGCTGTGTTTGATGACAATGTAAGGGTGCACAGGCTTCCAAAGTGCCCGAGAAAACTGAGAAAAATGTCACCAACGATGTGGTGAAGTGGTGCTTGATTGCTTATTGTCAGCAGCCATGCTTCACAAATACACCTTTCCAGAGCAAGGATATGGCGGCCTTAAGAAACGAGTCTCCTTACTTTGCTAAGGACCATGACAAAGGGGTTCCACAGCCTGGGCTCAGTGTTGTACCTGTACTCTCCTCCTCATCCATTCTGGAAATGTGTTGTTGTGTTTGTCCCCTTACCACTGTCTATATCACAACCCCTAAACTTTCAGGGAGCTCCCCAGGAATGCCCCTGTTGCAGGTGAATTCTTCCTGCCAGTCAGTCTTTGAGAAATGTGTCTTCAGCAGTTGTTAATCTTTGCAACTTACAACCACAGCTGACTAGGACCCTGGAATCAGTATTTGCAGTAGTCAGACTGGGACAGATATCAGACAAACTGGTCTGGTCTATCACACCTTTTATTTTAAATTTTGCTCTCCTTTGCCACTGGGTCAGGATGCATTTTGTTGGAACACGTTATTTTTTTGACAATGGAGAGTCATTACTTCCTTTTTTGCCTTTATATTTTTCCTTCTGATTTTTACTTGTGAAGCATTTTGCTCAAAGTTTGCGGTTTGAGAAATTATCTCCTCTGAGGTACCCTGTATATAAACACGTAAAAAAGGAATTTTAATAAATGTGTTCAAACTATAGTTTTTGTTCATATATTGTCAAATCAGGTTTTTGCTCATGTAGTATCAAATCAGGTTCTGATCAGGTTCCAGAAGGAACCTGCAGTTCTGCTATAGATTTATCTTTATTAGAATTACCTTGTTTTGGGTGCAATACATGTGTGTTAGAGGTGAACACTACCAAATTTTAGAAGCTTCAACTCTTCTGGTGCCTGTGGGACCTTCATTAGTTCTCTCGTGCATTGAATCCATCATAGCTACAGGCCTTTTTTAGCAGAAGAGTGTTCTCTCTCCAGGATAAATGTGCCTCAAGCAAACTGTGGATTAGTGTTTTTTGTTACTGTTAAGCCTCACCCTTGGACTTCATTTTCCAAGTCTGATGGAAAAGGAAGAGAAGAATGGTGTCTGACAGATTCCTTCTAACAGCCGTGCCGCTGAGGCAGTGTCTGTGCTGAAACAGCTGGGATTTTGCTGCAGTCAGCAGGGAGCTGCTCCACAGCATTTCAGATCTGCAGGGCTGGATTTCACAGGTGTGTTCACTGGGCTGTTCTGCCATTCCCAACACAGGTACCCCCACAAGCTGCAAGAAGTGTTTATCTCCTCTGTCAGAGGGGTCATTCCCCTGAGCACAGAGGGTGGTGGGATTTACTGCAACAGCAGCCTGAAGAAATCCTCTTTCCCCACTACATCCTTCTCCCCCTAAAGCTCATTCAGCCAGTGCCAGCTCGTGTTGTGGTAAGCCCAGGAAACAAAATGAGCTGAAAATCTTTTAAAGCACAAATGGCTTTGTGTGACTGAGACTTCAGCGGGGACTGGTGTCCCATTGTCAGCAGGGAGAGCCCACGTTTATCTAATTCCTGCCCGGGAACACATTTCCTGATGGCTGCATTTTGCTCCCCCTGCTTGCACTTGGCAGTGTTTCTATCAGAGCCTTTCGAGGAGCTTTACTGGCTGCCTTTGATTTTCATTTACAGATCAGCTGTGCCCTCTCAAGGTTAAACCTGCTTTGTCTGTCCCTTTACAAGCCAACTCTTTGCATTCTTTCAAAATGTAGAAAATGACAGGAAGTCACACTCCAAGACAAACACGCAGCAGCTGTGGGGGTGGATTAAATAATCTTAATGCACTTGTTTGAAATGCTGTTTTCAGGACATAAAGGTTATCTGTTTCTCAAAACTACCAGCAAAGAGTAAACAAGCTATTGACATAAAGTCCAGTATTAACTTGTATAGGGAAAAGTGATTCTAGCACTATTTTTTTTCTGTGAGTTCATCAAATTATATCTAACATTTATAGCTATGTATCCCACCTGATAGTTTTATGACTCTGTTCTAAACTGAATCCTAACCTCTCTTGGACGCCATCTCCTGTGAACTTTGCCAAACACCCCACACCACCTTGACTCCTCACCCATTTCTCCTTCTGTCTCACTTTTGAGCTAACACCCACCTTTCCAAACCCCTCTCATGTGCAGTGATTAAATATCTCCTGTCCAGTCACTGTCTTTTCTGGCCTGAATGGTCACCAGGTCCTTTTGGCCTGCCACAGCCCACATGTCTCTCTGCAGTACTTGCTGTGTGCAGCCACTCAGCACTGGTATTTCCCTGGGTCTGTCTCATTAAATAGCTCCTCTCACCTCCTTTCTCATGACCATCCCAATTTGAAGTCCTACTGGTATATTTATTGATTAACTTAAATGAGATAAGCTCACAGAACAGTAATACAGCAAAACTCTGCGTGGGGCCAAGCCAGCACTCAGGCTTTTCACAAAACACAATGCAAATCCTTGGGGAATTGGTGTCTGTCCCACAAACAGACAGGATTTTCTGGAGACAGAATAAGTGAGAGCCTGTAATTTCTCTTTTGTTTCACTCTAAGAGGCTGTTCAGTACAAATGGAGATGAGAGAACAGATGAGACTTAGCTGAAGTCACTGAAACCAAGCTGAATTACACAAAAACTCCAGCACCTGGTTTTCTAATCCATAGAAGAAGAGGGATCTGTCAAAGTTGGTTCATCTGCCACCTGGCATGTATTTCCTGTACCTGCCTCTAATCTTGGTCTGATTTTTGCTGGCACATGTCCAGAATCAAATAAAGGGGACTTAAGCTCAGTATTTTCACTTTTACATGCTTTCCCTGTAAGTCAGGCATTTTAAACTGTATATTTTTGAAAAAGCTTTAAAAGTTTATTTTCTTGCTTTATTTTTGGTCAATGAAAATTATAGAAAAGTAGTTTTAGGGTTATTTTAGTGGAAAGTTGCTGGTTGTTTTAGATCAGTGACAAGGCTTTGGCTGATCCTCTTGACTTCCCTGTCTTCTCATTTGTCTTTGAATTTCCTGCTTTTCCCTATTGGTTTCAATGGGGGAAAAAGCAGTCTGGGACATTGTCTGGTGATCTGATGGAGATGTTTACAACACCTCCATTCAACGTTTCTCCTCCAAAGTCTCACCTGAGCACCCTTCAATTGAACCTGGAGTCCTTTACTGCCAGTGAGACTGGGAGCAATAATGAGAGAATATTGGGATATATTTTGAACAACCTCCCTCCTAACTTTTCAAACTTTTATTAAAAGTTCTGTCCCATTTTTTTTTTTCTTTTTGGTTTCTGTTAAGTGAATTAATTATTTGAAGCAGTCGTTTCCCATGTCATGATGGCAATAGGGCAACAGCACTAAATGCCTGTTGTTTTTCGGTTTTTCAGACAACCCCTTCCCTCTTTCACTTGTTCCAATCACTGTTTCCTAATTTAGACAGCAAAGGTAGACCTTGAGAGCAAATAACCAGCCTTCTACATTCCAGCTTGTGTGGCTGCTCCAAGCTGAATAATGAAACACAGCCAGGGCTTTGAGAACAAGTGTGAGCTCTGCTGCTGCATCAAATGTGGGCTGCTGGCCTTGGCAGTGAAACAAGGACCTCGAGCCATGGGTTATTCACCCTGAAAAAGGGACAGCACCTTTTGCAGGTGTGGTGAGCCTCGTTTGGTCCTGAATGGTTCAATATCTCATTTCCTCACTGGCAATTTGCTGTTTTCCATAACTCATACTATAGAAAGCCTGAATGCAATCCATCAGAAGTATGTATTGGATATTTGTAAGGTAAATTAACAAGCTCATAGTAATCATTGCTTCATATTTGATAAGATGCATGTTCTGGACATCAACAGATGCTGTTTTGCTTGGTTGTTGTGTTTTTTTCCTGTACTCTTTTTTTGCTCTCTACTCATTTTGTTTTTCCCTCTAAAATATTGTAGCATGGACTTTGTTTGAGCCAAGGTTTCCCCTGTGTTTTTCATTCTCATGGCTGGGTTGTATTGCTGTGGCTGACTCTGACAGCATCATCCTTGGGGGTCCATAATCCCTGACACTTGCCCTGTTTTTTCCGGATTTTTCTGGGTACTGGAGCTGGGAAGTCACCATCCATCTGTGGTGGAAAGGAAGGGAGGTGACTTTCTGCAGGTGTGAGCTTATGGCTGCACTTCTCTCTCCCCCTCATCTTTTATGAGCTCACTGACCAGCAAGTCTTTCACAGAACCAAGTTCCTCAGCTGCTCCCTGTCCTGTGGGCAGCTGAAAATTAGGTTTGCACAGTGAAGGCAGAGGACATGATTTCTAAATTTCCTTTCACAGTGGTGCTCACCTGTGTTTCAGCTGCCTGGCTCGCCAAGAGAACACTTTCTTTCCTTGCAAGCTCACACCTCCTCCCCCCATCTCTTGCCCTTGCTTGTACAGAGATCTCCTGCAGCTGACAAAAATCCAGGCATTTTTTTGTACAAATATCTGAGAAGTCTCCCTTGAAGATGTTTATTTAAGACTTGTTAATTAGAGGGGTAATGATCATTTCAGAGCCAGCTTGTGATTCCTTTGCAAAGGTGTTGATATTCCATTATGGAGAAGAAGATCCATTTTGCCCCAGTGCCTGCTCATAATTTCACTCATCAAGATACTCCTTTTTTGATCAGGTTATGAAACAATATCCTGCAAGAACAATAATTCCCTTGGAGCTAATGACTGCTGGAAAGGGGAGCCTTGCTTTACAGTCAATGACTTTGATGCCTTGGGTAGTTCAAGTAAGGATCTGCCTTGATTGACAAGACCCTTTCTATAAATTTGAGCAATTAGACATCCCAGTAGCAGCTGCTGGGGAGATCTACTGATCACAAACACAGAGATTGCAGTGCGGGTCTCCTGCTGCTCACTCTGACATCCTGAAACACCATCTGCAACTTAAAACTGCAAAAGGAATTGTGACTCCAACGAGTTAGGTGAGTGCATGTCTGTGTTCTCTCCCTGTCATGGCTCTGGCTCATGAATAAAGCAGCAGGATTTGCTAAAGTGACAAAGGATAAATGTTTGATTTGTTCTGAAGTTTGTCTATTTTGCTCTACATATCTTCTTTCAAAAATAAGGACTTTTAGCTTTTTTATTTACCATGTTGAAGGTTATATATAAACATACTCTCTTTAATCACATGTAAGACTCTAGTGTATACATGGTGACATATATGATGCAAATATCATGTGCTGATCTAAAGCTCTCATTTGGCAAATTTAAATCATTTTGTTTAACAGGAGCCCAGAGACTCAAGCATCAGCCAGGCAAATGGCAGTCCCAGCTCACTTAATTTTGGTCTGTCCAGCTGAGGATAGACCCCAGCACACACCAGCCTGTGCCACAGACAGTAGTTGACTTTCTCAAAATTAAGTGTCAAATCTGGGGTTTCTAAGAGACATATATTTAAATGCACTGGTAGTGTGTGAATTGTAAAATGGACCTCGTGGCTTAGAGCTACTTTCCAGCTCTCTTTGTTTGCCAGAGGAGCTGTTCCAGAGAAGTTGTTTGCTTTCTTTGCTGAGACAGAAGGCCAGCAGGTGTCAGAGGGTCTTGGTGGATGCTGGGCTGCTCAGGTGTGAGGAATTCAGGGTTCCTCTGGTCACCTTGGCCATGTCCCCCCTTGTCTGACCATCTCTGATCTCTGGCTTGGCAGCCTGGGTTGGGTCTGAGTTGTGCTGAAGGGACAGAAGGGACAGCCAGCCCCTCTGGCTGCAGCCCTGGGAGAGGAATGGCACAAGTGCACAGGCTGCTGGTACTGACAACTCCAGCAATACTTCTGGGAGATGCTGGGATTATAGCACAAACTCAGGGGTGCTTAGCTCCCAGCTGTGCAGCTATTGGCTTTGTGTGAGCTCAGAACAACTCAAACAGGGTGGTAGAAAGGCATGTGCTGCAAAACAAATCTGCAAAATGGAGATTTCCGTGGGGCTGAAGCACAGGCTGGTGACATTGTGTCTTCCAGGGAAACTCCCACTGCTCTGCAGGGGAAGCCTTCACACTGCTGCGTTCTGTGGCAGACCTTTTTACTGAGATTTTCCACTTCTGGGACTAGTGACCACTCATTCCTCCACCTGCCCCTCTTCTCCCAGGCTGAGTGAGGATGGATAACTCTGTGTTTGAAGGGAGGAAGGGCTTCAGCTGAGCCCGTCCACCTGCACTTCTTGCCTGTGCCGTCTCTCCCAACCCTCCCCTCCTCTCCCTTCTGCCCTCAGCATGAAGCTGCACTGCCTGGTCCTGGGAGCTCTCCTGGTGCTGCTGCTGCCCAGGTGCAGCGTGGCCACCAAGGCCTCGGCCATCGACCTGCGGACGTTCGTGGGCTGTGCCGTGAGGGAATTCACCTTCCTGGCCAGGAAACGCGGCTGCCGTGGGCTCAGGGTCACCACTGACGCCTGCTGGGGACGCTGCGAGACCTGGGAGGTGAGGCTGTGCCCCAGGGACGTCCCTTGCCCCCCAGGAAAAGCCCTCCAAAGACACCCACTTGTTGTTTTTTTGATCTCCTTTTCTGTTAGAGTCAGGATTAAACACTCGAGAGATGTTGTTTCGTGTTTGGACTCAGACGTTTATTAATTCTTATCTCTGTTACAGTCACAAGCTGTGAGTTCTAGCTAACAAAGTGAAAAATGGCTCTGTCTCTATCTCTCTACAAGGCCTTTTAAGAACAAACTGTCCAATTATGAAATGACACCTAAATTATTTTTACTTTTAACCCAATAACCAACCACCTGTGGTCTGCAATGTGGATTTTTCTACCCAATTACAAAAAAACCCCAAATCCATGAAGAAGAAGGTGAAAAAGAAGGACTGGCCCCTGCCCTAAACCCTCCATCTTGCTTTACATATATTGCTACAGTCTAACACCTTAAACTCTAAGTTTTCCACCATGTGACATTACACACTTCTATTCAAACTACACACCTATAATCCCAGTGCTATCACTCAATTTTGGAAGCCTTTTCCATGGCCTCATGTCAAATGCAGTGTTCTCTTGGGGGTCAGTGCCTGTCAGCACAGAAAGTCTAAAATTCTCTGTGCCCAGGGTTCCAGCACAGTGTCCATGACTCCCTGGTTGTCTCTGCCAGTGTTTGCTGTTGGTTGTCCCCTCCCTCCTCCCACTGCCCCACAGGGGAATGGAAGCCATGTGATGCCTTTAATGAAGCACTTATGTAATGCTCTTACCACGCAGTCTGAAAGCCTCTTACAGCTTGAACACTTAAGGAGAGGGGACTTTATTACTTCACTTGGAAAAAAAAATGTATTCCTTGGAGATTAAGCTGGAGCTCCCGATTGATGGGGAATATATTTTGTTCCAAAAGGCAAATCCCAAAGATAATATCTGTTTCTAATTTGGTCCAGTTTTAAGTCACAGCCCTGTATAAATATGAAGTACTTAAGTTTTAGGGGTGTACAGAGGGAGAAAGAAGGAGCATGAGCACATCCACGCACATGTCAGAGAACAAGTTTCTGACTGTCTTTGCTGTTCTGCAACTGAAAAGCTCAAGGGGCCAATCCCAGTTCAATTTATTCAGAAAACTTCGAGTAACTCAGAGGGATTTTGTCCACATGAAGACAAGGATCCTACATAAATGACCAGAGGAGGAGCCACTGTCTGTTTGCCAGTCCTGATTCCCCTTCTTCATGCCTTGGTGGGATGAGGGGAAAGGCCACCAGTGGCCAGATTCCACACTGGGATGAGGTTCCTTTGAGGGGTGTCTTGACCCCTGCTTCCCTCTACTCCCATGCTCCTCTGGCAGTTCAGACCTTGCAGCCTCTCTTGCTGTATTGCAGTACCCCTGGGGTGTAATTCAGCTGAATGCACCTGGTTGTGGATACAACTTCCAGAAGGCACCACAATGTGTTTGGATAGGGGCTTTGTAAGAGGGAAGGTGTCTGCACATCTTCTTGCTGAATGCTGAAATGTTGCATCTGTTCTCTCCCACTCTGTCCTTCCTGGTTCCCAGGGAGGGCTCTTTGCACAAGCACAGAGGGAAAGAAAGAAATTAAAATGTCTCCTGGATGTGTCACCTTAGGCAGTGGGCTCCCATTCCTGTGTTTGCTGCCCATTCCTGGAATTTTTGGAAAATAGGTGTCCCTGTTAAGGAGAAAGTGATTTTTCAGCAAAACCAATGCCACTGTGATACCATAGGGCAGGGTGGGTTTCAAGGCCTTCAGGCTCCCATCATCTTCTGATGGCTGAGGTCTCTGGCCAAGCTGATTTTCTCAGGAGGAACTGCAAACTTCTATGCTGGCTGCTGTGCCAAGAGCTTTCCCCACAGTGTACAGCCACTGGGATTTGTGGGAAGTGCAGCCTGACAGGGAAGACTGGTCTGGCTGAGAAAAAAACCCAACCTTTGGCACCTGGATGCACCCCTGCTCTTAGGCAGCTTGTGCACATGAAGGGTTTCCAACAGAATGTGTTTAATGGAAAATCAATGCTTTTGGAAGAAAGCAGCTGCTTTTGGCAGCATTTGGTTGAAACACTCATACTCTGCTAAAAACCAGCTTTTGGGATAATCTTTTGTCTTCCTTGAAGCAGGTTTTAATTGGAGCTTTATGCTTTAAACAAACTGAAACAAGTACATACACCCACTCCCCTCCATGGCAGGGCTCCAAGAGGCAAAGCGTTGAAGGATGTCCAACCTAAAACTTATTTCCATGGCCCCTTCCACCTGATCCGGTAGTTCCTCTGTTTACACAAAAGCCCCTTGAGGAATGTGGGGCTCCAGGTGTTTGTCTTGCCTTCCTCCCTCAGAAGCCGATCCTGGAGCCGCCGTACATCGAGTCCCACCACCGGATCTGCACCTACAACGAGACCAGGATGGTGACGGTGAAGCTGCCCCGCTGTGCCCCCGACGTGGACCCCTTCTACACCTACCCCGTGGCCATCCGCTGTGACTGTGACCTCTGCTCCACTGCCACCACCGAGTGTGAGACCTACTGACCTCCCTGCCCACCTCAGGCCAGCAGGGGACAAAGTCTCCCCCAGCTTCATGCCCTTGGTCCCTCCAGCATTCCAGAGGGGGGAAATCAGCCCAGAGTTTGGTCTTGCTCTGTAATCACTGACTCTTCTGGGCAGGTGAGGCTTAATCCCCTCCCCTCCTGCTGCTCAAAGCATTATTGCTGTAGAAACCCGCGGCCTTACAACAGCAAATCCCGTGGTAAAAAAGAAATGTTGCAGTTTCCCTTCCATGAGCTTTTCACTGTGTGTGACCTTTCTCCCTGCACAACGCGCTCGTGGACAGAGCACCCACTGGGGTGTGGAAACACCCCACAAAGGCATCGCCTCCTCCTTGACAGCCTGATTCATCTGGGGTTTAGCTTCTTCCCAGTAACATAAATGGAGTTACCAGCACTTCCACCACCTCCCCCTCCCAGCCCCATTAGTTAATCCTGCCCTGCAGTCATTCAGGAATAGAAGTCAAAGAAAAAGGTCTCAAGGCCAATGAAATGGAAATAAGTATTCAGATCACTACCTTGAAATTAGGGGGAATGCACACTCAGCCCTGACTCAGCCAAGGACTTAAGCTCATGATTAAGTGTTTTGCTTAATATCAGTGGTCTTTTAGTTAAGCATGTATTTCAGGGCTTTGCTTAATTGGAGCCATTTTGTTGAAAAAAAAAGAATTTATCTCACCAGGGACAGTTCCTGAAAAATGAAAAAAAAGGAGAGAAACACATTAAATGTGCAGAACCATCTGCTTTTGTCCAGGGACTGGAGGGGAAATGGCTTCACGTGGATTCAGTGAGACTCTGCAGAGCCCAAGGCATCTCTCCTGACAATTTCCAGACGCAGAGGGACCAAGCCAAAATACAACAATCATGGTTTGGTTTCAGCGAGCCCCTGGCTGAGGTGGTGGGAAGGAGGGGGCTAAGGAAGGGTGTTCCCACAGATCCCTGAGCTGCTCAGCTCCATGGAGACCTGCTCCTCTGAGGGTGCACACAGAGCTGAGGGATGGCCAGATGTGCTGGCAGGAAAGCTGAGGAGTGTCCAGGAATGGTGGGTGAGACAAGTCCAGCACAGGAAAGAGAGCAGACGTTCCACAGGACACCTCACACCTCCTCAGACCCACTCTTTACAAACCAGGGGGACACCTGGGATCTGCCACAAGAGCCCCCTGTGACCACAGCCACACAAGTGCATTGTTCCCTGGTTCCCACCTGCAGCAGGACACACTCACATTCATCCCTCATTTCTCCCCTGAGCAAAATGGGAAATTAAGTGAACGAAGGAAGATTTGCCAAGTGGGAGAGGCCCACAGGAGCTCACAAAACAAAGACACCTTCTCAGATAGCCATCAGGAGAGAATTGCTGCTCAGAGCAATACCTGCACCTGTCTCCCCTCCACTCAGTGCCTTGTCTCCTGGATGCAGTCACCTTCATTTACAGGGATGCATGCTTGAAACTTCCCCAGGTGTCCTGTCCACACTGAGACAGATTAAATTTTACCTGTAATTTATTAGCTGATATAAGTTTTTTTTAAATCTGTAAAAGCTGCACTGTGACTGAGTAGGAGGAAGGTGATTTTATCACCCTACTTGCTATAATTCTGAATAGAGACTTCTGTGTCCACCAGCAGCAGGAGCAGTTTTTTTGGTGACGGAGAGTTTAACTACCCTTTAAAAAGTCCTCATGTTTTGTTTCAAATTGCACCTCACCATCCCTCTGATATTGTCAATTGGCATTACAGTTATTATGGGAAACCTGCAAATTGCTTTGTGTCCTTAATAAACCTCAAAACTGTAGTAGGAAAGCAATTTAAAGCAACGTGTCCCTCTTTCTCTGTGTGTAGAGATTTCTCACGTAGAACATCTATAAGCTCCTACAAACTCTTTGCCAGAGCTGTGAACACCTGCAAAACATCTCCTTGGTGTGAAGTCATTTCCTTCACTGAGTTTCTCTGATGGAGTCTGGCTGTGCTGCAGTCTCAGGAGTAGAGGCAGGGTTAGAAAGTGGCAAACTTACTTCCTTCCAGCCAGCAGGAAATCGGGGCTGCACCCGGACACGGTGAGACAGTAGAAACCTCAGCAAGTGATCAGAACAAAACACTGCAGGGTGGGAAAAGGGCTTTGACTGATGCAGCCAGGCTGGGGAGCAGAAGGGGGAGGTGGGAAGGATGTACTGACTGAAACCAAGGCAGCAAAAGGCCACTTTGAGATGATATTTCAAAGAGGAGAGCAAAAAAGATGCTGTAGATCTGCCCTGAGGGACAGAAGTCCAATCAACACCAGACTGCAAATGTGGAACTTTCCCCCCCAGAAGTTATGACACTAGTAGGTTTTAATTCTGTTAAATTCACATCAATTTTCATATTTAGAATCAGAGAATAGTTTGAGTTGTTTCTAGTCCAGCCCGCCTGCAAAGAGCAGGAACACTTTCCACATCCAGATTCCTCAGAGCCCTGTCCAACCTCACTTAGAATACTTCCAGGCATGGGGCATCCACCATCTCTCTAGCCAGTGTTCCACCATCCTCACTGTCAAAAACTTCTTGTATAAATCAACCCTCTTTTTGTTTAAAGCCATTACTCCTTGTCCTGTCACAGCTTGTGACCAGGTCTTTAGTTCCCACACCCTTAATGCTGCAGCTGGGGTGGTACATCCTGCTCAGAATTTGTAGGCAGTCAACCCAGCCCACATAATTTCAGAGCATGAGAAGCTTCTTCCCAGGCAAACTTCACCTCCTTGGGAGCATTTAAATGCTCTTTAAAGCCATGGATTTAGATGCTCCACCCAACCTGTCCAAAGCAGTTGAACAGCCTGTCTTTGGCATGTGTTTGCAAGGACTGTTTGTCACAAAGGCCGTGACACCCACAAAGAGCAGTGGATTTCTTTGTGCCTCAGTTTCCCTTTTGGACATTGGGAATGAGACTACAGATGATTTTTTCCTCTCTATAGTGCAGTATATGGGCTGTAGGGCCCCTTGTGACCAGGCACATCTGCATCCTGCAGTGCACTCAGTGCCTCAGGTTTACTGTAGCTTATTTAATCTGAACAGCAATAATTACTGCCATGCAGTGCTTTGATTTGTCAAAACACCCTCCTGTTCTGTGATAGCCTCTGGCCTTGGAAGCTCAGCTCCCTGCAGCTGAGGTGCCCAGCCTGAAATCAGAGTATTTTACCCCATCTACAGACCTGGGTTGCCCAGGGAGGGCAGGAAGCCTCTCTGGATAAGTGTTCCCTGCACTGGCTGGATTTCTCTTTGACAGGCACAGGCAGCTGCCTCCTGCTCTCATGGTCCTCGCATGAAAACACTGGAACCAGGTCAGAGCAAAGCCTATCTCACCCAACATCCTGCCAGGGAGTGTAACCAGTTGTGGGTATTCAGGGAAAAGTGACAAGTGCTTTAGGGCTGCATGGAGGTATCCTTCCCTCGCCTACATCCACCCAGCTTTATCTGGCAGCAATTTAGGAATTTTCTGCTCTGGGGGATGCATTTGGCACATTGCTGTTACCTCCAGACATGTGGGTCCCCTGTGCCACCTCTTCCCAGATAAAATCAGGCCATGGAAAGCCTGGTGAGCAATATCATCTTCCTCTGGGGGAAGGTGAATAAAATATACTCCTGGCTATATGCTGTGCCCTCTTGGATTGTCCTGGCTCCTCTGAGGATGTATCCATTTATAGCAGCCAGGGATTTGGGCTGCAGTGCCTTTTTATTAGGAATAAACCTTGATATGGTTTGTCTTTTCCCTGCAAGTGCTCCAGGCAGGGCCAGTTAAACCTGCTGAGGTTCACAAGCTGCAGGAACACGAAAAGAGCCTTCCTCTGGTGACACTTGCTTTGGTCCAATCAAGATGAGGGATGTTGTTCAGGAATGGTGGGATTTCTAGGCTTAACCTGAAGACCAGACCAGCTGGTCAATTAGCTTGCTTCTGGTTTTGAAATGAATTTTAATGAACAGCTGGGTAACAGCTGCCACTTTTTTTTTTTTTTTTGTAATTCACTTTTGTTATTTTTTAAAAAACCAAGATCCACACCTCTCCACTGAATCCCTGGAAGACTGGAGCCAGTCATATTCTTATTTCCAGACCAGCAGGGCTGTCTTTCCTCAAGTAACTTCTTCATCACCATAAGCCTTTCACTTTCCCTCCTGACTGACTCTGCCTGCCCTGGCTGCTGGACCACAGGGTGCACAGCTCATCATCTTCCTTGCCAATATGTTGGTAGGTGCTTTTCCTACCTGAAACATCCTGCAAGGTGCATGTGATTAGCATCTGGGAAAGTAAACACAACAGCAGACCTCCCCAAAAGGATGCTGTCAAAATACTTCGTAATACATTTATTTTGTTAAAATAAACTATGTACAATAAACGATATTAATGTGCATTACAATATACAGTAATTACATGTTTAAAAGATGATAAACAAAAGAGTACAGAATTATGTGCTGTAAATAGGAAATTAATAGTGTTTACATGATTTTTAAACTATGCAGAACGCATTTGCTTGAAAACTGAATTTCCTTGGTTTGAAATTGTTTTGCTTTGAATTCTGAAGATTTGGTTAATCTTCTAAAAAAAGGCATACCACTCAAAAGTCACACATACTGTTTTAGTGCCCATCCTTTGGTCTCACCAGCCCCATATTCCAGCAGTATTGCACACAGCAACTTCTAAGAGAGAAAAATTCAGTTGCTCACATCAAGTGACTCTTTCTCCTAACTGGCTAACACCTGACTGGTGCTGAGTTAGGTCCTGATTTGTGTTGAGGTCATTGCATCTCCTTCACAGAGACTCAATCAGAGTAACTTGTTAACTGTTAGTTTTAAGGAATAATTATTCTTAAGGAATAATTTTAAGTATTACTATCAAGCAAGCACAAAAAGAATGAAATGTCCCCGTCTTTGTGCTCTCAGGGGAGCAGAGGATCTCTGTGCAGTGAAATTCTTGTATTTGTGCATCAGCATCATGACACATTAAACTGGATTCAGCTATCCTTGCACTTCCTGCTCCTCTTTGCAGCCTTCTTTGAAGTCCTCCCAGTCTCCAGGTGCTGCTGAACCCCAGCTGTGACTCCACAGAAGCACCTCCCAGCCCATTCACCAGCCTCAGTCCATATTTTTGGGGGCATCAGGGCCATCATACCACGTCTTCCTCTGTAGCATTTCCCAGCTGGCACCCTGGGCTTGGGTTACCTCTGTTCATGAGTGAGGAAGACTTTGCCAGTGTCTTTTCCCCTCTCACTTAACTTTTTGTTATTGCTTATTAGTGAATTAATATTTACAAGCTTGGGGAGAGTTTGGGCTAATTTGCTCCATGCTGACAGGGCAGTTCAGTGCCTGCCATGTCTGGGATGCAGTTAGAGCAGCTGCCTGTTTAGGGGAAAAATACTGAGACAACATGATAGATCTGGATATGATCTACTCACAAACTACTTTGACAGATATCAGACAATTTTTTCTACATGTTATCAGTCCAAACAAATGTTGTGCTGGAAGATCTGGAAACTGCAGACTGGTGGCAACTGTTTGCTCTGAATTCATTAACCTCCAATCAAAGTCAAACTTCACCAGAGTTGGTATCACACTGATCTTCACCAACACATCAAACCTGGTGTCCTGAATGGGATGAGATGAAATTAAGTGATTGCAATGATTTTAGGATCTTTAAGCAAAGATAACCATATGTCTTGAATATTACACTGTTAATGTAACCACTTTCATCTTCAGCTCAGCAGTGGTTGAACTGAGGCATTTCAGATCCAGCCTCCACAGGTGAGATCAGCAAAGTCTTTGGATGCCCCAACTCCTTTCAGGAGTCCTTAACCAGCAGCCAGAAGGTATAGAAGATTCTTGGACCTGGCTCAGTGTATCTGGATGCTCAAAGCTTGGTCAGCCAAAAGCAAAAGGTCAGAAAAGGAGGAAATATTAAGACTCTCAAACATTTTCCACATTAGTAATGTGTGGACCCCACTGAAATCTTCCATGGCCTTCATGAGAATTGAAATGAAGCCAACATAGAGCATCTTTGAAAATCCCAGCCTGCCATTATCGTTAGAAGCAGCCAAAGACTGCATTATGGTCTGTACAATCTGGAAAGGGATGGGGATCCATATTTTCAAAGTTAAAGAGATTTTTTCAGCACTGACAGCAATTCACATGATTTTTTGCTTGTTGCTCTGGGTTTCTGAATTCATTTTCCTCTTACAATGAGCTTCTGACTCTTTTTGCTGTTATGGTGTGGTTCCTGGAACTGCCCAAGAGAAGATATTTTTGTTCCCATGTTTCTGAAAGCTTTAACTGAAACAAAGAAAAGAGAATTTGAAGATTTTTCGTTGTTGTTTTTCTACTTATGGTCATGTTCTACTTATTTAACATGTTAAAATGAAATCTAGGGTTGAGGATCAAACTGACTAATTGTGCCTCTGGGCCCTGATTTTGCAGCTCTCCCCTGAAGCAGAAGTGATTCTGTTGCATCCATGACTTCCAATTGGTGATTTTGTCCTGACTTTTTGATGCAAAGATATTTCTATTCCTGTTTTGTTTTGATAGGTGAAGACAGCTAAGATCACAAGCCACTACAGAAATCAGTGGGAGGCTTTTTCCTGCTTTCAGATGGTCTTTATTCACCGAGAGGAAAATAAACATTCATAGTGGAAATTTGTCTTCATTTTTGCAAAGAGCTCAAATGTGTCTAGGAATTATCTGATGTAGGTCACTCCAAGCTCACCTCCTGTCACAGCAGATGCTCCTCCAGTCCTATAGAGTTGTGAACCAACAAAATGCTCTGCTATTTCCAGATCTTCCTTTTTTAATGTAAGATAAAACAACTCTACAGGTCCTCCTCA
The DNA here is from genome assembly GCA_013397195.1 of Hylia prasina. Taxonomy (NCBI): domain Eukaryota; kingdom Metazoa; phylum Chordata; class Aves; order Passeriformes; family Sylviidae; genus Hylia; species Hylia prasina. Next base: position 142,785 of record VYXD01003100.1, read on the forward strand.
GGGAAAACAAAAATACATGGAGCAAAGCATGTGCAGCCAGATCCCTACATTCTACCTCTTTGTTTAACAAATGGTCCCTGGGCCAACGTGAGCACATGGATTGCTTTGTTGGAGAAGACAAATGTGCTTTCAGACCATCCTGGCCTGAGAGAGATCGATGCCACTGCACATTATTTTTAATCCAGATGAGGTTTCTGTGTGGTGAGTCAAGAGGTATTTGCTGTGTCTCTTGGGAAAAAATGGTACAGGAAAAGGTCACGGGCTCTAAGCAAGGTACAAAAGCAGATGGGCATCTTTCATATATGAATTAAAGGGAGAGATAGGCTGCCCAGGGAAGTGATGGAGTCACCATTCCTGAAGGTATTCAAAAGGACACAGGCCACCAACACTAGAGTGGCTGGACGAGGCTTTCTGGTAATTAAAGTACAAGGATGGGTCACCAATCAGGCTCCCTCATGACCTGAGCAGTGCCAGTGGGATTGAATGAGACATGAACAACGTGGAGACAGTTCCTTGTGAAGTGAGATTCTCTTCAGTATGAAGAGGACTGCCAAAATCTGTCCCTTTAATAAAAATTATTTGGAATAACTTTATTTCATGTTAAGATGCAGTGGCATATTTAATTCTGTGCCTATTTTGAATGCTCTGAGTGCTTCCAAAGAGAAAAAAGATGAGAAATATGTCAGCTGCTGAAATGATTGTTTTGATTGTCATACTGGAATTGGGGTGAAGTCTGTACCTACACAGGTGTATATCCAGTTGAACAAATGAGAATGGACCTGAGTGGGGTTAAAGTCTTCTTTCTGTCTTCTCCCCAATTTTTCAGAGCTCTGGGAGGCACAGGACAAACTCAGTTTTTGTGGGACCTCGTTCAAGTCATGCTGGAAGTGGCAGGACTGTCCCAGTTCCACTGTCCTGGTGTTTTCACAGGGCTCTGAAGGGCAGAGGCACCTGCAGGTGGTTTTAATGTGATATCAACTCTCTGATGAATTGGGATCTCTCTCAAATACCTCCAGTATCTCCTTGCAGGGGTTTGCATGATTATGCTTTGGGAACTCTGTTTGAAACTGCAGCTTCAGGTTAAGAGCTCTTGGTAGAACAGGAAAGTTTCAGAAGAGGCCAAAGGAGATGGGTTTTACAGGATCCAGCAAATTTTCTGTAAGTTGTGGGTGCTTTTGAAATGACAGCAGACTATTAGCAAAGGCAGGTCTGTCAGGAAAGGCTTTGACATCAGCTGCATTAAGGGGACGTTGTCAAATAAGCTCCAGGGATGGTTTCTAACCTTTATGACTCTCTTTAGCAGTGTTCCTTTTAAGGTGAAATTGGGATCTGATTTCTAGTTCATCTCACAGTGAGTAAACTCATCTCCTTTCACCTGGCAGTCCTTTATTGATTTTCTTTCCTTATTACTAATAGTGCTTGAAAATAACTTGAAGTTTGTATCTGTGGCCTTATGCCTGCACTTGCACAATGTCTGGTGCTGTGGTTTTTCTGAAAATAAGCTTTACTGCCTGTTCACACACCATCTGCTGCTTTTAAAAAAGGCATTAGGTATGACTTGCCAGATAGTCAATGACTCTCCTTACATCTGCCTACAATCCCTTTCTAAAGCCTCTTGGCCTGTGCTGTCCCTGCCTCCCTAAAAAAGTAGTGTAACAGGGCAGATCCTTGAGAAACTGCCACATTTCATGGACAGGTGTGTGTACATAACCTAACACAGGAATAATGTTTATGGGATCTGCATTAAACATGGCTTTTCAAAAAACATTTATTTTGGCTGGAAGAAAAATTAAAATAAATGGAGTGCACAGGCCGTTTCTCAATGGATTGTGACCATTCTCCCTCTCTTGCAGCTCCCAGAATTCAAATTTTGGTCAAAATCAGTTTGAAAAACTCGACATTTTACTGCCTAACAAGCTTAATGTGCTCCATTTTGTAACTGCAAAGAAACCTCTGCTTAGTCTCATCATTTTTTGCATGTATATTAACAGTTTTCTATCTGCTTCCTCTGTGCAAGGATTTGTTCAGGATGCTGCAGTATAACACACTAGGACAGCAGCATTTTAGCTTTTCCATCACCACGTGCTTTGTAGTTAATTTCCCTCAAACCACTGCAGCTACATTTATGCTACAACTTCCCACTTGATTTTTGATTTTACTGCCTATCCTATGCTGTTCCATTAAGATTAGCAATCACCCCTGGTACTCAGTGGCATGCAAAAACCCAATTTGATTATTTGTGGCTTTCCCTGATGCATGCCAGGGTGCTTCATTTCACTTTTCCAGTGTGCTCCTTACGTTAGGATGAGCTCAGCTGTCACTCTGGATTTTCTATTTCCTCTATTTCCACATTTTTTTATGCTCTAAGAAAACCAGGCAGCTCCAACCTGAGCATTTGCATTGTGCTTCAGCTAAACCAGACTTCACCTTCTTCCACCAGAGACTCATACATCACTCCCCAGCAACCTACATGAGCTAAAACAATCATCTTCATTAATTTCCACTGAAGTAAAAGGCAGCACAGTGCAGATATAATTTCCCTGAAATCTGCTAAAGGCTTTTTTGTTGTTGTTGTTGTTGTTTCAGTGGACTTCTAGTCATGTTGTAAGCCTAATAATTAATTTATTTAATCTGTGCCTAGTTCCCCTCACATTCCTCTAATGTTTTTTTACACTTTATAGTTCAGCTGACAGTGTCCTGTTGAGGTGAGCACTCACTGCTCTGCCTGGGCATGGACACAAATTCTGTGGCATGGCATGGACCCCTGCAGCTCACTCTGAGCTGGGCTTTAGCAGCCAGGCCATCTGAAGTCAATGCCTGGGACATAATAAAACCACATTAAAAATATGCTCAAAAAATCACCAGCAATGAGGAGAACTCATCTGTCTCAGCTATGAAAACTGTGTTTTCATCCATGTTTGTGTGCAAGGGGAAAGGGATGGTGAGTGGAAGCCACTGGGGAAAAACAGAGCAAAGCATTTGCCTTGAGTCTGATGGCTTTTGTTGATTCCTACCCAGAAATGTTTTGGGGTGTCATAGCTGGTTTCTGTAGCTCTCCATGGTAAACTGAGGCTGGAATTAGATGATCTTTGAGGTCCCTTCCAACCCAAACCATTCTACAATTGTATGAACTTGAGTTTGTGCTGAAGGAGGAGCTCAGATCCCTGAGCCTGGTCCCGATGCAGGACTGGGCACTGCTCCAAGCCTGGTCCCTTCCACGTGCCCTGGGTGCTGCTCCCATGGCCCTGCCACAGTCACTCCAGCTCTGGCATCACCAGCTCTGGAGCTCCCTGGTTTGTCTGGTGACTGGTGTGCTCTCAGTCAGAACTCTGTGCTTCCCAGGAGGAGAGGACTGCCAGTCTCATGGAATGGGGAGCAGAGGGGAGCAGGGCTCTGCCCCAGGCTGGGGGGATGCACTGCTGTCACTTCTGGACACACTGGCTACAGATACAGCTTCTGCACGGAGCTACATCTTCAGATCTGTGTGTGCTGGTGCTGGGATTTCCTGCCTGGGGAATGAAATCCGTGACAAGACAGTCTCATGGCTCTGCCAGAGTACCCAGAAGCATCTGCAAGGAACAAGACTTGGAGTTCACCCCTGAGTGTCTGTGTTGCTGTGATGTGCAAAGCTGCAGGATCCTGGGACAGGCTTCAGTGAAAAGGCACAACTTCCCCAGCAGCAAGGGGAGATCACAGGAGATCCCTTCCCCTGTGGGCTGGATTTCCCATCTCCATGCTGCTGGCTGCAGCCACACTGCAGCTGGAACAGCACTCTCTGTGAAGGTGGAAAAATGGGAGCAGAGAGGGAAGAAACGAATGGGAGGAGGGAGGCTGCAATAAGTCAACAAGTTCACAACTCCACTTTTATGAGTTTTTTTACAGAAATACTTCATAAAAAAAGGATAATTTTAAGGCAATTGGATCACCTCAAAGCACTTAAAGCTAGTATGACCTTTGGCTTTATTTTTTTTTTCTGTTCTTGGCTGTTGGATGAGATGTAGAAATCCAGCTGATATATAAGGTAAATTCTCAGTTGCCATGGCAATGTGTCTCATTCTTGCTCTCAGTTGGAAGAGAGATCATTCCATGCTGCTATTTCACGTGTAGGGCAATATTCTTTGGTGGCAGAATTTCTTTGTTTCAGTACATTCATGCTACAGCTCTGTACTTCCTTTCCCAGCTTACGGAAACATGGCTCAGCCTGAACATTCCTCTGTAAAAATACAGTTATTTGCACTTTTTTTTCAGTTGTAAGAACATTCCTAAAGTCTGGAGGTAATTGTTGATCCATTTTGATAGCTTGGGTGCAGCAAACATCCTGATGCTGTGAAGTTTGACCATTAAGTGAAAACAAACTGGAATCACTCCACCTTTGCTTCCATGTGGTTTGAACAAACTAAAGTATCTCCTGAACTAGCAAGTCTCATAAAAGAAAAGCAATTTTAAAGTACATCCTACCTGTAGTGTATATCTTACATATTAGATTTCTACAGATCTCCATGTGCTTTCAGTCAATTCAGATTCCATTCCTAAGGACTGCAAATTCCAAATTTTGATCAATTCTTACTTAAGGCCACAAAAGGATTTCTCCTGCTTCTTTTGCTGTCTTTAGCTCTTTGTTTGCCACCTTCACCTTATTCCTAAGGTGGGGAGCCAAGCAGGCATCCTGGTTTCTGTTGGTGCAGTGGGAACAGGCTGCAGAACAGCTCTGGAGGGTTAGGAAAGCACAGAGACAGGAGCTGGCCAAGGGTGATACAGCTTGGAGGTTTCACAGAACGGAGAGCTCCTATATTTGGGTAAGAAGGACCCTTTTCTGGTCATGTTCCCCGTTTCATGTGTTGCACGTGACCTTCATTGCCTTTCTAACCTGCTTGGTTTCACTGAACTCAGCTGGCTCTGCCTCCCTGGGGACGTCACACAAGGGTGCAGCATCTGTGGCACTTTGCACAGCGCTTCTTCTTCTTCTTGGGGTGGAAAATGGTCATGATTGCCTCGTCAAAGACAGTCTTAAGGCCTTTCTGTGTGAGTGCTGAACACTCCAGATAGCACTGGGCTCCAATCTGAAAGGGAAGAGGGAAAATGGGAGTGAGCAGCTGCTGTTGGGAGAGACAGAGTGACGCTGTTCCAGCATCTTTCTACATTTAGAAAGGGGCCAGACCATTTCTCTGTTTTGTATCTGGCTGCCTGTGGGATGAAGGGAGAAGCTCACATGGTCATCCTGAGCAAGAGAGCAGGAATCAGCATCAACATGAGTATCTCACCCCATGGGGGTGAATGGGCTGCAGGAATTCCCTGCAGGGAGAGGGGGCTGCACCCATGTTTGAGTGCTGGACCAGGAGCTTGTGCAGCTGGGGAGGATTCAAGGAAGTTCTGGGGTGTAGCTGAACTCCTTCACACACTTGGCTCTTCTCCCCTGACTGTCACTCTTGTGTCCTGCCTCCTCCAGCCCTGAGGAGCTGCTACCTGGGGAGGGCTTCCAGCTGGTTTCTGGGAATGGGGAAGCACATTTTGAGATAGGAGTCTCCCAGGTATGCTGGAATGACACAAACACCCACAGAAGCCTGGGAAAGCAGCCTCAGCTTGTTCAGCAACCTTGTGGCTTATTCAGCTTGTTCTGCTCATGGATGCTCTGATTTTGAGGGCCAGGGACAATAACAGCACCTGCAGCATATAAGGGGACAAGGCCAGGATCCAGAATCCTGCATCCCACGGCTTGGGGAGTGCTTCTAACCCCCTGCCTTTCCAGGAGAAATGTACAATACCACAGAAACTTTGGGAGCACCTTCTCTGCTGCCTGAAGTGCAGTGGAGAAGTGGGAGCCCAGTTGTCTGTGCTTTTGTAAGGGACAGGGAGGAGTTTGACAGGAGGTGTCTTGGCTGCAGAGAGGGTTTGCCACTTGCACCTCCAGGCAGAACCCTGAGCAAGAAACACTTGACTTAGGTGAAACAGGCAGTAAAATCTCTTTTGATGCCCATTTGCCACCTGCTGCCCTGTGTTCCTCAGTGCTTTTCTTAGAGCTTGGTCATGGCACCTGCCAGAGATCACAAGAGTTTGGACAATTCTCTGGGCACATGGTGTGATCTTTGGGGTTGTCTTGTGCACACCCAGGAGTGGGACTCATTGACTCTTTTGGATCCCTTCTCACTCAGGATATTCTATGTTTGAGCTGATATTGCAGCAGAAGTGCTCAGGGGCCACAGTGTGTGCCTGGATCCAGCCTCCAGAACAGAGGCTTTAATCTCTGTCTGGGACCCAGGGGCCTTGGAGGAGCCTTGAATGAAAGAAAGCCAGTGGAAAGCTGTGATCAGGTCTGTGGCATCAGCTGTTACCTCCTTTGCCAGCTTCACTCCGTGCTCATAGGTGAGTGGTTTCTCCTTCATGTAAAGCAGCCGTGCCAAAGTTTTGGGATCATCCCGGAGGTCAATCTAGTGGAAAAGACACAAAATCTGTCCTGTAATTCTTGAGGCAGATATTCATGGCTTTACAGACCCACATCAGGGCATCTGTATCACTCCTCAACTCAGGTAATACTTCAGAAATTAATTGCACCTTTACTTACCTTTTAATTTGTATTTTTTTATTATTTTGTTAGTTTACCATGAATTAGTTCTCCTTTGCAGGTTATTGGGCCACAGCTCAGATGGGTGTGGTACAAGAAAGAGCCCCACTGGTAGGGGAAGCTGCTGCAACCTTGTGCTGTATCACCCAAACCCCACCCTGACAGGCCAGACAGACACAGCTCAGTCTGACTTGAAACAAAATCCTTTATTTCCACAGAAAACATCAAAGTGAAGTATTCTGGCACTTTGAAACTTGCCCATTTTCAGACTGTGTGATCCAAAGGATAACGCTTTTATTTTTAAATGGATGTTTTAGATTATTCCAGTGTAGAAAACAAAGCCAGTGTTTGAATTATTTGCCTTTCCTGTGGTATGAAGATTTTGGTTTTGACCAGAATTTGATCTGTTTCTCTAACCTGACTTAGGTTACTGTCCAGTACTTTGGCATTTTCCATATGGTTGTATCCACACCCTCACAGTCTTTATCCACTTTGTGTCTTGGCAACAAACCCATATTAAGGGAATTTTAATTTGATTGACAGATTCATAGATTTTAAGGCCAAAACAAAGGGGTTTGGTCACTCAGTCTGACAATCACTGTAACACAAGCAGGATGGTGAGTCACCAGTTGTAATGCTGATGTAAAAGCAAGAAGGGAGGTTACTTCCTTCCCATGTCATCTGGCTAATTACTCCCATTCTTAAAATTTAGTTTGAAGTTTAGCTTCAGCTTCTAGCCACAAACTTTGATGGTTTTTTTACTCCCCATTAGAGACCTGTACAAAAACTTTTCTCCCCACAGGTATTTATGACTTGTTGTCACATTAATATACATTTGAATAAAAAGATGGGATGAGCTTTGCCAGCCTGGACACCTGCACATTGGCTTCCATTCCCAGTTCCTGATGGGAAAATCTGGCTGAATTTTCCACGAGTTAACCAGGAAACCCTTCCAGATGCTCAGGAGAAGCTTTACCTGTGTCCCTATGAGGACATAAGGCACGTTGGGCATGCAGACTTTCAGCTCAGGCACCCACTCCTCCTGCACATTGTGGTAGGAGGCAGGATTCACCACGGAGAAGCAGATCAGGAACACGTCTGTGTTGGGGTAGGACAGGGGTCTCAGCTGGTTGTAGTCCTCCTGCCAGGGGGGACAGCAAGAGTGTCACAAGGAGGGGATGACTGCAAGCAGGGCTGTCACTTTGGGTTGGATGAAGTGGGCAACACTGTCCCTACTCATTCCCACTGTCCCTACTCATTCCCACTGTCCACACTCATTCACACTGTCCATACTCATTCACACTGTCCACATTCATTCACAGTGTCCATACTCATTCCCACTGTCCATACTCATTCCCACTGTCCATACTCATTCCCACTGTCCATATTCATTCCCACTGTCCACACTCATTCACACTGTCCACATTCATTCCCACTGTCCATACTCACTCACAGTGTCCATACTCACTCACAGTGTCCATACTCATTCCCACTGTCCATACCCATTCCCACTGTCCCTACTCATTCACAGTGTCCATACTCATTCACAGTGTCCATACTCATTCCCACTGTCCCTACTCATTCACAGTGTCCATACTCATTCACAGTGTCCATACTCATTCCCACTGTCCATACTCATTCCCACTGTCCATACTCATTCCCACTGTCCATATTCATTCCCACTGTCCACACTCATTCACACTGTCCACATTCATTCCCACTGTCCATACTCACTCACAGTGTCCATACTCACTCACAGTGTCCATACTCATTCCCACTGTCCATACCCATTCCCACTGTCCCTACTCATTCACAGTGTCCATACTCATTCACAGTGTCCATACTCATTCCCACTGTCCCTACTCATTCACAGTGTCCATACTCACTCACAGTGTCCATACTCATTCCCACTGTCCATACTCATTCCCACTGTCCATACTCACACTGTCCATACTCATTCCCACTTCTAAGCTCCAGGTGGCTGCTGGAGAGGAGGGGAACCACCCCTGACAGGACAAGGGTGCTGAGTTATCACCATTTTACCAAAAAGAGATGGAAGATGCCCCATCTCTGGAAGTGTTTAAAGCCACGCTGGATGGGGCTGTGAGCAACCTGGTCTAGTGGAAGGTGTCCCTATCCCTGGTGGGATGTGTGTGTGTGTGTAATTAGATAATTTAATTAGACAATTTTTTTGAAGGTCCCTTTCACCTCAGTCCTCCTGTGATTATGTGAACAAGTTTTGTTTGTGCTGTCTGTGGAGCTGTTGGTGATGCTGAGCAGTCCTGCAGGGTGCACAGCAATGTGCCCATCAGCAGAAGACACTCACCCTGAATGCAGAAAGCAGACCAAATCCAGCCTGCAGAACCTGGGCACCCACTGTGGGTCATTTAGTGTTTCCACAGGCCATGGAGGGTGGGAGGAGAGATGTTTTGTCCATAGGCTAGTGGTGAAGAGGGTGAATTTTCAAACACTTGAATCACAGCAATGTGATATGTCATGAGCTGGCTTTGAGAGCTGAGTTTCAAGGAAGAATTTAGGTCTGTTTTCAGGCTTCAGAAGCTGAGAGCAAGCAGAGGTTTTGCAAGCCATGTGAGAGGGATAGCCTGGCCCTTTCTGACAGTGGGAGCATTTGTAGCTGTGTCTGGTGGGCACTGTTCAATGAAACCTGTTAGAAAACTTCAGTGCAATGAAACAGATGGTTTTTAGAGGGGATACATCTGTTCCAAAGGCTTTTTTAGGGGGTCCAGAACTGGAAAAGGGGAAAGGAACACAAAGTTGGAGTGTGGGAAAAAGTAATACAGGCTGCTGTCAAGCCTGACTATGATGCAGATCTGCAGTTTATAGTTTCTGCATTCTGGACAAGTCTCAAATCTCTGCAGTCTGGTCGTTTTTGGTTATAACTGTGTGAAAATTCAACTGGCATGGATTTGCTTTGCAGATACAGATTAGTTAATAAAAGGAAATAAGGCTAATAAAAGGGGGGAAAAAGACACCTGGGTGGTGTTTCTCAGACTCAAGAACATTTATTTTAGGCAGGGAAAACCCACATTAGGGGCAGGAACAATGCAAGCTGCAGGACTGTATCAGTGTGTGTCACTGATAGATGATGTTTTAGTGCAGCATTACTTCTGCCTTTCTTTGTTTGGGTCAACAAATTAGTTGTGAATTGAGCCTAGTAAATCACCTTTCTGAAGTCTCTTTTTCCCTGACTATACAGCAATAAATTGACCCAGACTACTTCTCTATCAACACTGGTTTCCAAAATATACTAATGAATTACTCAAAACTGTTGGCACCAACTCTTTCTAAAAAAACCTCCAGAACTTTAATTATTTATTCTGGAAGGAAGCACGAGTCCAAATTTAGCTCTGTGTCATGAAAGAAAAGTTTCAAAAAGCATCTTAAAACACAAACAAAATCTTTTGTTTTGTCTAACTGGATGTTCATTGTCCCAAACCCACTTTGACAGGAAGAGTAAATTCTCATTTACTACCTCCAGCCCTCATAGCCACAGTATTGGGGGTAAAACCAGAGTATTTTTTAACTTTTAACTTTTTAACTGACATAATTATGTCTTTCCAGTGGCATAGATAGTGTGGATCTCAAGAAGGATTTACAAGAAAAGATGTTTGGATATATCACCTCCCAAGAAAGAGGATTCTTTAATTCAAGGAATAGTAGGAAAACCCCTCAGAGATGTTTGTGGGTACACCAGTGATGCAGTTCATGAAGAAGCAAAGTCAGTGACAGGAGATTTATCCAAGGCTCTGGAGATGTCAGCCAGCTCCCAGCAGAGATTAACAGAGACAAAGTGGATGCCAAGGTGATGGGATCAGAGGAGAAATTGCATTGCAGAGACAGTTTTATGTGGATGCTCTGGGTTAGGAAAGCCTGGCAGGATTATGGGTCATTATTTTAACCCAGAACATCAAACCTGAGATTGATTGTGGTAGAGACACCACGGGCTGATACCGGGTGCTTGGCAAAGAGCCTTTCTGTGTTTTTGGTTTAGCTCCTGCAACTCAGGCTCATGAACCAGCCACGTGGTGGCAGCAAGCCTCAAGGAATCCTCATCTAGGAGTTTTGGGAAGAAATTGGCTAAATATAGCCAGTTTCAGTATTCCAGACGTGCATATTTAGAGGGGCTGGGACTTACAGTACCATTAAAACTACAGATTTATCAGCATTTTACCAAAATGGGTGCTCTGCTTGGCTGTGACAGCTACAGGAGCATGCATTTAATTTTATTTTCCTTGTTGCTTCCGAATCCCTAGAAAATCCTTTTTCAGGAAGAGCATTCCTCATTTGAGCTACTAGCACAGAGCATTATATAAGTTGTAAGCAGGGACAGCCATGCATCTCATAGCAGAGGTCTCACCTCCCACCAGGGCACATGGGATTTTTCACAGACAGGTTAAAATACAAATACCATGGACAAAAGTCGATCTGGGCTCCTGTACATGTACAGGATCCTCTAGTCCACATCAGGCAAGGACCTCCTCTCTGTACCTGCTCTCCAGGAGAAGGCAATAAAACCTGGCAATGGACCTTTAGAAAAGACAGCCCTACAGGGTCATTTCTCATTCAGAGATGGCTGAAGTCAAGCAAATAAATAATATAAGAAAGGGACATTTGTATCCAGAGGAGCTGCAGCGAGTGACAGTCGTGTTTGGGAAGGGACTCGAGTCCTTGGGCTGTGGTTGATCAATAATTTATTTTTATTTATTTTCCCACTTTGTGCTTGCATTGTGCTGCCTGCTATTTAGGGAGCTTGAGGCTTCCCAGTTACCATTGCCTGGCCACTGGTTTGGCCTGGAAATGCCAGTGCCAGACCTGGCCTTGCTGTGTTATCTGCCTGTGACTTGCCAGGGCCGAGATCAGCTGGTGCTGCTCCCTCCCCTCCATCTCAGCCATCAGCTCAGCAGGGTTTGGGCCCCAAAAATGCAGCAAAACTGGCTTTTGTTTTGTTTTTGTTGTTGCTGTGCTGATGTCTTGTACACTCTGCTAAAGCATTTTGCACCTGAGTCCAGCCCAGCAAAACAACCACAGATTTTTCCCCCTAGGACTGTTTATGCCAGGGATACAGAAAGCCAGATACCTCAAATCTGGGGTCCCTGCCAGCTCTCCCTTCAGGCTGACAGAGGGTCCTGCTGCAGGAGTACACTTTCCAATTGTTATTTCATTAGCATATGTTTTATAGCATCGCAGTGTCAAGGGCTATTTCTGGCTATGACTTCACACTGATGCCTTTGGAAAGCCACACAGCACAAGGAGAAGGAGGGAGGAAACAACCCAGATGATCTGTTGTTATAACTGGAGCATGTGGGAAGCATCATCCCTCCAGCCTCCACGGAGACAGTCCAGTCATCAAGGGCTGATTCACGCTCTGATGGCCACATCCTCTGGACCAGGGTCTGGAAGGGACATGAGCTTAGCAAGCCAGAGAAAGGGTTTTCAGGCAGGTGGTGAATGGTCTGGTTTGAAGCAGGGGATGGCAAAATGATGTGGAGGGATGGATGGAGGGGTGAGGCTTGTCAAAGAGACAGCAGAGTGTTCCTTCTGGCTCAGGAGGACAAATGAGAGGAGGTGTTGCTGTGGAAATGGGTGGCAGGTGGAACTGTCAGTCCTACAGAACAAGTAGGAATATTAAGGCACGGGGTGAAAACTGCCTGGGAATTGAATATAACTCTAGTCTGGCTTCCAAAGGCTTGCAGGGCTGATGGATCATGACACAGGCTCTGAGCTCTGAGTTTGTGAACACAGACTAAAAGATTGAACAGGCTTTGGACATGCAGCAAGGACTTGGATCATATTTTGGGACTGGCTTTTGGATCATCTCTTTGTGGATGGGAAAGATTTGTGGTCTGTAAGGGCCACCAAACCTGCTAAGACTGCTGCTGCCTACAGACACATAAGAATAAAATTAAAGAAAGTGAAACCCAAAGCATCAAAGCCCCAGTTCTGCTGAGTGCTGGTTTTTCTAGAAGTGACAGTCTGTTCTGGGGTGGGTTTTTTGATCTCTCTGCACAGTGCTGCAAAGTATATTCTGCAAGAAGTGGCCTTTTGCAGACAGGAGGGTCTCCTTCTGCACTGTCTGTGCCCTTCATAGCAGTCAGCCACGGCCAAAACTGGTACAGCCAAGGAGAGCTCCTGGTGAAAGCAAAGCCCTTCCAGGGCTGCTGGAACCCAGAGACTGGAGCAAGTTCCCAAATCTGCTTTCTCTTCTGCTGGCTTCAGTGTCAGCTCCGACTGGAGGAGCTGGTGGATGTGGGTTACAACATTCCCAGCCTGTGAGGAAACTGGAACCTGCTCCCTCTGCTCTCAGCAGATGATTTTTTTTGCAAGGTTTCTGTGTCCCTTTCTTTATTTTGTCACTCACCAGCATTTGGAGTCAGGAGAGGGAAATTTCACCACAAAAAATGTGTTGCTCCCTGTACTTTCTTCTGCCTCTCTGCTGGCAGAGCAAAGCAGTGAAAAATAACTTCTCCTCTCCAGGGGGTGAAATTATTCTGCAAGCTTTGAATGCAAACACACCATATCAGAGCTTGGACAGTGGAAGCAGCAAAAGCATTCTAAATGTAAGTAAGCATGGGATCCAGAGTCTCTTGTAATGGACACCCTTGTCCTGGGAGAAGAATGTTGGGATGGATGCAAATCTGGCTGGGTTACCACTTAAAAAGTCAACATCTGGTGACTGATAGACTACTGCTGAATTAGACCAGTTTTCTGATCTTGAAAACGGGAATTATTCTCTGTACCTTCAATGCCACCATGTGGTAAAGGTAAGAAAACAGTGACTACACAAAACATCATATTTGCAGTAGGAGGTGGATATATGGGGGTTGCACAGCCTCATCAGGCTTTGTTTTTTTTGATTAGACAAAACACAGTCTTAGGGATGAGTGTATTTGTGTGTATTTCACTGCTGAAACAGAATGAAAACTAAAGGGAGGAGGTCAGCAGTTCAACCATTACAGCCCAAAACTGATTGTTACTGTTTGTGAAAAACTCTCAACAAACTCCAGGAACATTGCTAACAACAAACCCCAGTGTACGATACAAACAAGCAAACCATGGGAAAGGAAAATGACAAATGTTTTGCAGTCCTTTACCTGCCCTGCAGTGTCATAAAGCCCCAGCAAGTGTTGTTGTCCTCCCACAGTCACGGTTACTGGAAGAGAAACAAGAAATGTTTACGCACAAGCCAGTGGCCTCATTTTGATGGGTTTGAATCCCAAAATGCCAATAAAACACATTAGCACGTGTCCTCCACTGGGCATCCTGAACCAAGCACATCCATTCAACCCAAACTGGAGGCACCCTCAGTCACAACAAAAGCACACCCTTTGTGCCAAGAACTTATTTCTGTACAGAAAGCCAAGGGTGATGAGCTGCACACAGGGTCCATCATGGTCCCAGAGACAGAGGGACATTTGCCTGTCTCTGCAGCCACCAACTGAGCATCCTGGACTTGAAAGCACAGGATTCCTCCACCATGGGCATTGGTCATGGATCACTGGGAGAGTTTTTATTATTTTATTTCTTCCAGGCTGTGAAATGATGAAGCATTCAGCAGTGTTTGGTGGGTCTCACTGGAGGTGCAGCTGTCCTGCCCTGTGCCATCACAGGTGAAGTGTCAGTGTTTAGTACCTGGGGATATGTGGTGGATGATTTGAAGGACAGGAAGGAAGAGCAACTTGAATATTTTCAGGGATGTTGACCACATTCTGTTGCAAATAAAGGAAAGCATTTGCTTTTCATGAAAACTGAAAGGCTCAGTTTGTTGATCACATCCAGCATATCTACCCCTTTAGCAAAAATCACACTGAACTTCATTTTGAGCCCATTGACAAATTTTGATATTGACAAAAATGTTTTCTCATTGTCTTTGGATGAGCCCCATTATTAGCTGATTCCTGTAACCAGTGTTATTTCGTGTAAAACACATGATCTGGGTTAATGACATTTAGTTAACCAGTTAATCTGCTTAAATCATTACTACTCAACTGGAAAGAAAGGGGGACAGTCCAGGTCCACCCATTAGTCAACAGGAAGCCTTCAAACATTTGTCAGGAAGGTTGCTTAAAATAATGATATTGTTGCAGCATATGGACTATTAATTTTTTTAAACATGAGGACAAGTGTCTGAACATAGGAATGAACACAAAGCTTTGTCAGGAATGGGGGAAGAGGCTCAGACTGGTGCCCATCAGGTGATCACAACTTGCAATTAATGAGGACTAGGAAGGAGTAATAGTTATTTTGGACAAAAAAAGAGGGGACTTGAAAACATCACACAGTATCTTGCTGATTTTTTTTTTTTTTGGGTGATAAAATTTGTAATAGAAAAGCAGCTACAAATTTATGGAATTTAATATCTCCTGCACTGGAGAACAATGTCCTGTTTGAAATCTCTTGGACTGAAAGTCTCTGTGACTGGACAGGCTGACTATTCAGCAGCTTTATTTGCTTACAAGGAGACACAGCAGTGTTGTCAGCACATAAACAGAGCAAACCTGACATCCTGGAAGTACAAAGGCTCAGTGAGGACCAGACTTGCTGATGAGAGCAGGATGGGCTGCACTCACCCACTGCTGAGGCTGCCTTGTGATGTGCACTGGAGGAGGATGAGGTGGGGAAGGGGAGAGTTCCCTCTCCTCAGCTCAGAGGCACTGCACATCTCCCAGGGGAACTCATGGACATTGGGCATGGATGTCCAAGGGTGGGAGAGCTTGGGGAAGAAGTCCAAGAGTGGGCAGATGGGCACTGACACAGACAGGAGACAGTCCATATGCCCCATCCTCCTCATTCAACCTGACTTGAATAAAACAATTTAAAATAATCCTCCCTGGCGCCATGGCTTTCAACTTCTTGTGGTGCAGGGAATCCCGGAATGTCCCAGCAGGGGTATGACCTGTGTAAGTTACTGGCAACACTCCTGCTTTTCTTAGCTGCCTTCTCAGAAGGGGGTTACAGGTGGTCAGCACAGCTCACCGGAGGCAGCGGGAAATGGGTTTTTTCCTCCCCCAGTTGCAACCTTGGCAAGCCTCCAATCTGCCCTTGTGCCAAGAAATGCAGGAGCCAGACCTGCTCTGCAGATTCTCCTCTGCTCCAGGACCAGCTGTGGGAAGATGTGTCCTTCAGCTGAAGGCAATTTTCCAGCTGCAATGCACAGCTGGCCGAGGTGAGGTTTAGGAGGACTCGTGGTTTCCAGGACTGAGAACAGCAGTTGCACTGTCAGACCTTGGTGGAATGTTCATGGAGCCTGCAGAGCTCCTCCAAAGCAGGATGCTCTTAGGACAGCTGTGAGGCACATGGAGGTGCAGGGCAGCTGATATTTCTGATGCATATGAGGAAACATGTGCCATACATCAGTGCTGACAGGGTTATCCAGCTCTGCCTCTCCTGCTGGCTCACCCTGAGCTCAGGCAAACTGGATTGGGTCCTGCTTGCAAAGATCAGCTCACATATTCAGTGCTTAAAAAACTTACAAGCTGCACTGAAATTTACTCTGCTGTGAAGCTTTGCTGGCCCATCTCTTTCTTGGTGGCATCTGACTGAGAGAACTGCATTGGCAAAAAGCCCTGGTGCAGATAGGAATTGCTGCCCTGTTCCAGTAATTAATATGGTTTGGAGATAAGCTCCTTGGATAGAGGATCAGTCCACCTCCTGTGTGCTACCCTTTGCCAGAAGGATATAACTCCCAGACTCCTATCTGTGCTTTGTGGTCCATGAAGTCACGGTGGGTGTTTTGCAGCAGGTCTGTGGAGCCACACACTGAGCAGTGATTGATGGTTTGTTCAGCTCAGTTTGGCTCTTGGTCACCTCTGGGAAATGCTGAGAGGGAATAAAGAGATTGGTGGTCTCCTACCATTACTCTTCCCCCACACAAGGGATGAGAATTGCAAGGGCTCTTGGAAAAATACATCCTGAGTCTACCCAGCTTGCATATCACATTTTAATTATCTTTCTAGCATCTTGCCCCTTATGAGTCCTGCTGTGAATTTCTGCATGGCACAAATCCAACATTTTTACTTTTTCTCTCTTTCTTTCTCTCCTTTTTACTTCTCCCCCCCTTTTTCCTCCTCCCCTGCTTTTTCTTTTGCCCATCAAACTTAATATTTCCTCTTGTCAATTGTTCTAACCTGTCTTATCTTCAGAGGATATTCTTCCTGACCATATCACCTCAGACTGTGCAGCTACCACCCCAGCAAAACTGCCTTGTTGGCTAAACCTTGAGTGTTGTCTTTGGATTCCTGGCTCTGAATGCAGTGGGGACCAAAAGGTCAAAATGATCAAATTGAATCATGAATGATCAAATCAAATGATCAAATTGAAACAGTGATGTCCAGATTAATGTATTGGTGCTAAAATTTCCACCACACTTTCAAGCAGGCAAAACAGATGTGAAAATAAATGGCTTTTGCCTGTGAAAACTTCATGGTATTTTTTATACCACGAGTTTATCTGTCTGCCTGTCAGGCAAAAGTCTATTAAGAGTATCCACTTGGTGGGTCATATTTATGAGCTGAGACTGCCCTGCTAGATTTGCAGGCCTTACTTTTGGCTTTATTCCAGTTTACTCTTACTTACCCTGTTATTATCTTTTCCTGTTCTCTCAGCGGACAGACCTATGGGAAGCCAATGAGGAATTCCTTCCCAGCCACTGGGGTAATGCAGGCTCCTTTATGGGACTGTGAACTCGACTTTATGAGCAGCCTTGGAGTAACAAGACAAATATGAACTCTCCTTGCCATTTACTGACTGTATTGATATATTGATTAAGCACTGAAAGGACCTGGCCTTTAGCACTGAGTGCAGTAGAGAGTGCAGTAAAATGAGGCTGGATATTTGCACAGTCCTGGCCCTCATTTCTCTCCAGCCTGGGTTGCACCAGATAATGCAGATGTTCCCCTCCCTTCCCTAGGTGCTTTTAACCAAGTGCAGAATGCGTAAAACACTGCTTTAAAAATGATTGCTAGGTCATAAATCATCTGGGTATTGCTTACTGGAGTTTGAGTAACTATTTTGTGTCACTTCCAAGGCTTTGTTGCAGGCCTGTGTGCCTGGGGTTCTGCTAATGGACCTCAGCACAAGGCTTGACCACCACAGCAGAAGGGCAAGGTGTAGATGGACATTGTGTGGGATGGCCCTGGTGTGTGGACCACGAGCTGGTCTGAGCCGGGAGCTCTGTTTTCAAATCCATGCTTAGTTTGTGTCTCTGGGGACAATGTGACAATTTTCACTGATGTTCTTGATGCCCAGATTGCCCCAGATCCTGTCAGTGGCCAGTCTTTACCAAACTCTTCTCCCAGTGTTCTCTGTTTGGAAACATTTTGGGACTGAACTGCACCCGTGAAAGAGCCCTTTAGCCAGACAGCAGCAATGCTCACGGCCTGCAGTGGCAAAAATGGGACATAAATTGTCTGCTGAACTCTCAGAACATCTTAAGTTTGATTAATGGAGCAAAGCAACACATAAATCTCTGGTATGACAACAAGCTAGGATGCAATGTCTCAGCCACACTTAGCTGTGGCAAGGGAGAGTGGATTTGCACATCAGGGGGAATCTTTCCCTGCCAGTGAAGAAGTGCTTGCAGAACCCAGAGACTGTGAAACCACCAGCCAGAATACACACTGCAGCCAAGCAGTGTCTAACGTGACATCAGATGGGAAAAGTCATCTATTTATTCCAGTGCCTTCCTGCCAACAAATTAAGGTCCAGCTGCTTCAGAGAAAGAAGCCAGGAGCCTGTGAGCCAGCAGGGATGGTGGCACCTGCCTGGGTGGAAAGACTTTCTCATGATTTTGGGCAAATTAGTATGCTTCAAGCCTCAAACTTTCACAAGGACCACCTTCTGCCCTAGCCAGCAAGCTCTGAGTATTAATCTGTGAATTTGACTGTTCACTGTGATTAGATGTACCTGGTGCATGTTACTTAACACAGACTAATCACAAAATGATCAAATGATAAAATGTTTGGGATGGAAGGGACCTTACAGGCAGTCTGGTTCCAAGCCCCCTGCCATGGGCAGGGATATCTGGCACTAGACCAGGTTGCTCAATGCCCCATCCAGCCTGACCTTGAACTCTCCCAGGGATGGCCACCAGTATGAGAACAGCTGCAGTTCTGGTTGACCTGCTGGCACTAGAAATGCCCAAGACTGTTTCTTTTTCAGCTGGGAAAAAAAAAAAAAGGGAA